>CM034703.1:235187519-235209516 GCA_020142125.1 Phrynosoma platyrhinos
TCGCCATTCGCACTCTAGTCATTGTCCGGCCTGCTTCATCATCCAAAGCTCCTCCGTGAACCATGAAATGACAGCCTGGGTAAAACTGGAACACAGCGCTGTCTTCTTCACATAGCTTCCTATTCTATTTTTACCAGGCACTAACAAAGGAAAGAAGAAATTGGTCAAGTTATGTTATGAATTCACAACTCAACTGGGGGTAGTTTTTATCTTAAGCCTCAGTGGCAGTTCTTGCAATAAATAAAAAACATTTTATTCCCTTTTTTCCCAACTGAGGTCCTTGACCCAATTCTTCCAATGTCTATGTCCAATAGCTGCAGTAGACAAAAGAGCAGAGAGGAAAAAATAGTTACACTTTTTCCTGGCCTTAATGAGAAAGGGTGTCTTGGCACATTTGTGATGGGATTTACTTAAAGACTTAGGGCCTTTGCAGACTGCCAGAAATAATGCACATTAAATTGAGGCACTGCCCTGGCTAGGGAATCATGAGAACTGCTAGGGAATCATGAGAACTGTAATGTATTGTGGCACCAGAGCTCTCTGACAGAGAAGGCTCAATGTCTCAGAAAAAAATACAATTCCCATGATTCCCTAGCACTGAGCCAGGGCAGTGCCTCAATTTAATGTGCACTATTTTTGGCAGACTGCAAAGGCCCTTAGATTGCTTTCACCTTCAAACCTCAGGAAGTCCCTTGTCAAAAACATTGCCCTGCTTTTACCCTTTTGGCATGATCCTTAAGTGTTTAATGGCTAGGGTCCCAAGTGTCATCACAAACCAGCTTCTATATTGTGTGTGTGTTTGTGCCTTCAAGTAGTTTCCAACTTATGTGTAAATTATTGTGTAAAACACTACGGTCTGTATCCTATTGCTTTTGTTGTGTGCCTTCATGTTGTTTCCAACTTATGGTAACAAAACAAACCTATCATAGGGTTTTCTTGGCAAGATTTGTTCTGAGGAGGTTTGCCAGTGCCTTTGCCTGAGGCTGAGAGCATATGACATGGCCAAGAGTTTCATGAGTTTCATGGCTGAGCTGGGAATTGAACCCTGGTCTGCAGAGTTGTAACCCAGCACTCAAACCACTGAGCCATCTTGGCTCTCTTTTATATTTTAGATAGCATGTATTTTTTTTCTTTACAGTTTATAGGAATCAATCCATTCAGAGTCAACCACTATAAAACAAACCACAACTTTTGTTGAGAAACATACAGAAATAAAGTATCTGGTGTAAATTAACTTCAAGTGTAATATGGTTACACTGAAATAAAAAACCTGGCAGGCTTCAGCCACTCTTTATCCTCCCCTCTCTCTTAATAGTAGAACCACCAACCAGATCCAACTGCACTAGAACAGGCTAACTGACATGACTGATACAACTGAACTCTGCATTTATACCTTGTCCATAAAAACAGCTGAGTTGGGTTTCTCTTCTCCTATGTTGTCCATTGTCTAACAATCAGGTATCAAGGGACATTTCACCCCAAAACAGCCAGCTTCTAAAGGCACTTTGTCACACACTTCATTAAAAAAAAGGTGAAGTTCTAAAATATCTTTTTGCATTAGGACAAAATTTGGACCAAAAATGGGAGGGGGGAATGAACCAAAGTATTTGTACAAAACATAGGTTGAAATCCTGTTATTATGCCCAGCTAGAGTAATCCCATTGGATCAATTGCTGAACAGCAAATCAACATGTAGGTAAATCTAATTCATTAAACTGATTTATTTTAGTGAGGATTAATAATAGGATATGGATCCAGTGTGGTGTAGTGGTTTGAGTATTGACCTATGACTCTGGAAACTAGGGTTCAAATCCATGTAAACCACTTGGGGAGATTATCACACAGCCAAATAAAGCATCCTTTCCCACGACAGGATAAGGTTGCATTACAGATTGCAAACAGATGTTATTGCATGCTAAAACACCGACTGTGTCGCAGGGTGACTACAACCGTTCTCTCAGCCGTACATGAAAATTAGCAGGCTAAGCATGGCTGGTCGATGGGTTGTAGTCTCCCTGCAACACAGCCAGCATTTCAGCATGTGATAACATCTGTTTGCAACCCGTAACACAATCTTATTCCACTGGGGAAAGGATGCTTTATTTGGTTGTGCGATAATCTCCTGGGAGACCGTGAGCAAGTCACACTGTCTCAGTCTCAGAAGTTTGTGGTGGCAAATCTCCTCTAAGAAACTTGTCCCCCCCCACACACACACACACACAGGGTTTAAAACAGGCCACAACTTTATTAAATTGTACAGGGTCAAAGCCAAATAATTAAATTATTATTAACAGCTTTGCCACAGGTGTAAGTGAAGATGTATCCACCTAAGGGTGGTCCCTCATTGCCCATGGCAAACAATAATTGACAATGTTTTTTAGCAATAAACAAATAAACAAATATATAAACAAATAATCAAACCCCTCCCTGGAAATGACATCATATTACATCATATGATGTCATAATTTACTATGACGTTAATCTTTAATTATTTACATCATTTCCTGTTAATTTCTTTAGAGCCAAATTTTTCTATTCCCAATTTAACTAGCTGAATTAATTTTATCTGTGGGATGGGGTCATTCCCTGCCCCAATAAATTAATACACATATCAGAACATAGACCCTGCATCCCTAGCTGTGACAAACAACTAATAGATAATCAAGACCCCAACAGAAAATCAACACAAGATCTCAGGGAAGGTGAAAAACTCAAGTAAAACCTTGGGAAAAAATTCCCTCCTGGTCCCCTAAGACAACCAGTCAAGGCCTGAGAGTAAAATTAGCAATGAAACAAGGGTGGGAGGGATGGGTCGCCAAAAGCCAAGAACAGTTTGAAGTAATCTCACCATCTCGAATATAAAAATGGCTGCCTCCACGTGGTTGTATCGAGTTATGAGCAACAAACTCTCGTCCAAATCTTGCATAACAACAACCTTGCGAGAATTACCCCCAGCTTGTTGGCCCAGGTGCGGTGGTGTGACCTTTCCCCCTGCGCCTTGACCAATGATGAGTCTTTTGTCCTCATCTGGCCAGTACAACAAGAAACCCTCACAACAAGTTGTGGGGTGTCTTACTCTGGGGTAGGTACAGAGGACTTGATCTGGTTGTGTGATGTAGAGGAGCTTCCACATTTCCTACATGTTGAGTATCTGATCTGAATCATGGCCGCTGCATTTATTTTAATATGCAAACAAAAATGAGTATAAGGTTATGAAGAAACAGATCCTAAAATCAAAAGGTGGGCAGTACAGCTACCCATTAATAAAAGGAGAGGGTACACCACTTGACTCTTTATGCTAAACTGGGCTTGAATTCTCTTGAAATGGAAGCCTAGTTGATGACTTACAGATCTTGGTTTAAGATCCATTTTAGGCCTAATAGATTTGTCCTTTTATGTTTCTTTCTATGTGATGTTTACTATGCCAGGTGGGTTACACCTTATGAAAGCAAATTAATGTATTTGGGCTTAAAATTTGACTCTTTCCTTGTATTGACTGAAAAGGAGTGTCTTGAAACTGTCAGAGTATACCTTGAGGAGGGGGAATATTAGCTGTCATATCCAACACCTCCTAGGGTTTGTTCTCCATTGATCTCCCCCCTTTTCAAGGTAGGATTCCATACTATTTTAAAACCCCTTCATTGCTGGTGTCAAAGGGAATTTTTTCCCCTGATTCTGTCTCCTCCCCCCGCCCCCCGCCCCCCGCCCCCCGCAGCCCCTCTGAAAATCTGGTCAAATATGGTGCAGGGAAAGGAACATGTGAGAAGTGCTAGAGATGGGATGAATGAAAATTACCCACCCTCCTTCTATTTCTCTGAATCAAAGTTCCTCAAACAAATGAAAGCACTCCTTTCTTCCATTAATGAATATCTAATACAATAATCCAATCTGTAATCCAACCAAATGAATGCAGGCTTGCCTGACCCCTTTGCAACTGGGTACCAATCTGTTTCTCCATGTTCTGTTCTAAACAGTAGCCTCTTGTCCTAAGTACCAATTTCTCATGAGGACTATCAGTTGTGATGGTACTACCCTGTCTTTAATAGAATTCCATAATTTCTTGTGAACTATGCAGTCGAAGGCTTTGTTTTAATCAATAAATCACATGCTGATTTTGCCCCCCCTGGGGTTCCTTGGTATACTTCATTAGCTATTGTATGATTGCAATGTGGTCTCTAGTGCTTCTTCCTTTCCTGAAGTCTACTTGCACCTCTGATATTTCTCTTTTCATGCATGCTTGGAGTCTGTTGCAGAATTTTAAGCATAATTGTGCTCATGTGGGAAATTAATGCTATGGTCCTATAGTTGCTGCAGTCAGTTAGTCTCCTTTTTTGTGGATGGGGATGTATATTGATCATTGCTGGTCAGCATTTTGTTTTCCATACTTGTTGACATATATTAACACTAGTAAGTCAAATTTTATTGCTTTTGGCCAATGGCCTTTGCATAAAACAATACCACAATAACAAATAATACATAAATATATTTGCAACATCAATCATATGATTATACAGAAATTTATAATTTACAATATTGAACATTTAAAATTTAATATATATATATATATATATATATATATATATATATATATATATAGTATAAAATTATTAAATATAATCATCACCTTTACAACTTATGACTATCTCTGCTATGTATTTCTTCCTGATTTTTTTTTGGCTACTAGAGCATACAAAGCTACTCTCCAGGTCACATATTTGTCCAAATCCACTAAGAGATTAAAAAAAATGCTTCTTGTGAACTCTGACAAAGACTAGTTTCAATTAAGGGTGTCACAAATCATTCCCTTGCTTCACTATATCGGGGACAAAACAATATGTAGTGGACAAGGTTCTCTAATTCAGGGCATCCATATATGCATGTGTGCTCTTTTATTGGGATGTCCCTGTGCCTCTCATCTCTGTAGGTTGTGTCCATCATATTCAATCTTAGTTCTGTGAAGGTTTTCCGCAATTGTACAAATGTTAAGTTGTTAAAGTAGTCTGCATATTCACAAACATCCTTGAGTTAATGATATAATGGTGCACATGGGGAAAGATTAGGCAGCATTTAAATCCCTTTGTGTGGCTACTTTTCTTATTGTGTTCTTAATGATCTTTTTCTGTGCATCTAGTTAACACTAGAGCTGATTCTGTCTGCATGGATTGTAGCATTTCAGTTAGAATATTATCAGTTCTTGGTAATTTATTTTTTCCAATTTCTCTTATTGCAGCTTCTACCTTACTTTTTAGAATTTGGGTCTCACCACACTTCAAATCCCCAAATTCCATAGGATGCAGCTATGGCAGTTAAAGTGGCATCATAGCACTGTAATGAGTCCCAGAGTAGTGTTGGGCTTTTGCATAAAAGAACACTAAGGGGGGAAGCAGATGAGAGCTTCCTGGATGCCGCGGGATGGTGTGCCACGGGACCGCGGCATCCGCACCATGGCGCACTGTCGGCGCCTCTGAAAAGAGTGCAAAATCAGCGCTCCTTTCAGAAGTCAGTGAAAGTGTGCCCTAAAAGCGTAGGGTGCACTTTCATTGACTTATCTGCCGCAGCATGTGCGGACGCTGTGGCGGGAAGTTGCCCTCGGAGCGCCGGTCGTGCGGAGGGCCGGCAGCTCCGAGAGCAACCTCGGGAGGAGGAAGGGACGCCAAGCGTGCGGCTGCCCCTCCTCTTCTCTGCCTCGAGGACGGCTTAATAAGCCATCTGCCGAGGCCCTAAATTATTAATCCATAGTTTGCAGCTTCCACCTTTATTTGGGATTAGGTTTTTCCCAGCCATTGCAATTTTAGTTAATTCAATAAAGCTGTGTCCTGATTTAATGCCATTTTGTTATTTTAAGTCTTCATTTTGAGATGTGGAAGCAAATACAATTGTATCATTTTGGATAAAAGGATGTTAGAAACATATATTGAGGTAAATATATTTAGAATTGTGTGTAAGAAAATATATACAACATATTTTTTATCTACCTACTTCAATATGAATATTTCTCAGGAATTGTTTTTTAAATGAAAACTGAAATAGAAACAGAATGGAACAGATTTATGAAAAGGAGATGAATGAGAAACAGGCTGTTTATATTTGGACATAATTTGGGGTAAAACCTGAATAATATTTTGTGCTCAATATTATTACCATCAGGAGTTTTTCTTTACTTTTTCTAATTAGTGCTTTCCCTTTGGTGAAAGATTGTACACACACACACACACACACACACACACACACATATATAGAGAGAGAGAGATTGAGATTTGTTTTGTTATTTATGCTATCAAACAGTTAAGACATGGTTTCCTCCTCACATAATGTGATAACCAAGGCAGGTAACTAAGCCTTCAGCTTGCATGATTTGGAGTGCATGAGTGCATCTGTAAGCACCTTAACTCTTTGCTTAAACTGAGGATTTTTTTTAATCCTTGAATTAAAGGATATGTATAGAACCACTGCAGTGTCAGCATGTGACCAGAGGAATAGTATCTCCAATCCTTTAAAATATATGTAATTTCAGGAGTTTCTGTGTTTGACACATTTTCCAGCTAAAGCGATTACTCTGTGCAACTGATTAGAGAGAAGCTTTATATATATATAAAATGCCTCCTCAACGATTAGTAGAATGACTACACATCGATCCCACAAATGAGAAAATTATGTGCACAGATAATGTGTTAAACAATTTAGGACTCATTTTCTGCTTTAAATAGTTTGGAGCAGATCACTTCCAATACAGATCTGTGACTTTTAAAAGCTTCCTTATTGACCATAATTCCCTCACTACAAACATTCTCAATATATTATTCAAGGATCAGCCTGATTTATTTCAACTTATATTGTACTTATAATTATGAAGAGTCCTGATAAACTTTGTAATTGTGAAGAAGAGGGAAGGGAACTGAAAGAAAAAAAAAGACTGTGGCTTATTATTTTACTCATATAATTATTGCATTTACATCCAATGTATGTAGCTCTATCCTTCCCATTTGATCAGCAAAAGAACTCCCTAGGGTAGGCTAAATTGAGAGATGGTAACTATCTCATGGTCACCCACTAGATTTCATGTTTAATTGGGGATATGAATCTTGGTCTCCCTGGTCCCGATCTGACACTCCAATGACTCCACACTAGCTTTCAGAGATAATTTCAGACAATGAAGAGAAATACTATTTAAAAAGCAAAATGTAGATATTATCTTCATATGGAAGAAGTGTAATGCATAAACTTTCAGACCATTTTTTCATCTTTGTCCACATGACATTCAGGATACACATTCATCCTGAGCTCTACCATGTTCCTGTTTCCTTTGGTTGCCCTTCAGGCATGATATCTGGCTCACTCTTTGGTCTTGTCTCCAGACTCAAATTAATTGTTTACAGTCCCCTTCACTTTAGCCAAGATAATTGTTATCATGGAAAACATTTGACTAGAAGACCATCTGACTCTCTAGAAACCTGTCTGGTCATTGACATGTAAGGCATAATGTGACCCAAGATGCCCTGTTAGGGAAAGGGTTTCTCCTAGGTAACCATGAGCCATGACTATGACTAAACTGTACTCAGAATTCTCAACTCCCTTTGCTTTTATTTTCAGTTTGGCCTCATTCGCCTAGTGGTTTTACTGTTCTAGTCTTTTTAATTATTTTCATGACCTTTTGTTGGGTGTGACGTTTTAAGATTTTGTTTTGTTGTACTCTGACTTTTATAAAATGAGAGTATATATATCTATACAAGTAAATAAAATAAATAATATCACTCCAGTGACTGCAATGGAAGATAGTAAGGGCAGTGTGGAGAGATTAATTCTATATTCTCCAGTGAGCAGATTTCATAATGTTTAGATGATTTTTGGCCTTGTTGCATGCACCAAGGGTTGTTCAACATTAATTCATACTCTTCATTGGTTTCCAAATTAGTTCTGAAGAGCAACCAGTAAATAATATAATTGCAGGGCAGAACTGGTAGATCCCTTTCAGGGAGTGCAGGAACTGATTTGGTCATTACTTTGAGCTGACTTTTTTGATTCTGAATTATTATGCTTTGTAGCAAACAAAATACCTTGAAGAAAAGAGCTCAATAGCTCCCTTAAAGGAAAACTGCACCTAGAGTCTGAAAAATGAATGACACAAAAGTGGCTCCTTTAAAGAAAGTTCAAAGAGGTGTATTTGGAAAGTAGATCAGTCTTTAAATAATGAAGGAGTTTCAGCATTTTCCACTAATCTACAAAATTTGGTAGACTAAAATAAGAGAAAATGAGACTTACCTAATAACTCCCCTGAAACTTATAAATCATTAATTAATTTAATTATTATAGAGCAGCAAGTACAATGAATACGAGATTTCTGGATTTTAATCATGTTCTAATCAGAGACTCCAATCAAGTCCTCTTAGACTCTGAATTATTCATGAAGAAATAAATCTCTGCTCTCAGTGGAGCCAATAGTAAGATTCCCTTGTGATTCCTTTGCACCACTGATTTGGATGATTTTTTTGTACTTTAGATGATTTTTTGTACTAAGTAACTATACAAATTCCTTATTATGTGTCAGTTAATATTTGTTATTAGCAGAAGCAAGCTTTGTTCATTAGGGCACAGTAGACTGGTTAGAGATTATTGCCAAGGTGTGCTTGCTTCATTTCAACTACTTCTTTCAATTATGCTCAGTTCTATTATTTATTTATTGTAGGAATTAGTTGTGAAAAATTGCAACAAATGAGTGTCAAAATGTTTGCTGTTTTACTGTCTCTAGACAGCTTGACATTGTGGAAAAAAGATACTTAATTTGATACATTTCAAATGTTTGCTTTGGATAAACAAATATATTCTTTTTAAAAATGTTTTTTTTTTTTTTACGGCCAATTCATTCACTCTTTTTTTGTTCATTTGACTTTTCCACTGCCTTCCAACCTGGGCAATGTAGGCATACACTTATGTTGATTTATGTATGAATGGATAATCACTAGTATTATCAGAAACACATTTGCTCTAGACTCCATCAGTGAAATTCCAGGAAAAAAAGAGTAATATCAATCTCCTTGCCTCTTTATGGGATTACTGCCGTATGTAGTGTACACTAAGGTAAATTATCACTCAGTAGCACTCATATGTGCTCATTTACAGGTAGGAGTTCCTTAACATAAGAACATAGGGCCTTTACAGACTGCCAGAAATAGTGCAAATTGAGGCCACTTTAACTGCCCTGGCTCAGTGCTAAGGAATCATGGGAACTGTAGTTTATTGTGGCACCAAAGTTCTCTGGCAGAGAAAGCTCAATGTCCCAGAAAAAAATAGAATTCCCATTATTCCCTAGCACTGAGCCAAGACAGTTAAAGTGGCCTCAACCTGCACTATTTCTGGCAGTCTGTAAAGGCCCATAGTCACTATCTTTGGTAGCATGCTTTGTTCTCATGTGCCTTCTTCAAGTTGTTTCTGATTTATGGTGACTCTAAGAAAAACAATCCTGGGGTTTCTGGGCAAGATTTGTTCAGACGGGGTTAGCCATTGTCTTCCTCTTTGACTGAGAGAGTGTGACTTGCCAAGATTACCCAAGGGGTTTTACAGACAAAAGGTGATATCAAGTTTATACCTGAAGGTGGCAGCATTTTTCTCCCACTGTGAGAAAGTAAACAACAACAACAACAACAACAACAACAACAAACAGTTTTCAGAGACTATTGGTTATTCAGGACTTATTTTGTACAAGTGTCACATATGATTGTTTTTCTGCAGAGGAAACAACATTTTCTGCATGGAAAATAGTATTTCAATGCAGAAATATTAAATGCTGTTTTCTACACAGAATATGCTGTTTACTATGCAAATCAACCATATACAAATTCTATGTGGAATAGATCCCCAATTACAGCACTTTCTGTACAGGAAACAGCATGTTTTATATGGAAAATAATATTTCTGCAATGCAGAAAATCTGTTTGCTGCACAGAAAATGCTCTTTTCTGAGCATGACAAGCATGTGCAACATTTGCATGGAATAAGTCCCAAACTGAAAAGATTGTCATCAGTCCAGGATTCCTACTGTCTGGGTTTCTCAACACTGCAAAAATATATTTTTGACCATTTTTTAAAAAGTCCATATATTTTTTCCATCTCTATGGGGCTATGCAGATGGGAAGGAAAAGGTGACCTGAATTTGCCTTTTCCCCAAACTACAGCAACTGCACTGCCTGCCCTGGTCCGATAGCAATGGAGGATATTCTTCTGAATGCCCCATGCCTTCTTCCACAAGATAGTAGAAGTACTGCATCCGGAAATGCAGCGGGCAGAAACCATGATGAGGAAGGCCATCCCGGTAGAGAAGAGAGTTGCCATGGCCATCTGGGTCCTCACCCACAGAGCCAGCTATAAGCAGGCATCAGAGCAGTACGGGGTCGGGCAAACTACTGTGGGAGAAGTGTTGGTGGAGTTCACCCTCACCATAGAAAAGCTGCTCCTGTCACAGACAGTGTACCTGAGGGACACCGCTCAGCTAAGGACAGTCACACACACTTATCACTTTTCCCTCCTGCGCAGAACACATCATGACCTATCATACAGTGTGGCTGTCACTGTACAGAGTCAACTGCTTAGGCCGTTGAACCTGCGCAGGGACACCTAAAACATCATGACTTGGCATACAGTGTGGCTCCTACTGCATACTCGGTAGCTTAGCCCATTGAACCTGCATAGGGACACCTAGTAGGTCATGACTTGGCATACAGTGTGGCTCCTACTGTATCGATCCCCCTTCTGGGGCCTATGAACTTGTGCAGGTACACGAAAAACATCATAAGTTGGCAAATGCCATGACTGTTTATCATTCATCCTCCGCTTCTTCCCCTTCTTGTCACCAACAGATAATGCAAGAATTTGCTGACCTTGGCTTCCCCCAAGTATTGGGTGCTGTAGATGGGTGCCACTATCTGATCGTGCCACCCTTAGGGAGGAGGAATGAGTTTGTCAACCGAAAGGACAGCTACTCTGTCATCCTCCAGGGGACATCGGATCATCGAGGATGCTTTGTGGATCTGGAATTGGGCTGGGCTGGATCGACTCACAACGCTAGTGTGGCAAGGAATTCCATCATTTTTCAGGTCATGGAGGCCAGCATCTTCGTGCCAGGGAACCCCACCGTCACCCTGAGGGGCCAGCAGATTGACCCCCTCCTGCTCACTAACAGCACCTACGCCATTCAGAAGTGGCTCATGAAACCCTACCAGGGCACCACCAATGCCAGGCAGAAAGGATCCAACAGGAAGCTGAATTGTGCCAGGAATGTGGTGGAAAGGGCCTTTGGGCAGCCCCATTCCTTGTGGCAGAGGAGAATGTCGTCTCCATCATCGCCTCATGTGTTATCCTCCACAACATCTGCAAGACCAAGGGAAGTGTCCTGGATGAGGGAGGGTGCTACAGGTGCTGCTTTGTGCTGCTCACCCTGGGGGCACCCATGGAGGACAATGACCTTGTGAGGCAGAGAGAAGGGGAGGCTGTGAGGGATGCCCTGGCAGAGTTCTTTGAGACCAGGAGGATCTGAACTATCCCTTCTTCTCTATCTGTAATCCTAGGTCACCACTGTACTATGCCATGAGCATAAGCACCTAAACACAACATTTCCTATTATCTCCACTCTGTGTATGGCTAGCATTTATGTAGGACACTACTGCACTATGCCATGATCATAAGCACCTCAATAAATATGTAATGTTATCTCCACTCTGTGTATGGCTAGCATTTATGTAGGACACTACTACACTATGCCATGAGCATAAGCACCTCAATAAATATGTAATATTATCCACACTCTGTGTATAGCTAGTATTTATGTAGGACACTACTGCACTATGCCATGATGAGATCCTATCATTCCCACTCTGTGTATGGATGGTAATCCTGCTTTTAGGCAGATATCTTTGAACATGCTTCATCTCAACAACTCCATGGCAGCCATCATGCACCACCTCGGTCCTCCCCGACCCCCGACCCCATCCCACCCCCATCCCTGAAGCACCTTCCCCTCCCCTTCCCCTTGTACATGCTTCCTATCTCCTCTCTCCCCTTCTTCCCTCATTGTAACTGCCCCTCCCCTTTGTAAATACTCCCCACCCCTTCCTCCATTTGTAGATTGTTGTACATAGTTGTTATTTGTATGCAAAGAAAAATTTATTTTTAAAAAAATTACGACAGAATCTGCACATGTACGCAGGTTCAGCAATAGCCGGTTTTTATGAATAAACTTTCTATTTTTAAACAGCTTCTGGCATTTTATGCGAAGGTGTGTAGGTTCATTGAAGGGTCCCTACAAGTGAGCAGCATCAGTGAGGTGGGCATAGTGGGTGGTGGCAGTGGCAATCAGTGAGATGGGCATAGTGGGGGGGTAGTTGGCGATGGCTGCCTCGGTACTTAGTAGTGATTGTTGCAACATCTCCATCCCCCTCTACTTGATCTCTGCCTTTGTGGGTGGTGAGTGGGTGGTGGCACTGCCACATCACTGCTGAAAAGGCTGCTAGACTCTTCTACGGAGTGTTGCTCAATGATCTCCACCTCTATAGCAGCCTCCTCCTCCATGGGTGGACACCTCTCCCTCCTCCCTCTGCCCCCCCCCACAGCTTCATCCTCTATGGGTGGACACCTCTCCCTCTTCCCTCTGCCCACAGCACCCTCGACATCCAGGGGTGGAGAGTGACCCCTCCTTCCTCTGCCTAACACCACAGACACCTCCTGCTGGCCCTGGGGGATACCCCTCCCTCTTCCACCCTCCTGCACACCCTCCCCACTGCCACCAATGGGCCTCTGGAGCCCCTCTATGACATCCACAATTCTGGCGAGCAGACTGGTCTGCAGTTGTAGGGAGCCAGCAACACGCCGCTGCTCATGGGCCATGTGTTGCTGATGCTCCCTCGAATCCTCTCTGTTGCTCTGCCTCAGCTGATAGCAACATTCAGCAAGCTGATAGGAATGTTCATCCTGTTCTAGGGCTTTGTCCATTTGTTCTATGCTGCGTTCCATGAACTGCTGCTGGGCACTCATATTTGCTGTGGCTGCTGAGCGACATGTCCTCTTCCCTCTAATGTCAGCTAGGCAGGCTGCTGGTGGCATTGCTGCTCTGGCATTAGCTGCTTCATCCTCATCCTCTTCTCTCTCTCGTGCTACTTCTCATTCTAGGGACATATATAGCAGAGGGCACGATTTGCACACACAACATCTCCTGCACATATTGGGGGGGGGGAGAGGGGAGAGGTACATGCCAGGGAGGTTTGTGTAAGCACACTGGACACATGCAGGTGATAGTCATGCGAGGGACATGGTGAATGGGACACACAGACAAAGTTCCTCCATGCCCCCCCCTCCACATGCTAGGGTGCGAAAGCGGCATGCCGGGGGAGATTATGCAAACCTGCAAACCTACACAAAAAACATCATAAAAGTCATACGAATTGCTTTGCTTTTTTGGGGTGCAGGCGTACATGCGACGGACTGCATTTTTTGTCATAACAAGGAATTTACCATGTGCAGCCTAGACCTAGTTGATCAGCTGGGTGAATTTCCAGGACCTGCCCTCTCCTCGCCCTCGCTCTCATCATTGCTGAGTGCTATACTTGTCCGTGGGACAAGGGAGCGGTCACGGTGGCTACTGATCCTGGAAGATACAGTGCTCCACTGTGAAGTGCAAGATGGTGGCCTACTGGTGGAAAATGTAGAGGTGGTCTCATGGCAGAGATGTCCATAGCCCTCTGACTGCAGTATGTCTCATCTGAGTCGGGGTGTTCCTCCTGGTCATCTAAAAATAACAAGGGATGGGGTCATCTTTACCCTCTGCCCACCCTAATGCTGTCCCCTGCACCCCTTCCCAGGGCCCCTGGCACATCTTACCTTGAGAGGGCAAAAGCTCCTGGGCGCATTCTCCCTCGGAGATGTCCTCCATGGTTTTCGCTCTGGCTGGCTGGCCCACTGGGACCCTCATGACTTCAATACTGGTGCATATTCTGCTGGGCCGTATGCTGCCATCCCTGGTGAGCAAGACATGAAGTTCCTTGTAGAAGGGCATGGAGGAGGGACCCCATCCGCTTTTGGCCTTGTGATCCCTAAATTTCTTGTAATTGGACTTGAGGTTTTTGGTCTTCTGATGACACTCCTATCAGGTACGTTGGTGGCCCTTCACCCTCATGGCTTGTGCCAACTCCTTAAATGTGTTGGCATTCAAGAAGGAATTTCTCAATTTGTCCGAAATGTGTTGCTGCGACCACAGAGCTATGAGGTCAGCCATCTTCGCATGGGTCCACGATGTCCCTCTCCCTCTTTTTGGCTCTCCGCTTGTGGATGGCTCTGTCATTGTTCCCGCTGTGAACAAGAGGAGCCCTGAAGTAGATAGCTGTGGAGGTCTGCAGCTGGCAAAAGTTGCACTGGAAAAATGGTGCTAGAATGTGTGTGGGGGTCCAGCTTAAAAGTGAAACTTTCCCCTTTATCTCTTTCACACAATGTAACATCCGGTAGCAACAGTTTCACCTTCCCGCTCTGGCGCATGCGTACTGTGAAAATTAGGGTTATATCTAGAGTTCTGAAGCAGATGCATCTGCGGCAGTTTGCCCACACCTAAACCCTAAAAACGCTTTAATTTGAAACTTTTTTCAATGGGAGCATGCTCCCCAGGGGCAACTCTAAATGCAGCACACCTGTACATGTGTATTTACACCGGTGTCTTTTGCTCTCGGGTGTCCTTATTTCTGCTGTACGTCCATTGTTGCATCCTGATGTACCATTGAAAATGCACACATTTTCAGAAGGAGCAAAAAAATGGGGCTCCTTTTTGAAGTGCACTTTCACAGGAAGAGGCAGGTAGGGAGTGTTTTTTCGGCATGTATCATCTAAAGATCATGCCTTCAGGTCAACCCTAAAACAACCCTTTTAGCCTGTGTGCATCCCCCCATCTGAACCTGGTCTCACAAAGTCAAAGGTTCAAAACACTGCAGAAATAATCCAGTCTGAGACTGCTTTAGCTGCCCTTGCTTAGTGCTAGGGAATTCTGGAAATTGTAGTTTGTTGTGGCACCAGAGCTCTCTGACAGAGAAGGTTAGATATCACACAAAACTACAACTCCCAGAATTCCCTCGCACTGTGCCAGGGCAATTAAAGTGATTCAAACTGGGTTATTTCTGCAGTGTGTTTTGGACCCTAGCTCAACATTCAAACCACTATACCATTCTGGCTCTCAGTTCCTTTGCGTACATAGAGGAACTCTTTAAATCTACCCAGCCTCTCCAAATCGTAATGATGTAAACCAACAATCCCTGTAAATCTAAGGGTTCTTTGTTAATGTTTACAAAGTTTTATGCAACAACACATTGTGGTTTGTGCGGGGACAAATAGAAGTATCCTTTTGGGGGAGGGGAGTTCTTCTGCCCTTAAACTCTAAGAAGGCTGATCACATACCACCTCTAATGTTCAGACTTACATAGTGACATATTGGCATGTTGATGGCAGTCCTATAATACACACAAAAAAGAAGCAACTGTGAATAGCTGCTGATATTGACATGTTTTCCACAAGACTATGCATTAAAACAGAAGCCTATTCAAGACTATTCATTAAACAGCTTGTGCTTGCATAAGGGATCTTATACAAGTGCTTCTACCAGCACAGAACAGCCTTTTTTGTCTGTGAATCTGAAGGGAAACATCATGATAAATTCAAGTTTGATTTATAGCATTGGCCACCCAAGGTTATGGAAATGTGATTTTGTTTTAAAAGAATACACCATCTATGAAGAATTTAACCTTTCTTATTATTTTAATGTCAGGAAAGGGTGATTCAAAAGCAATGAAACAAGCAGTTGATGCTGCAAGAGAATCCAGTAGACACAAGGCAACAGAGGCCTTGGAATTACATGTACAATAGATAAGGGGAGACAGAGCTGCTCATTTTGTCAAAATAGTGCCTTAGATTATAGTGGCATTTTTTGTAGATGTGTGTATGTTCATAACAGAATGCACACTATTTGTTTCAAAAGAGAAAAGGGGGCTAATCCAAAAAACATAATAAAACATGATTTAAAGGCCACAGAACTTTTCTTTCCCATCCCCCAGGTTTAGCCAAGAACCCACAAAGAGCCAATGACCCCTTCCTTCCAAGTTTTATTGTTTTTCATCCTAAAAGCAATCACTATTCTTGGAAGTTCCGGGAGCTGTGGGTCACTTCTAAACATCCCTCACCATTCCCCACTTCCATGAACCAAGATGGCAGAACCAGAAGTGACTTTCTGTTGCAATTTCTGAGCAATATTCAGACTCAAAATTGCACAGCTTGGCCCACTCAGTGGGTAAAAAATGGTCCATAGGCTCTCCATAGATGCCCATTCCTAAAATAAAATACCAGGCAGGCATTTTACTAATTTCCTAGGATGAAAAGGCTGGCTACAAGTAGAATACTCTGTGTGTGAATACCACACAGTCAGGTTTCCCTAGAACTCTAGGTGTATACAAGAGTGTGCTAGGGGTTCCACGGGAGATTATGAGTGGGGAAAAACAGTGTTTTGCTTTTTTTAAAGGTGTAGGTACCATATTTTTTATGCAGCAGCCCTCTGAGATCTTAAAATTATTTCAAGGGTTCCTCCAGGGTAAAAAGGTTAAGAAAGCTGGTGTATACACTGAGCAACCATAAAAGTAAAAGATTAAAAAGATGTATGTTGTATCTATGATACTTCTTTATTATGTCTTGTGTTCCAGGGATTTTTTTTTAAAAAAAACACCTTGAAAATAGGTAATTAATTTCTCAAAAATAGGTAAATAATTGTCAACAGGCCAAGTTGAAAGACAGCTTCATTGGCATTAATCATTTCCAGAGATGGACAAAATGTTCCCATCTTGATTTCAAATGATCCGTGATCATTTCACCTTGGAGGGAATTTTACTTTCTCCATCCACCTGCTCATATTTTCCAGTTTTCCTTCCCAGACCTTCCAAAACAAAGAAACCTGGAATCCTCTGCAAACAATATTGCTATGCAGATCTCCCTTCACTACATTACTTCAGTCATATGAAGTGGGAGATTGGTGGTGTTTCTTACTGATTCACTATTCACTAGGATTGAACTTCTGCAGGAGGGAAACAACTCACGTAATTTCTTCAAATAACTCAATACCTTTGTCTTCCTTGCTTCTAAACTGTGTGAGGAGCCTACTCATGTGGAGAAGTTTTTCTCCTGTAAATGTTCCCAATCCTAACGTTAGGAAAGTATGAAACTAATGAAAGGACACAGTGAACATGAGTGGGCCATTCTCCCCCTTATCACATGAAGCTTCAGAACCTGAAGAGGACTAACTTCATGTGGAAATGTTTTTTCCAAGTGAAGAGTTTGAAAATAATGCTTTCAGTCTATATTATTACCACCACCACCCATTATATTAACATATATTATTATATATTATTATATATTAACATGTTTTAGCATGTGCGTTTATATCTTCCAACTTTAAATAATTTAACAAAATATTAATGTTACAATGCCTTATCTTAATTTCTATCACACAGCAAGCCTGCTCCCACACTATACAAACTACAAGTCCATCACTAATGTCATTTGTCAACATATTTGAACTTTTCCAGCCTGAGTCAATCCTTTGCATCACAATTCTTAGAAACAAGTCTCACTTAGGGCCTCGGCAGACGGCTTATTAAGCCGTCCTCGAGGCAGGGAAGAGGAGGGGCAGCCGCACGCTCGGCGCCCCTTCCTCCTCCCGAGGTGGCCCTCGGAGCCGCCGGCCCTCCGCACGACTGGCGCTCCGGGGGCAACCTCCCGCCACAGCGTCCGCACATGCTGCAGTGGATAAGTCAGCGAAAGTGTGCCTCACGCTTTTGAGGCACACTTTCGCTGACTTGTGAAAGGAGCGCTATTTTAGCGCTCCTTTCAGGGGCGGCGAAAGTGCGCTGCTGGATTGAGGCGTGGGGATGCCTCGATCCAGCGGCGCACCTTCCCATGGCAGCCCACAGATGCCAGTCTGCTTCCCCCCTTACTTAATAGTAAGTCTGATTAGGACTGAAGTTCTCCAGGTATGATTACTTGAAAGTAGGGTAGCCATGCAAGAACAGTCTTCTCTGAAAGACTATCCAAAAACTGTCCTTTCTTTGAAGAGCTGTCAAGTCTAAGTTCATTTTGAAGATGACAAACCAAAAATGGGGAGAGCAGGGAAGGTTCTTTTATTGACCATAAGCAGCGAACAACTAGAGAGTGAGAGCAGGTTTACAAGCCACCTGGTTTTTCCTACTATAGTGAGATGTACTACATTTCTATTTAAATAATAGTCACAATTTCTATATTTGAATGTATATTGCATGCGAAGCATTGCTCTCTTTTGAAGGGATGCATTTCATCTTTTCTTTCCTCGGTGGGGGGGGGGGAAGAAGGAAATATGACTAAATAACTATAATTGGAAATAATACCTATGAGTTCAATGGGCTTTCTTTTATGTAATTGTTTATGATTTAGGTTTGTAGAGGCAAAATGACATGACTTCAAACTTCATGACAATGGGGATACATGAGAAAGATGAGAGGACAATCCATAGCAACATTAAACCACAAACCTAGATGGAACACATCACCAAATGTTTCAGAAGATTCTGTTTCTGACTCACATACTCCTTAAATATTAAGTGACTAGGTGTGGGGAGGGGAGGGCGCCAATCTTTAGCACTATCACACATGGCACTATCAAAGCACACATGGCCCTATGACTGAGAGAATGTGGCCAAGTAGATAATTGGGCCCAGTTTTTCTAGAATCAACATTTCAAATCATTTGCAATGCCTAATGTTTCAGAATTTGCAAAGCTATTTTACATCCTACCTCCACTCACTCTCAGAAGAACAGCTTCTACCTGAATCTCCTCTCTCCTTCTGAAACAATGAAATCACACTTCCAGTTTTCTTTTTAACAAAACCTATGGTGTTACAGACAGTGGCACATGACTTCAGAATGGAAAAAAAAATAAAGTGAGCTGTAAGAGAAACAGGAATGCCATTTACCATGTGTGTCAGTGACATACAGCGAGACAGACATAGATTGTAATTTAACAATTTGAAACTCCATTACATTACAATTGAACAAGAAAAAAAAGATGTCAATCCATTTTTAGAAAATAAATTGACATGTCGCACATATTTTATTGTAGTTCATTTGGCAAAGGACTACACCAGAGACAAAAGCACTGGCAATTCAAGCATCTTATTTTGTATTTGCTGGCTACCAACTGATAGCTCAGTTTCCCCAGAGGTAAAGGAAATCATTTTGATAAATAAATCCTTTTTGTCCTGGTGGTCTGGCTGAATCTTACAGGAACCAAAACCAGTGGTGCCACATTAAGAGGTTAGTTGTTTGTGTGAAGAGGAACTGAAGAGATTCAGCAGAATGTAGTATTCACATTCCCAGGTAGGTCAGTATTCTGACCAGGGTGCTAAAGAAAGAAAAAGTAAAGGAGAAAAAAATCATGCAACATGGAAGATGCAACAAGGTATATTATAGATGGGAGGAGGCTAAAAGAGAATGGATGTAGCCCTTATAAATTCCCTTTCTGTGAAAAGTGTGGTAAACTTCAACAATGTTTTGTTTCTTTAGCACAATTAGTGTGGAGTTTTCTTCCAGTGAATGACCTTGAATCTTTCTCTCAACTCAAATATTGCATTCCCAAATGCCATTTCATCTTTTAAATGTCTGAAATATAATAAATTGATCCCATAGTCTCCACTATGTGCTCTGTGTCATCAATATGTATTTTCTCTTAAATGTTATTACTTTATTTAATTTATATACACTGCTTATCCATGTCTCACTGACATTTATTGTTGTTTGGATATTGATGCTTTTGCAATACATCCTGACTTCAGTAAAGATGGGATAACATTTGTAAAGGATACAAATCGAAGTTGCAGTTACCCAGCCAGAAAGTGAGCAGTTACTGGCTGACATTCATTGTGTCAGCTTGTCTGTCAATGAGCAGATGACTTGGAATGAGATAACATTCAAACTGACTGTTGTCAATCACATTTCTGGCAAATCCAGCTTCTGGAACTTGGCCTTCATGAACCCGTCTTTTAGAGAAAGACATATATGAGTGGGCCAGGACATATATTTCAGAAGTCAACCTGTTCAGTATTGTACTACTAACAAAAAGTGATTGCCAGATCTGATCCAAAGGCATTAGTGCTAATTTTCAGAGCCTGCATCATCACATGGGCCCAACAGTTTGATACAGAGAGTAAATCCCAGGGATATTCATGTATTTATTTATGGAAGCTGTTTGACTAAGAGATGTTCAGTTCTCCTATGGTTACTATGGAAAATACCTTCTCTGGTGGATTTCATCATGTGTCTGCTGGACACTCTCTCCCTCTTGAGAGAAAGAAGCTCTTAGATAGTTCCTAGGCTTGTGTCTCAGCGTAGCTCCCTTCTCCTCAGCCATCTGCACCACAATCCTTCCCATTCAGCAGGGCTCTACAATCCTATGTTTAGCATAAGGGGAGGTGCAGTGGGGAGGAAGAAGCATGGATGTCCACTACCATCAGGTTCATTATATGTGGTAAAGTGGGCCATCTTAATGGGCCGTCATGGCCAAGGACCAGCTGATCTCACAGACACCGCCTAAAGTTGTGTTGAATCCAAACATCTTTCTGCTTAGGGCAGGGGTGCCTGAAGGCTCCTATGCCAATAGAGTGATGGATTCATTTCACATTTTAGTCCAAACTTTAGAAAAGCTATCAAAAGTATGGACCCTATTTGTGGGATTGGGTTCAACATCTATGCAGGTCCTTTAATGTTTGGAGTATAACCCAGAGTGGAGTCAACACTCACAATAATGGAAGCAATGAGTGCTTCTCACACTGGCTTAATATTGTGCTGGCATTGCAATTCTGTCCCTAATTTGGTGGAGTTTGGGTTCTGGTATAACTCAGTTCTTTCTTTTCCACCCCTTTTCCACCCTTTAAACACTCTTGTTACAGCAGATCTTAGCCAGTGGAGCAGATTGTTCTGCCATCAGATCTCTGAAATAAGTCAACAGAATGGGGTTCTACTAGCAAAAGAGCATTTTTGTTGGGAGAAGAGTATTTCAGACAACAGAAGTTTATGCCTAACCCTAAGCCTCTACAACTAGTAATACCTTTGAATTAAGGTTGCACTGCCCATCTAGATCCAACCCTTTGATCCTATTTTATGGTTTAAACCAGAGCAGACCCATTGAATGAGTAGCTGAATGCAGAGACAACACATAGATAGATCTCAGTGATTAAATGGTTCCACTCTGCTTGAGACTAACAATAGAGTCAGGTCAAACTTTATGAATATTTAGAGTGTGATTAGAAATTGTGAGGCACACAACCATCACAAAAGGTCATGAATTACTACTAATCAGTAGGATAATAATGATTAGTGGCATACCCTTTTTAATTCTTAAATTATAGCTTTCAACAAATCCAACAATATGAACTAAAATTCTCTGTATTGTTTTTCCCTCTAAATACTGCTCTACATTCATGTAGAAAATATGTAAGTTTATTTCTCCCAGTTCTTTAAACATAGTCACTTTTGTTATGTATAACCATTTCTTCCTCTTTAACACACATTCCTTTAAAAAAGGAATATTTTTATTATCCAAAAAGACCACATTAGCATACATTTCTGAATGCATATCAGCAATGTCATTTTCCTCCTCCTTGAGGCTATTGGCAACCCTACTTATGACATTTCATCTTTGTCAGTTAAGACTCACAAACCTACCTTACCAAAATGAAAAGTGATTTAAGACATTCAAACTTCTTTGTGTCTTAACACATTTACCTTAAAAATTTAACTTAGTAAGATAGATTCAGGTCTGTTGGTACATAACACATATTGAGTCTGCCATCTCTAGGTTAACAATAGCTGAAGGGCAACTAATCTATTCCTGGTATCAGTGTGTATTAGTGAGGCAGCATAGATGAGGTTTTATAGGAGTCTAAGGAATACATGGCTATGTTGAA
>CM034703.1:235216525-235227052 GCA_020142125.1 Phrynosoma platyrhinos
ATTTTATAATACAGTGAGCCAATTTAAAATGTGCTTGTATAAAAGAATTTTTCCCTTTTAGGGGAATTGCTTGCATGTGTGTGTGTGTGTGTGTGTGTGTGTGAAAAGTATATAGAAAATATGCACATTTTATATAAAAAATAGATGTTTTATTTATTTATTTATCAAAAATATGTATATGTACAAATCTGTGCGTTAATTTTTTGAGTGACTTTCTTCTACTCCCACCCTTCAATCCATCTAATGCATAATGTAATGAATCAAGCTTAAAACTGGAAAAACAAAAAGAGAAAACCAAAACTGAGAAACCTAGATATCAAAAGGATCACCCTGCCTCATTTGAATCTACCCATATTCTAAACTCTTAGGACCTTATCGCTCTGCTCAAATAACCCGGCTTACCTCTTCCAAGTCTAATTCGGGAGGCAGCCAGGTCCTATTGCAAGGATTTTGCCACTGAAGCCACCAGGTGAGTCCATCCTTGCTGCAGCCTGGGTCCCCGGTGTGCTTCGGTGGCCATTTTTTGAACTTGGAAAGCTCCTGGTTTCAAAATAAGGCTGCTGAAACAAACCTGGGACCCAGGCTGCAGCCAGGCTGGACTTGCCCAATGGCTTTGGCAGCAAAATCCTTGCAATAGGACTCAGCTACTTCCTGAATTAGACTTGATTTCGGAAGAGGTAAACCAGGTTATTTCATCAGAGCAATGAGGTCCTTAGTCGAGGATCTCCTTAGACTAATATGTCACCTCATTTTAAGGCAAGGTGAGTGGCAGCTGGGGCAGGATCTTTTTAGTGGTGATGCTCTATTTCAGGAATACCACTCCTGGAGAGGACTGACAGCCACCTTCTGTAAGCACAAAGTTCAGAAATTAATATCTGTTTTCATGTTGTGTGTATGAAAAGTGACACCTAAATCCAACTCAGGAGTTTATCACATGGGGGAAATTCCATGTGGAAACAAGGCTTTAAATTAGAAAAAAACTGCAAAAGCAGTTAGTTTTTCAGACGACGTCGCTGTTAAAATGGGGTTAATCTGAATGGAAAGTAGTCAGAAACTGCTTCTTTTTACTTTCGGAAAATCCCAAAAGTAAAAAGAAGGAGTTTCTGACTACTTTCCGTTCAGGTTAACCCCATTTTAACAGCGATGTGTGTGAAAAACTAACCGCTTTTGTGGGTTTCCCCCAACTTTTAAATCCCATATCTGCACAGGATTTCCCCCATGTGATAAACTCCTTAGTTAGGCTCAGTGAGTTGACTGGCAAATGGCAAGTCAACAATTTGTAAATCCTATTCATTTTAATGGAAGACCAGCAGTTGAATTGAGGCCTCTTTTTGATGTGATGTCATAAGAACTTTTACAGGCTGTGCTACTTGCTGTTCTATCCTGTGGCTGCTTTTAAAGTTGTTTTGTTTTGCACTATGTGTTTTAGGTTTTTTTATTATTATATGCTGCTTTGGAAATTTTACTCAAAATACATAAGTGGGTTATAAGTCTTTGAAATTAAGTTTACAAAATAAGAAGAATGTCACTTATTTTAAAAGCTGGGAATGCTCTTTCATAATTTATTATCAGATTACCTAATACATCTTAACCTGAATTGTTCATTTCTGTACTGACACAGATGAAGTGGGGATGAAGTGATGGAAGGAGAAGAGAAAATAAAGTGGTATAATAATAGGCAGTGGAGGACTTTTGGCTCATCAAGAGACTTAATTCCAAAATGATATATTCTCCTGAAAAAGAAGAATTAGAGAAAATGACACCTTTGGCTCTCTATGCACCTAAAGAAATATTTCATTTAGGATTATTGGGCTGCATTCAGTAGTTAAACTGTCACTATATGACTAAGAGGAAATGAGAACAGAAGATCTCTTTCAGCCTTGATTTTCAACAATGTGCCTCTGCATTTATCATAGGAATCTATGTTAAAGATAGTTGCGGAAAACAATGTTCCAGCTGTTTATTTTGAAAGGAAAGGCTTCTAGTATAGAAAATTTTAACAATTCTTTCTCCTATTCCTGCTTTTGAAATCTGAAAGAATTCATATTGAAGTGGGCAGAAGTACGTATTAAAAGATATATTTCTGTCATGTATATATTTTAATATACACATTAAGATGAGCCTCCCCTTTTCTCATTTCCCATCCTTTTTTTCCCTTCAAAAAAAGATGGGAAGGGATTCTGAACCTTCCATCTCCAGCTTTTTTTTTAAAAAAAAAACTTTATTGAAAAATATAGAATATAACAATAAATACATACAACAAATATTTTCACACAAGCAACAAAAACCAACAACACAAATAGACAATTGACATAAAAAACAACATAAAATATACCATTCATTCTACATTGTCAAAAGACTATGCATCATGACTTCCTGAACTTCATTCTTATTTTATTTATTATTTCCTAAGAGACCTGATTGACCATTGTAGTAATAATTTTTCCCCCGTTGCATAACAATACACTAGAGTGAATTCTTAATTAACATGTATTCTTATTTTCTTTAGATTATTATGTTCCCTTACTTTAATCTTAAATCTTATACTGAAAGTAATTTCATCTAAATTACGTTTTTTTTTTCTTTTGCAGATAATTTAACAGAGGCTCCCAATCAACTGCTGCTTCTTTCTTTTTGAGATTCTCTTGTGGTGTGAACAAATTTTTTTTCTTTCTCCTCATTCAAGCCTCCTTTCTTCCTGTAGAAAAGCAACAATATGGAGTCATGGGCTCAACATAATTTTTTACTGACCTGGATGCAGAAGTGGATTGTTGTCACAATGGATGGAATTTAGAATCATTACTCGGCATTCTGAGTAATAGACATTGTGAAGTAAAGCCCTGCCTGCAAACTGAAAGAAACCAAAGGACAATGATGACTGATCAACCGATTGATAGATATGCAGACAGACAGATTTAAAATGTTAAAAAAACATTTTTTAAAAAAGCCACTGGTCATGCTGATTAATAGATCCTTGGTTTTGAGTGACTATCATCACTAATTGCCAGTTTCCATTATCAAAACCCACAAACTTCCTGCATCATTCTAACCTGCAGTCATCTTTCTTTCTTTCTTCCTTTCTTCTCCTCAAGACTCTGTGTTTGATGATGCAAAGAAATTATAAAGCTACTTTTGACATTGTATTTTCTATGTTTGTTATTGTTGTTAGCTGCCCTGGAATCAATCTCAACTCATGGCAATCCTATAGATCAGACATCTCCAAGTCCCCCTATCCTCCACTGCCTACTTAGGTCTTGTAGATTCTGGTCCATGACTTCCCTAATTGAGGAATTTATCACATGCTTTAAAAACCTGACTTACTCCTGCCATTTTCAAATCTCTTATGGGATGCAGCTGGATATTATCATATAGAAAATGCTGCCGATGCTGCCGCCTGACTGCATCCTGCCTAAAACCTGGCTAGAAGCCACGCTCAGCTGGCCAATTTGCAAAATCGAGAGCATGGCTTCTAGCTGGGTTTTAGAAATGATGCAGTTGGGCAGCAACATCGGCAGCATTATCTGTGTGGTAATACCTGGCTGCATCCTGTAAGAGACTTGAAAACATCAGGAGTAAGTCGTATTTTTAAACATGAGATAAACTCCCTAGTCTATCCATCTGGCAGGCAGTCTCCCTCTCTTTCCACTGCCTTCACCTTTATCCTCTTTTCTAATGAGTCATGCCTTCTCATGATGTAGCTGAAGTACAACAGCCTCAGCTTGATTATCTTGGGCTCCAGGGAGAGTTCAGGTATTCTAGGACCCATCTGTTTGTCATTTTGGCTGTCCACTCTTCTCCAGCACCACATCTCAAATGAGCTGATTTTCTTCTTATTCACTTTCTTCACTGTCCAGCTCTCATATCCATACATGGTAAAAGGGAATATAATGACTTGAACAATTCCAACTTTAGTGGTGTTGTACAGCTTTACCCTTTAGGATCCTGTCTAGTTCTTTGACACCTACACTTCTCCGTCCTAGTCTTCTTCTTAATTCTTGACTGCAGTCTCTGATCAATGTTTGTTCCAAGGTACAGGAAATTTTTGACTATTTTGATTTCCTCAGTGTCTAGATTGAATTTATGTAGATTCTCAGTGGACATTATTTTTGTTTTCTTTGTATTCAGGAGCAAGCCTGCCCTTGCACTTTCGTCTTTGACCTTCCTTAGTAATTATTCCAAGTACATGATATTTTCTGCTATTAGTGTGCTGTCATCTGCATAACTCAGATTGTTGATGTTCCTATCTTTACTCCTCCTTTTTCTGAGTCTAAGCCTGCTCTTCACATGTATTTATTTATTTATTTATTTATTTATTTATTTATTTCATTTGTATGCCACCTTTCTCCCTGGAGGGACTCACAGACAAAACATTTAATATCTCAGTAAATTCAAAACAATTAAAAATATTTACAAATAATATAAAATCACATAAAATATACAAAAGTTAAAAACATAACTAAAACTCACCTGCTCCATAAAAACCACTTTGCTATGAATTATATACCAAATGCCTGCTGGGTGGGAACAGCCACTGAGAAGGGAGCAGCCACTGAGGGTGCGAGCAGCCACTGAGAAGACTCTCTCCCTTGTGCTCACCAAGGAAACCTGGGATGGTGATGGGACTGAGAAAAAACCTTCTCCTGGAGATCTTAGTGCTCTGGTTGGTTGGTATGATGAGATATTGTCTCTCAAATAGTCTGGCCCTAAGCCATCTAGGGATTTATAAGTCATCACCAGCACTTTGAATTGTGCCCAGAAATGAACCAGTAGCCAGTTAAGCTGTTTCAACAGGGAGTTATATGTTCCCTATAACTGGCCCTGGTCAGCATTCTAGCTGTGGTGTTTTGCACCCGCTGGAGTTTCTGAACAGTTTCCAAAGGCATCCCCATGTAGGGTCCATTACAGTAGTCCAAACAGGATGTAATTAAGGCATGTGTCACCATTGCCAGATCTGAAATCTCAAGAAACAGGCACAGTTGATGCACAAGTGTCGACTGTGTGAATGCACTCCTGGCCACTGCTGAAACCTGGGCACCCACGCTCAGAGTTGAGTCCAGGAGCACACCCAAGCTGCGAGCCTGAGATTTCAGGAGAAGTGTAATCTCATCCAGCACAGGCAAAGTCCCTATTCCCTGATCTGCCTTATGACTGACCAGGTGCATCTCTATCTTGTCTGGATTACGTTTCAATTTGTTTGCCCTCATCCAGTCCATCACTGACAGCAGACACTGGTTCTGCATAGAGACAGCTTCCTTGGAGTGAGCTGGAAAGGAGAGATAGAGTTGGGTGTCATCCACATACTGGTGACACTGCATCCCAAAACTCCAGGTGACCTCTCCCAGTGGTTTCATGTAGATGTTAAATAATGTGGGAGACAGAATGGAACCCTGAGGGACCCTGCAGGCCAATGGCCAGGCAGTCAAACAGGAGTCCCCCAACACCACCTTCTGAGTTCATCCTCCAAGAAAAACCAGAACCATTGCATAACAGTGACCCCAAGTCCCATCTCAGAAAGGTGGCCCAGAAGGATACCATGGTCGATGGGATCAAAGCCACTAAGAGATCCAGCAGGACCAACAGGGACACACTTCCCCTGTCCAGTTCCCTACATAGGTCATCCACCAAGGCAACCAAAGCTGTCTTCATCCCATATCCCTTTCTGAAGCCAGATTGAAATGGATCAAGATAATCCATTCATCCAGAAACTCCTGGATGTGGGAGACCACCACTCACTCCAGAACCTTGCCCAAGAATGGAATATTAGAGACTAGTTGATAGTTATCTTGAATGGTGGGATCCAGGGATGCTTTTTTTCAATAATGGCCACACCACATGCTCCTTTAGGCAGGATGGAAATCTGTCTTGCTTCAATGAGACATTTGCCACTCCCATTACTCACTCGGCCAGTCACCCTCTAGCTCCTTTCAGAAGCCAAGGAGAGCAAGGATCCAGTATGCATGTGATGGCCCTCACTTCTCCAAGGATCCTGTCCACATTCTCAGGCTGAACAAATTGAAACTTACCCAGTAATATAGAACAAGCAGGTGCCAAGACTACATCCACTGGGCCTGTGTCAATTGCACCATCCAAGTCAGTGCAGATCCAAGTGATTATATTTTCTGCATACAGGTTAAACAAGTAGTATTCAGCCTTGCCTGACCCCCTTGAAAATTGGGAACCATTCTGTTTCACTGTATTCTGTTCTAACAGTAGCTTTTTGTCCTAAGTACAGATTTCTCATCAGGACTATCAAAGCTAGTGGCACTCCCTTTTCTTTTAGAGCATTCCATAGCTTTCCATGATCCAAGTACATGCTGATTTTCCTTTGGAATTCCTTGGTACACTCCATTAACCATACTGTGTTTGCTATGTGGTCCTTTCCTAAACTCTGCTTGCACCTCTGGGATTTCTTTCTCCATATATGATTGGAGTCTATGTTGCAGAATTTTAAGCATGATTTTGCTTGTGTGGGAAATTAATGCTACAGCCATATAGTGATTTCAGTCTTTTGTGTCTCCTTTTTTGTGGATAGGGATGTATACTGAATGTTTCCAGACTCTTGGCCATTGTTTTCCAAATTTGTTAGCATATTCTAGTGAATGCTGAAGCTGATACTGTCTGTGGTGATTGTAGCAGTTCAGATGGAATATCATCTGTGTAAGGAAGACTAACGTACTTTCTTTGCTCAACTATATGGCTATGGCTGTGGGTTTCAGTGGGGAGTATGGGACCAGTTGTTGTTCAGCTTCTGTTTGCTGATTTATTATTGAGCTTGAGAGATTCACTTCTGTCTCTTACATGTTCCAACAAAAATAACTTTCCCAGGTTCTGTCATGTTGGTCGTTACCACCTAATATTTCCAGAGAAACTAGAGATTTTTCAGCCAAGGTGTCCTGAACAATAATACATTTGAAAAACAAAGTAAAAACAAATGAGTCAGTCTGACACATGTAACCTTGCAACTACACTTTGTATTGAAAAAATCTTGTTAATTTCAGGTTAAACTTTTAAAAAAAATAAATTATAGGATTCACTGTGTAGCATTAGCAAAACAAACAAACAAACAAAAAACCCTAAATTAATTCAGAAGCCAAACATGAGAACTCATGGATAATATAAGTTACTGAGTATCTTCCCCCCAAGCAATTATTTGTGTGCTGCCATTCTCATTACCAACACAATGCCAATAAGAGAGATCAGAGGTGATTACCTACAAAATATACAAAAGCTATTTGTTTTGCCTTTTTTGTTGTTGTTTTGTTTCTTCTTTTCTTTTGCACAATCTGATCTGCCTTTGCAGTTGTGCTAAGGAATGCTTGATAGGCTTATAATGATTGTAGTAACGCAGCTGAATAATATGGTAAATCTATATCGTGCCATGCCATCTGCTTTTGACAGACAATCTTCTGTGCTTCCTTGTGATCAATAAGCAAAGGTAGAATGGCTGTTTAATTGTCTTTGGAATTTTCTATCAAGTCTTTACAAGTGGGACGAAATGACCTTGGTTTTCAATTTTATAGGCAACTTCTCACCCAAATGTTTGAGCTTCCTCCCCAGGCTATGCAGTGAGATTTTTAGGAAGTATTTGTCAAGAACAATTTTCATTATAAACAATGAACTTGGCAAAATCATTGCTGAATCAGTGTGCCATTCACTGAAAAATGCATGTGAAGAAAGAGTGCTTAAACATTTCCTTGTCTGATACTTTTCTGTTGCAAAACACGGCCACACAACACACACACACAAAACCTAAGATGTTTCTCCCCTCAGAGTCCTAGACATGTATTTTACAGTTGGCCCTCCGTTTTCACAGGGGATCCATTCCCCTTCCCCCGCAAAAATGGAGATAGTGAATATTCAAGCCCTATAGGCTTGAATGGGGCACGCACCATCAGAGGTGCACCCCATTGATTTAAACAGAGGTCATCCCTCCATGAATTTATAAAACCACAGACATGAAAGTCTAGGAGAATGGAGGGGTGACTGTACACAGCTCTGATGAGGGTGTGGAAGGAGATAGGAGGAAGAAGTTGCAGAAAGAAAAGGAATGCAATGCTAAGCATTCCTCAACCATCCCACCCCGTTTTGAAGCAAAGAGGTGGTCCAGTTGTTTGCAACAGATGGCATGTAATGTTTAGGATTTGCTAGCATATGCTACTATTCTTTGATTCATGCATGCTAATATGAGTAAGCCCAGGAATAGCTTTCATCTAAAAAGTGACTCATCAGTACATACAATAGTTTCCAGAACATTGTTGATCTAGCAGGCCCCAGAAACATTAGGGCATGTCCTCAAATAGCCATTTCCTTAAGAGCATTAATTCTAAGAGCATCAATTTTCCCCTCCTCCTACCCAATCCCTTTCCTTTTTGTATTGCATCTTTTCAATTTTAAACCTGTAGGCAAGAGCTGTCATTCCTGATCTTCCTAGGCCATTCTTGGAAGTTAAGAAAGCTTCAGGTAAATTAACAATTTTTAAATTCTGAATTTCTGCAGTCTATTTGCTCATTCTTTTTGAGCTCTGTGCTGCTCCCAGCTACTTGTTTAACATATCCTGTCTGTAAGAAATGCTATGGCAGCACTGCTGAAAGGTGCAAGGTCATCATAATCCCACTAGCAGAGTTTTGCTACCTCCTGAACTGGGAACAGATCTGCCTATTTTCACTTTCAGTTTGGTTCTGAATAGGCTTTTAACTGTTAGCCATCTGTGTGGGTTATTAAATGGACCACATTTCCCATGGAGAGAAGAAAATCCCTCTTTAATATGATAGTTCATATTATATGAGGAGATTTGCAAGGCACTATCTGCTGTTAAACATCTCCAGCATTTCTCGTCTACTCTCAAGTTTGCAGGCTCTGTCTCTGGTGATGAAGACGCATAATGAAGAGAGGAAGATTATTTAATTAGCTACCCTGACTAATAACTTGTGTGAAAGGTTAAGTGCAGTGGGCTATTTTACACATTTTAAATTAATATCAGTTAAATACATTTCTGAGCATTACACAGCATAGATATTAGTTAAGTTATTTTTCCATCCTTAAGGAGGCCTTAGTTCAAGTCAGAAAAAAGCACAGTGAGAAATAGGCAACCAAGTATTAACCTCTCTTCAGTCAACAATCAGGGTCAGCTCTGTTGAGGAGGGAGCAATACCTTATTAATGCTGTCAGAGGAAAAAAAGCACAGTTTAATTAATATAAGCAGTAATCATATGCAAAAGGCTGTAGAACAGAGGCAGGGAATCATGTGGTCTTCCAGATGTTGCTGGACTATAGCTGCCAGCATTCTTCAAAATTAGGTATGATGACTAGGGATGATGAGAGATGTAGTCCAATAACATCTGGCAGGATGCACAGTCACATTCCTATTATAAAAGACTATTATTTGTTTTTTTACACAATGGAAAAGTTCCTGCTTGACAATATGGCTCTAAGGCCTAGATCCAATTTGTAAGCCACCTTTGAGTCCCAGTAGGGGAAAGACAGGGAGTAAACAAATATAACAACAGTACCAACTAGAGTATTATACCCATTGACTCTATCAGTGTTGACTTACCAAGTTCTCATAGATTAACTAATGGATTTCAGCCAGGCATGGGTGTTGCTGGATTGCAATTCCCAACATTCTGCACTATTGACTATGCTGGCTAGGGCTCCTAGCTGCTTCAGTTCAACAATGTTTGAAAGGCCTCATTTTGCCCACTCCTGATTTAGGCCACTGTTTCAAGCAAAACTACAATTTACCTATAGATTAAACAAGTTTGCATGTTGTTGATTCACATGGTAAAAGAAGGAACAGAGGTTCAATAAGTTATGAGATATGACTTTACTATTTTCATATACGTTCTTACAAGATACCATGCTAAACAGCTAATCTGTGGATCTGATTTGTAAATAATGTTATGTAAGAAATTGTTGGTATCAGCCTCAATAGCAAAAGATACAAATTGGTAGCCTCAGGATGTTTGAATGGATATTATAAAACTATCATGGATGCAAAGAATTTGTAAGCATCAGAGATAGAAATTTAAATTGTTTGAAGAATGTTTGTGTGTGATGGGGAAGAGATTTAAAACCAACCATTTGTAGGAAATGAGCTAATTCTAGTCTCCTTCACTTTATTTAAGATGTCATAGGCAGAAGCAAGGAGATTATCTCTACTGTATTAAAAATGTTCCCAGTGCTAAACTTTGGAAATGATAAGTCAGCATTCCATCCTTCATAAAGGGGTGTTCATTGCAATTAAGCTTGCTTTGAAATATGAATTTTCTGAGGTTATTTATTCCATTAATAGCTAACAATTCTACTATAAATCTGTTAACAGAGTAACAGAATAAGTTCCTTGTTTATTTTCTTCTTGCAGTTTATCAAAATTTACATATTTGTCCTAGAAAGGAACTGAGAATAAAACAAAACTAGAACAACTGTAGAACAAAATGAAGCAAACATACTTTTTTATCCATGCTCAATCCTTTGGGTACATAAATCATAGAAGTCTGAGTCTAAACACCTGTGTATCTTATCTCGTTA
>CM034703.1:235290750-235303307 GCA_020142125.1 Phrynosoma platyrhinos
GTTGTGACAAATCAGAGTTTTTTCTTCTCATCCATTCAGAACTAGCGATTTTTAAAATATATATATTTGTTTCAAAAGTCCTACTTTCAAAAGGTTATTTTGTCTCTCTCTGTCAGGGTAGTGACAAGGTCAACCTAGACATGTTCAACATCAGGATGGCAGTGGAGGATGTGATCCTAAGGCAAGCCTATCACAGGGTTTTCTTGACATAAAGGAGAGTTTTGCCATGGGCTGCCCCTGAGGCTGAGAGATTGTGACCCTCACAAAAGAGAAGAAGGGATGGGGATGGGGTGAAATTGCAAATGTGCTCTTCTGCCAAGCAGATATTCTGCCATGGAGAAATCCTAGCATTGGAAGGGATTCCCAAGGGTCATCTTGTAAGCTTGAGGGCAGGGAAATGTCTAATTAACTATCTATAAACCACCCTGAGAGCCTCTTTGGCTGAAGATCAGGGTATAAATACAGTAAATAAAATAAAATAAAATAAAACAGTACAAAAGGAGACAAAGCACTCTCTCCCATGATTGCTCACTTCACACCTTTGCTTTGAAAAACAAACGAGAAGAAAATATCAGGGAATACTTTTACAACTTCCTTCAGCTGCTCAGACTCTTTGTCTGCAGCGATCTTCTGTTGATAACAATAAAAACAAAGAAAATAAAGTTCACTTAACTCACCAGGAGTAAATACCCAGTGCTTCTGTGAGAATTTGAATGGGAGAGATGATAAGAAGGGGGCACCACCACCTAGACACAAAATACTCTCTCCTTTTGTTCTCATTTGTTTTTCAAAGCAAAGCTGTGGGCAAATATGTGGGAGGACATCACCCTAACAAAGGAAATAACCTCTAGTAAAACCCAGTGTGAATACACATGAATACTCAAAATACACAAATCCTGGACATCGAATTGTCAGCTGAAAGGTCCCATTCATTCACTTCATATAATAATAATAATAATAATAATAATTTATTTATACCCCACCCCTCTGTGCACAATCGGGATGGCTAACAACAATTAAAAATACATAAAGTACAAATAAAAAAACCCAATACCCACCCCCTTAAAAATATTAAATCAGACACTAATTCATTTGCAAATTATTAAAAAACAAAATTCTTACCTGTTGATCAAGACATAATAATTTCTTCTCTATAAAAACTTATGAAATCTTCAAATGACAGATATTTCATGTGTTTTTGAATTTTGACAAGAATTCTTTACATCACTAATTTTCCCATATGTAGCAACAAAGGAGATAAAGGAATAAGATGTGTAAAGTGAAGGTCATATCAAATGCATGACAATATAATCTTTGTTTATCATCCTACTGGGAGTTAAAAGAATTTTACCTTAGATTGGATGGGTATATTTTTTAAAACGTATGGTAATTTCTTTAATTTCTGCAGTTTCATAAAAGATTATGTAGTATTCCAAATTCAGGCAATTAATGTGACATTTCTGATAGCAGGATGCTGCTATGTTTGACTACATCCTGCCCAACCATAATGTTATGAGAATTAAACTATAACTGCATGATTTCCTGGTTTTCCTTCAAAGTATTAGCTGAGTTGCTCTGGAATCTGAGGTCAGACTGATGGGCCTGAAACCTACCAGACATGTGGCCAGGTTACTAACAGATAAATTACATCAAATGTAATATGTTGTCTTTGAAACTAAACAGCAAGTGAATGGTCTTGCACTATATTCTTAGAACCTCCAATGCTGAAGTCAGTACCCCCTCCCAATTTAATGGTATTAATCCCTGAAATGTATGGTAGTCAGGGGCTGAGTTCATTGCCTTCACTGGACCTACTGGGCCCTATCTTTTTCAAGCTTCTTGTTTTGTTTTGAGGTTTTATGTAATTCTAGAAGATGTCAGAGACCCTGATTTTGCCTGAAAATGAGGTGCTTCATTTGAAAAAGATATTGGGGGGCATCCTCTCCTCACAAACATTAATTCAGCAGCATGAGGAATTGTGTGGGGTTACATAAACAAGGGAGGGACAGGGGCCCCCAGGCCTTGTGTTTCCTAGGTCTGGTATATAGGATTGGGCTATTAATGCTTTGCCTTCTTTACAACCAGTGAAATTTAGGATGGAATAACTTTGTTTTCTGTGACCTCCTTCCAATGAGAAATTGAGCCTAACTAAGTACTAGTGAGCTAGACAATGCAACTATTAGATGGATTAGTAATTGGTTGACTGGCTGAACCCAAAGGGTTCTCAACAATGGCTCCTCTTCATCCTGGAGAGAAGTGACCAGTGGGGTGCGACAGGGCTCTGTCCTGGGCCCAGTGCTATTCAACATCTTTATCAACGACTTGGATGAAAGAATATAGGGCATGTTTATTGAATTTGCAGATGATGCCAAATTAGAAGGAGAAAGCTAATACCCTAGAGGAGAGAATCAAAATTCAAAATGATGTTAATAGATTAGAAACCTGGGCCAAAACTTAAAAATGAATTTCAACAGGGAGATTTGAAAGGTAGGCAGAAAAAAAAAATGAAATGCATAGATATAGGATGGGAGACACCTGGTTTAACAAGACAACATGTGAAAGGGATCTAGGAGTCCCAGTAGGTCACAAGTTGACCATGAATCAACAATGTGATTCAGCAGCTAAAAAGGCCAATGCAGTTCTAGGCTGCATCAATAGAGATATAGGGCCTCGGCAGACGACTAATAAAGTCGTCTCCGAGGCAGGGAAGAGGAGGGGCAGCCGCACAATTGGCGCCCCTTCCTCCTCCCGAGGTTGCCCTCGGAGCTGCCGGCCCTCCGCATGGCCGGCGCTCTGGGGGCAACCTCCCGCTGCAGCGTCCGCACACCCTGTGGTGGAAAAGTCAGGGAAAGTGCACCCTACGTGTTTAGGGCACACTTTCCCTGACTTCTGAAAGGAGCGCCAATTTAGTGCTCCTTTCAAGGATGCTGTGGTGCTGATTCCGTGGTCCCGTGGTGCACCATCCCAGGGCATCCTGGACGTCCTGGTCTGCTTCCCCCCATAGTGACTATATCAAGGGAAGTAATAGTGCTACTCTATACTACTGTGGTTAGTCCTCACCTGGAATACTGTGTCTAGTTCTGGGCACTACAATTAAAAAAGGATGTTGACAAGCTGAAGTGTGTCCAGAGGAGGGAAACCAAAATGGTGAAGGGTCTGGAAACCATGCCTTATGAGGAGAGACTTAGGGAGCTGGATATGTTTAGCCTGGAGAAGAGAAGGTAAAGAGGTGATGTGATAGCCCTGTTTAAATATATGAAGGGTCAAATTGGAGATGGAGCAAAATTGTTTTCTGCTGCTCCAGAGAACAAGACCCAGAGCAATGGATACAAACTATAGAAAAAGAGATTCCACCTCAACATTAGGAAGAACTTCCCAACAGTAAGAGCTGTTTGACAGTGGAACACATTTCCTCAGAGTGTGGTGAAGTCTCCTTCTTTGGAATTCTTTAAACAGAGGATGGATGATCATCTGTCAGGGATGCTTTGATTGTGTGTGCCTGCATAGTTAGGTGTTTGGACTGGATGACCCTTGTGGTCTCTTCCAAATCTATGATTCTATGATTCTACTATACCCTACAGAGACTGAGAGCAATTTGGATTTCGATTTAGTTTTAGTTTGTGTAAATATGCAGGCATAAATCTTGTACTATCACAACATGAAACATCTGTACTAGTGACAATGAAATTAGATGCTCTTCTGAAAGAAAAAAAAGGATCCAAAGACACTGCTTTGGGTGGAAGGAATGGCAGCTGATGGTTTCCAGGTCATTAGTCCAGACTTTAAAAGAGTTACCAAGGTTTTGAACTCTATCTCCAAAATAAGTTTAGCACACTGGCTAATTCCTTTAAAGTTTGGACTGAAATCTGGAATAAATTGATTGCCTCACTGACTTAGAATATACCCGATACCAGAAGAAGAAATCCATCCACCTGACTCATCGGCTCAGACTTGTTGCTGCTGAGGGGTGGAGAAGCCACTGGCTGAGGGAGCCTCCCGTCCCAGCAGAGCCCCTGCAGGCCTTTCACTGGGCTGGCCAGGCAGGGATTGGCCAATTGGACAGGAAGGTTTGTACTTTCTGTCCTGGCACCAAGAGAACATTTCCCAGAGGGCACCTGGGGTGGAAGTGCCACCCTGTTGGGCAGCACCCTAGACAAGTGGCACCTGTGATTAGTGGAGGAGCCAGAAGCGGTGGAAACTTCTACCTGTCATGCCCAGCCTGCCTGAGGACTCAGGGGAGGACTCTGAAGCTGAGCTGGAGCCTTAGCTCAAACCTGAGCCTGTCCCTGATTCTTCCCTGAGACCTCCAGCAGAGTCTGTGGCCTCAAAAGAGACTCAGCAACCAAACGTCTCAGCAGCAGTGCTTCCAGGCCCAGGAGACATAATGGAGGAGGGGGAGGAAGGTGACATACCTACCTTCAGCCAGAGAAGGTCTGAAAAGGCATGCCTCCAGCACTCGAGGAGGCTTTATGACAAACACCAGCTAATCACAAAACAGCTGAGCTCATGAGGGTTGATTATATAAACAGGGGAAGGATGCCAAACTGGTTGTCAGAGACTGAGTTTGCTGGTGAAAGCACGTTTGTTCCTGACCTTCACTTCGTCTTCTCAGCTTAGACCTTTGATTCTCAGATTGTCTGATCATCTTGCTTCTCTGGAACCCTTGACCTTGGACTACTTGACTATGCTCTTTTTTTGACCCCTTGACTTGATACCATGGACCTTTGGTACTGGATTTTGCCTTTACTTTTGCTTTAATTTCACAAGGTCCATGAGGTATTATTTTGCTTATTGTTTAGACTGTGGCTATCAGCATTTGGCAACTTTTCCAGACACTATCCCTCCTGGCTCCTGATTGGTCCCAGGGTCTATTTAAGGCCACATGGTGTGCAAGGATGGCACCATTCCAACTCAGGTCTCCCCACCCTCACCCCCCCCTGGCCAGGATCAGGGGTTGTGCTATCACAACTTTCCAGGAGCAGTAGCATGGGCCTTGGTTTCCAGGGCTGCATAGCACTGGATCAGGAGTCCAACAGGGACCTGGGAGTGCTAAGAGCATTGCAGCATTGCCATTACAGGAGCAACACTGATTCAGCATTCTCCAGTGACAAGGAGTAGAGATGTGAACATGCAATCAACCAGTTACCTGAGATGCAGATGGGCAATTAACTGGTTACCCCTTTTGTCATCCCAAAGTTTGGCCGTGACCAAGCCAACTAGTTCATTGATCAATATAGGATTGTTTGATGACAGATCCAGACCTCATGCTTTGTGGTCCAACCCTACATTCCAGCTGTTGTCAATAAAGTTGTGGCCTTTTCCTTTCAAATGGGTGTATTGTAGTCATTCTTGCAGCGACTCCCCTATATAGCAAAAATAATTTCTTCAGTGGAGGAACTTTTATGGAGTGATTCCTGTGCCTTTGAAATTTCCACTAAAAGAAGCTTGGCCTAAAGTTCCATTATTTCACACTTCCAACTTGAAAGAATGACAAGGGTCACCTCATTTAAGGGGTGAACTTAATTTCCATTTTTATTCCTAAATCTTGAAACAAGGACATATATCACAACCCCATCAAGAAGAAAATGTTCTTAATAGAAAAATCCATGAATTATGTTAAATTAGATTGGACCATAACTGTTTAGTCCTAAAAAGATCTAGCAACCTGAACTAGCTATTTACTTTTATTTGCTCATAAACATTAATGGGGGGAAGACTAAGGAATAAAAAATAAAAAGTAAATGCTACCTGAAAGAGAAAGGTATTATAAAATGTAGCTTGCATTTAAAAATTGGTTTCAGGAAATTCAGTGCAATCTACACTGTGATGAAATTGAAAATAATCTAAAGGATAAAATGTTTTAAGAAATGTAAAAACATTTTGTCCATTATCTCAGAATGGTGCACTCTACTCTAGCACTGGGGAAAAATTAGTTTTAATACATTTTTAATAAGAATTAAATATAATTAATAAATGTCTTCATGTTCAGAATGGAAGCAACTGGAATTTCTAAATATTTGTAAGTGAGATTTTTGTTCAATCAGAAACCAGACAAAATTAAGATTGCCACCTCTTTTTTTCTGGGGAGTTACCATCTTGATTATAGGGTAGATAGTTTTGTTTAATCTTCAGTTGCAGGCCCTGTTCAGGGATTTGTCAAGTATTCTGAGCTAAACGTAGGGCTAGAAAGACTAGTTCTGTCCCCACCTTCCTTGTTCCCCTTGCCTATAGCTCCAGCACTAAGCAAGGAGGAATGAAGGAGGAATCATCACATTTTCCACCAAACATGCTTAGAGAATTGTCTAGACAACTGGGAATACTGCTTACACAGTATTCTAAGTCATGGAGTGTATTCTACATGTTTTATTGTGACTTCTTTTCAAGTTTGATCCAACTTGAAGCTCACAGGATTTTGTTAATAAGATTTATGTAGAAGAGGTTTGCCATTGCTTTTCTCTTAAGTAGAGGACTCATCAAGCTGTGCCAATAGTTCTGATAAATGTCAACCTATTTGGTTTATAGATTTCATGCCTTGAAACACCTCATAACTGTTGTTCCAGATCCCATATTCAGTCATGCCCTAAATATTCTAGGGTTTCATTCACTCTTTTTTCCTGTTTAAGTTGTGGTTTAACTGTGGTATGAATGAGGTTTCCTTCTTTTCCTGTCAACCCCTCCATGAACTCTACACTTCCCCATCTTCAATCAATTTGTGAAAATCTCAGACTGCAGTTGGGGCACAGCTTGATACATTAAGAAGAATTCATATAACAACATGGTGAAACAACCTATAACTAAACAGTGATATCATTATCATTGTTCAGTTACAAATGGTTTCTTCTTCCCATGCAGACACCTCAGGAGACTCCCTAGCAGTGGCTTCTAGCTGTCAGAGAGGGATGGCGAAAACATTTATTCCTCAGCCAACATCACAGGTGGGTTGGAGTAGTTCCTTTGATTTTTTTGTTTGTTTGTTTTGGGCTTTTTTTTTTTTTTTTTTTTTTTTTTTTTTTTTTTTTTTTTTTTTTTTTTTTTTACAAATTCTGCTCTTATCTATTGCTCTGATCAATTTTACTGTTCAGTTATTTTTTCCCTTGAAGGTTCAATTTTTGTTTGAAAACTGAATTTATTACTGTTGATAGCAGTCCAGTTTTTTTTTAAAAAAATGCTATACTCCCCCAAGAAAGAAAAGGAAGGAAGGAAGGAAGGAAGGAAGGAAGGAAGGGGGAGGGAGAGAGGGAGGGAGGATGATTCTGCCCAGTCAACCTGACAGTAATAATCAAGATTTAAATTTTTGTGGTTGATCTCCTTGTCTAATATAGTAGAAATCTTAAAATGCATTTCAGAAAGAAATCTACTCACCTAATTTTCCTTAAAAATAAGAATATGGAAATAAAATATGCTAGTCCTCATATAAAAAAGAACATAAAATGATTATTCTATTACATTTATTCTTATTTTCTCCAAAGTTGCAGTTGTAAAAACACTTATTAGGTAATAGCCTTTCCTAAATGCAGTGGGACTGAAAAAATGAGGACAGACTTGTAGCATTCTGTTATTTTCACTTTTATTTATCTCTTCTTCCATTTTTTTTTTTTTTGATAATAGGAGAGGGAGAGCAGAAAGACCCTCCCACTGTCTTTGACTTTTAAAAAAGTAAAATGGAGCAGAAAGAAAAAGGAAGGGGGAAAAGAATGAGGCTTTCGATCCCATTTGTAGAAAAATAAAAGGATAGAGATTATGCAGTTTGTTTCCAAGTCTACAGTGGTTCTCATACTCTGGTCCTCAGATGTCTGGGACACCAGGTCTCAGAATTCATGACCATTGGCCATAAAAAACATCTGTATGACCAGAGTTGCAGAAGACTAACAGGGAAGCTCTGAATTGAAGACCAATGGCCAGAATTCCAAAGGGACTACTTTTCTCCTTTAAAAAAAGGTCTTCCTATCTAGGGAGCTCTAGTGTCCCATTCAAAAGTCCTGTCATATTTTAGAATTTTGCCCATCTATGTTCATCTGAACTCCAGTAAAAGAAAGAAAGACTTTTCCAAGCACCATAAACTCTTTGAGATCTGAAGCTATTGTTTTGTTGGCTATACTTCTTCTTCTTCTTCTTCTTCTTCTTCTTCTTCTTCTTCTTCTTCTTCTTCTTGGGGTATGTATGCACTTTTCTTGCTGTTTTTTTAGAAGACACAAGCACCCAGCATGTCTCTCTGCTGGTATTATTGAGTGTCTGATGATGAGAAAAAGTACACAATAAAGGGGTATAAAGAACTGAAATAGAGCCTTATATGTGAAACTTTCATATCACCACACACTCTTTTTTTCATTGAACTGCATTGTGCTCCAAGGCCAGACTTTTCCGAGAGGGAAAAAAGATTGTATTACTTCTTGCTCATTTTATTCCTTTACCTGTTTGCATCTCACCCTGAGGAAGATTGCTTCCTGCAAGTTATTCCCACCCACCCTCATACACCTACATTTGATCAATGTCATTTTAGAACTTATTTGCTGCCACATTTAGTCACTGGCATTTTTTTCTCTTGTCTTTGATTTTTTCAAGCAAATTTTTAAAAATGAGAAAGGTTTGACATACACAAATAACAATAAAAAACCCTTTTGCCTGTGGCTTTGTATTTGATCTGTTTGGGTGAAAATGTACCAAACCATTTATCAAATGTTCCAATTCTTCTCATAGGTAACAAGACCCTTTTCTTTTCTTTTCTTTTCTTTTCTTTTCTTTTCTTTTCTGACAAACAAAACAACATATATTTCCAGCAAAAGAAGCTCTGAGTAATTTGCAGGCAGCAGCATGATTTGGTCCAAGGAAATATTCCAGTTTACTTGTTCTGAATACTATACTGAAGCAACAGATACACAACATCATGCTAAATGGGAAGAACTACATTTAGATTTTGGAATCAGATTTTTGGTCCCCAAGTATTTACATTTAGATTTGTATACCAAGATGGCATCTGTTCTATGGATATTATAGATTCTTAAACATTATGGCTTCCAAAGATTCCTCATCACTACCCATCCTGATCTGTTCCTCATTTATCTGTTGTAGGAATTCTGCCAATTCCTGCATGATGTCCTATTTTGTGGTCCCATCTACATCCTATTTACTTCACAAGGCCATAGCTGTCAATCCCTTAAAGGTTTCATGCCACAATTTCTACCTACATTTTCCACAGAAATTCTCATGATAGTCTTACATACACATAGTATATTGAAGATTTAATACCTCTTTCACCCAACTACCTTTCTTATTTTTTTTCAGTGTCCATATTATCTACATATCATTGTTTGTGGAACTAACAGTTAAGTCAAATGGTTACATGGGGGCTGAGCAGATGGACAGGAAAAATCGGGCAGATACTGGTTTTTCCCAAACCTGTTGGAAACCCCACTGTCTGCATGGCCTGTCCCATGTGACAGCCCACATAGTCACTGGTATAGTGCATTGGCCAACCCAGTGATCCATTGGCAAAGCACAATCATGGAGCCCCCCCCCATACATGCACACTTCACCCCCTTCACCCCATGCCTCCATGTTGGACTGTCTGGTTTGTATATGTTTTAATTACACCCATTGCTTTATCGGTGACCTGCCATGTTTGTTGTACTTTCACATCATGGGTTGTATGACAGGTTTATGTTGTGATTGGTCAATGGTGCAGCTAACCACACATGCACCTGTATGCTAAACCAAAAAAATTATTCTCTGTCCATTCTCTGAAATATAGGCAACAGCACCTGGTGTTTGTTGGTGGTCTCTCATCCCATTACTAGGCCTGATCCTACATATCTTCAAAGACCAGACAGGATTTGCTGCCTTTAGGATATTTAGGCCTGAACTAAAACTTTCCAAGAACATAAAGTCTTTAATAAGATGCCAAGAATAATGCACAAGTATTTGGGTGGGACACCACCAATGAATACCAGGTGCCTGCATTTCAGAAAAAGGAACTAGCAACCACCCATGACTATTCCTTGCCTATGAAATTCATGGGGTCACCATAAGTAAAAAAAAAAAAAAAAAATTAACTTAATTTTGTTTCAAATTACTGTAAACTGCCTTGGATTCCATCCTTGGGGAAATGCAGCATATACATTCAGTGAATAAGTAAATGGATAAATAAAATAAGCTGATATAGAAGTTTAGCTGATTCTTTTAGAGAAGACATTTGCTCATTTCTTGAGCTGCAACACTCCTCTCTTGTTATTATTTTCTCAGAAAATCAACCATGTTCACCCAAAAACAGCTATAATCACAGCTATTTACTTCCCCTCGCTCTCCCAGGAGCTCCCCCCCCCACTCCAAAAGTTGTGAAAAATCAGCCAAAGTGATAGCTGAAAGTAATGTGACACCATATATGGCATCCTGAAATATGATGGTGTGACTGCTGAAAGGGTACAGGAAGAAATGTTCCCCAGCACTCTGTAATTGCCCTCCCCTACTCTAAACTATTGTTCTCTACTATGTGCCTTTCAGGTCTGAGGAGGAGTGGATAATGCATGGAGGGGGGGACTTGTCAGCATTCACTCCTCCTCCCTTGAATGAAGAAAAAGAACACCTTAGTAGGACTAATTACCAGCTGAGCCTCCCTTATCTGGAATCTGGAATCCAAAATACTCCAAAAACCAAAACTTTTTTTCATGGTTGGCTGAGACAGTGATACCTTTGCTTCCTAATGAATCAATGTACACAAATTTTATCCCATGCACAAAACTATTTAAAATATTTTATAAAATTACCTTCAGGCTATGTATATAAGGTGTATATGAAACACAAATTAATTTCATGTTAAGACTTGGATCCCATCTCCAAGATATCTCATTATGGATGTATATGCATATACAGGTATTCCAAAATCCAAAAATATCCAAAATATAGGACACTTTTAGCCCCAAGCATTTCAGATAAGGGATACCTGTAACTCTTTTTATTTCATTATTTCTTTCTTTAAGTAGGTAGGGATGTTTTATTAATGGTTCTAGCATCTTCCTTTTAATGCATTGATTATAAAGATATTTTGGAAACACATTTTCTGAGATATCAGTTTGTGTCCACTTCTATCTTTCCATTCACAGTAAGTTCCTTGATCCAGTATAGACCATGTGCATTCCTTCTCACTTCCATCTACATTCATCTGCCCTGGAGTATCAGAGAACCTATAGCAGAGGAATATCCAGAGCAAGGGTCCTCAAACTTTTTGAGCTGGGGGCCGGTTTGCCATCCCTCAGACCACTGGGGGACTGGCTTAAAAAAAAGGACAAATTCCTATGTACACTGCACATATCATATTTTGAAGTAAAAACAACAACACAGGAACACATTCCTTTTAATGCATTTATTATGCAATATTTAAAATGAAGAACAAGGAAAGTTAAATCAACAAACTTACCAGTATTTCAATGGGAACTATGGGCCTGCTTCTGGCTAATGAGATGGTCAATGTCTGGTTCCATATTTGTCACTGCTAGTCATAATAAGTGATACAAGTGTGCATCAGTTAGTCTAGATCTGGTTGGAGATTTCAGATGTTTCATTCTGGAAAAAACATATAAGTGCTGCCAAAGATGGCTGCCATTTTGAGTGCATGGTTCCTGAGATTATGATATGTCTCAGAGGGGAGAGATGCATAGAAATTAAGAAGACTGCTTGACTTGAATGCGTCTTTCAGAGAGTCACAATTCTGCAGGTCAGCTAGTTCCATTTGCTAAATTGAATCCACATTTTCAATGTCAATAGAACATGGGTTACGGAAAAGCTATATGTCCTGTTCATAGAGATGAAGCTCTTTAAATCTAAGTTGGAACTCGTTTTGTAACTTTTCCAGTGAATCCACACATGTTTTGTTTGGGAATGCAACCACTGTTTTTTCCACTAACAGATTTTAAGTTGTGGGGAGACGGCAGAAATTTTCCTCATTCACTTGTTTGATGAGGAGGCCTAATTTTACTTCAAATGATTTCACATGTGATTGCATATCACAGATGAGCTTCCCCTTTCCTTGAAGTTGCACATTGAAACTGTTAAGGAACTCTGTTACATCTGTTAGAAAGGCAAGGTGCCATTTCCATTCTGCATCATTGAGCTCTGGTACTTTTTTGTGTTTTGAAAGAAGAAAAGCTGTAAACTGTGGAAGTAAGTCATAGAAACGTCTCAAAACTCTCCCTTGACTCAGCCAAGGGACTTATGTGTGGTACAGAACATCTTCACAGGAAGCATTTACCTCAGAAAGAAATTCCTGAAATTGTCTGTGGTTTAATGCATTAGCTCTAATGAAGTTAATACAAGATACCACAGTTTTCATAACAGAGTCCCACTTCAGTGATTTACTACACAACGCCTGTTGGTGGATGAGGCAGTGTATGGCTATTGGATGAGAATGGTTATGTTTGTCCATCTCTTGGCTAATGCAAGCAATTACTCCTTTCTTAGACCCCACCATGCTAGGACCACCATCAGTTGTCACACTAGCTAGTTTAGCCCAGTCCAGTTCCAAACCATTCACAGTTTGGGAAACCATTTCATAGATATCCTCTCCT
>CM034703.1:235303407-235317635 GCA_020142125.1 Phrynosoma platyrhinos
GGAATGTTTTAAAATGTATGTTTTTATTATTGCTGTTCCCCACCTCGACTGCAATGCAGAGAGGCGGGTTATAAATAAAAAATTATTATTATTATTATTATTATTATTATTATTATTATTATTATTATTATTATTATTAACAACTTCATGATCCCCAGTCTGTATCTAGGTACAATTCAAATTCTAGTTATAACCTTTAAAGCACAAGGCAGCTTGGGTCAAATCTGCCTGAAATACTGTATCTTCTTCTTTGAGCCTGCTCAACTTTTAAGACTCTCAGGGGAGGGATTTATCTCCATCCCACCACCATAACAGGATCATCTGGTGAGGACAAAGAAGAGAACCTTCTTAGTGGCTGCTCCCCAATTGTGGAACTCCTTCCTCTGGGAGGCTCAGTTGCCCTCTTTCCATTCTCTTTCTGATAGCAAGAAAAGATCTTTTTAGTTAGGCATTCATTTGTCTCTTTACTGTGTGTGAGAAAGGTATTTTAACAGGGTGCATTATGCTTCTAACCTTTTTACTATGTGTTAATGTGTTTTTAAACTGTTTTAGCTTAAATGCATTTAACAGAAATGTTTATTTTATGTTTTTTAAATGTTTGTATCAAACAAACTTTAGCTGTACTTTATTTTACTTTGTTGCAAGTTGCCTTGGGGCCTGTACATAGAGAAAGGTGGGACATACGTTAAATAAATAAATAAAACATACAAGCATGGCATTCTGTTATCATTTTAATTGCCATGGTTCAATTCTATGGAATCACAGAATCTGTAGTTTCATGAGGCATCAAGAGCTTTATGCCAAGAAACTCTAATGCCTACCAAACAGCAGGTCCCATGATTCCATAGGATAGAGTGGCTAAAGTGGTATCAAGGTTTCATGTGGAAGAGGTCTGAAAGGGTAGTTAAATAAGCAGAAGGCCAGTTCATCCAGCTTTTCCTGTTCCTAACCTGTTACAACCAGCACATCTTTCCATAAATTTTTAGATACTTATATAATTATGTTCTCATGACAACATTTTGAAACAGCTCTTCAACCCTGTTTTAGCTATTCATTCATTGTGCACTGTTGATAATTTAACGTTGCCAGCTCTAACATGTTTTCCAAAATGATTACTTGCCCCATCTCACTGAAGATTATAGTAATTTATGTTTCACCCTACCACCTTGACCTGTAAGTGCACAGGTAGCTTCACATAATATAATAAAATCCTTCTGGCATTCAAGTTGCTTTGCCTAATACAATAAAATCACATAAAATCCAATTAAAAGTTGAAACAGAGGAAAAGGGAATGGGGATGCAGTATATAGTAAGGATCAACAAAAGCAAAAGAACTTTGTGAATACAAAATCTCTGCAGACACTTTGTTGAAGATCAGGAGGACAGAATAAAGACAGGCCTCAGTAGAAAGTGAATTCCATAGTGCTAATGTCCTATAGAGAAGGTCAGTTACCTGGCAACGTAAGGCCAGACTTTCAGATAGCTGATAGCAGCATAATACAGGCATACACTAGAACAGATTTCTGAAAATCAAAGCTATGTTTTGACATATAATCTCTAAACTAGCCCTAAGTATCTGGTACTAAAGGCATTCTCATCATCATCATCAAAGTACTACGCTTTCCACTTTCATCTTTTCTCTCTCTTCTTTTCCCAACCTCTCTATCTTTCACTATTGGGCTAGACTTTCTGTCTCTCCACCTTAATGCTCATTCAGCCTGCAGCTTTGCCTGGGTTACAGACCTCTAGCTGCATCTACACTGCAGAATTAATGTAGTTTGACAATGCTTTAACTGCTATAGCTCAATGCTATGGAATTCTGGGGTTTGTAGTTTTGTGATATATTTAGCCTTCTCTGTCAGAGACCTCTTGTGCCACAACAAACTACAAATCCCAGAATTCCATAGAATTAAGCATGGCTGTTAAACCATTGTCAAACTACATTAATTCTGAGTGGAGATGCAGCCAGAGGTCTGTAACTCAGGCAAAGCTGCAGGATGAATGAGCACCAAGGTGGAGAGAGAGAAAGACTGGCACAAAAGTAAAAGATAGAGAGGTAGGGAAAAGAAAAGAGAGAAAACAAATGCATTCATTCTGCAGTGTAGCAGCAGCCTCTGTTCCCCTCAACCCAGTGGCGTTGCATTTCTCTCCTCATCCCACATTCTCTTTTAATAGAGTTGCTATATTCCAGTCTCTCATATCCAGTCTTCCAATTTGCATATTGTGCAAATTATTTTAAATATACATATTATTAATTTGCATTCTGATCATGCAAATTTGATACATTAATCCTTGCATTTTTCTAGCATTATGTTTCAACCTCAGTATGCATTTTGTGCATTTTAGTTGGCAAAATAAAGGTATTACTGTTTTCTAGATTTTGCAAGCAAAGAACCCTTTTTCCTCCCCTTCTGGCTGATATGAAGAGAGGGAGAATCCCAAGCAGCCCTTGAGGCTGTTTCAGAAATAGTGCACATTAAATTGAGGCACTGCCCTGGCTCAGTGCTAGGGAATCATGGGAACTGTAATTTATTGTAGCACCAGAGCTCTCTGACAGAGAAGACTCAATGTCTCAGAAAAAAAAATACAATTCCCATGATTCCCTAGCACTGAGCCAGGGCAGTGCCTCAATTTAATGTGCACTATTTCTGGCAGTCTGCAAAGGCCCGAAGTTCCACCATACGGCCTAGCCCTAGGCTCAAAACACTGACACCGTCACCACACAACCCAAGGCCATCTATGCTTGTCTCCTTTCCTTATTCATGTTCTGGGCCTGTTGCAGGAAGTGGGGAGAGAATGGAAGTATGATGTAGCAATGCTATGCTTGTGCTGTAGCAATCAAAGTCTGCAGGGTGGGATGATGATCCCACCAGTGCCTGTCTTCTTGCACAGTTTCTTGCTTTATTCCACTGTCACATTATTTGTTTAATTATTTATGTATTTTTCCCATCACTGGAAAATTAATTGTATTGCAATTCAAGGGTTACATGAAACGTTGACATTTAAAAACAGCAATAATCATCTTAACAGTTATTAATAATGAGATAACAAATCAATAACAACATGGATATGATGTTGTTTAACCTACCCATTGTCCTGTGATGAATGAGAAATCTGGAACTGATTGCTTCAACTGGCCCAGTTGGCTGGAACATTTTTTGGTCCTTTCAATCCAGGATTTTCCAGGTTTTCTGGAACAAATGGCAACCCTAGTTTTAATGCACTTTCCCTCCACCCTGGTGATCTTCAGCATTTTGACTTCTTCTATCCTCCCTATCCCTAATATGCACCAGGGTTGCAATATTCTATGCCCCCAAATCCAAGCAGCCCGATCTACATTCTGGGCAAAAGTCCTAGGGAGTATGTCCCTTTTGGTTCTGCTGGACCTCTCAGCAGCTTTCAGTACCATTAACCCTGGTATTCTTTTGGGCCACTTCTCTGAAATAGGACTTGTGGGGCCTGTTAAGCAGTGGTTTCAGACTTTCTTGAAGGGGTGAACACAGAAGGTAGTGCTTGGGGACTCCTATTTGACTAAGCAAGTTTTAATATATAATATTTTGTCTGGGCGGCTTTTATATGGGATGTGTGTTTTATTTGTGTTTTTAAATTTTTGTATCTTTAATACAATGTTATATTGCTTTAGAAAGATGATTTTAATAATTTTAAATTTTTATTACGAAGTTTTTAACTGACTGTATCTATGAGACATTTTGGGTCCTTTTCTGGGAGAAAGGCAGCATATAAATAAATATATTAATGTGAAGTCACAGTAGTGTCACTACGGGGTGCAAGGGGTGCATACCGCACCAGGTGACACCCTAAGGGTGTCAGATACCTACCTTTTGGCAGAAATGGGCTGTGGCATGAATCTGCTTCCCTTTAAAATGCTTTAAAAGATAGTGGGAGCAGGCTGAAGCTCAGTGGGAGGAGAAAGAAGAGGCCCCAGAATTTTTTAAAATTAACATTTCAGATTTCAATTTTTTTTAAAAAATTGAATTTTTAATTTTTTTTAAAAAAAAATCTTTAAAAACATCACATTCTAACCAAATCTTCACTATATACATCTTGTTGGGGTATGCAGACAGGCAGAATCTAGCATACACACCTTCAGAGTTGATTCACATAGGTAGGAACCCCCAGAAGATGATCTTCTGTGAAGAATCTTGCTCCAGACAGCACAGGAAAAATCCTCCCACACATAGCTAATGATTTCAGCTTGGAGGAATGTATAGCTGAACAATGAGACTTCACTCAATGAGGGCTTTAATCTTTGTTGCAAATATTTACAAAGATACATATGTCATGCACCAAGGTTTTCTGTTACTTTTTAACCAGAGAGAAATTTAGCCACCCCATACTATAGGATTTTCAATATAGACATGTGGGAAAGCAGATATGGGTTTAGACACTATGCATGTAACATTTATTAAGACACAATTAATAAGACAATCATTTTAAGTATCAAGAGCTCTTACTCACACACACATTCATACAACATACTCACAAGCCTATCCCTGAAGAGTTGGGATGACGTCTTGTCGCGGTTCGATGCCAACCACTGAGAGGCTGAAAATCCTCTTTCTTTATACTCATGTCTTGCCAGCTCTTGGGAAAAACATGTTTTCCATAGTTCCAAAACATACCAAGGTCTTATCTGTTTATATTAAACATCCTAGGCCTTCATGTCCATTGCATATCTTGTTGATGTTATAGGCAAGGCTTGATGTCCATTGCATATCTTGTTGATGTTATAGGCTAAATTTCTCTCTGGTTAAAAAAGAACAGAAAAGAACAGCTCGGAGCACACTGTGTTTGTACAAGTTCCTTCTTGTTTTGCAAATTCTTTCTCCGGCCAAGTCATCATTTAATTTCTTGCTTTCGCTACCCAAGTCCTTCCTCTAGCAATGCTTTGTGCACAGCCATTTTACCTTTGGTTCAGGGCCATGCTTTCAACAGGAACCCATTCATTCATCACACATAGAGTACCAGACATCCATCTTGAATACTCACAGTTATAGAGACCAACAAAGTGCTTTGCCAACCACCAACCACAACTAACCAATGGAGATTCTGAGTCTCTCTCATATATGGGTGGTCTTCTTGGGAACATGTGACATCCATGCACTAATGAAACCTGGCTGGTTTCATCCCCAGTGCCTATTGCATCAGGCCTCCCATGATTCATACCTGGCTGGTCTTACCCACTGTGCATGTTGCATCAGACCTTCCATGATGAAAAGCTTTCCAAATGCTGACTCATGCACCTGCCACTTGAACTGTAGTAACCTTGTTACCAATGCGCCAGTTCCTTTCAGTGGCCACATTCATGTCATTTTCCAGACCAGGGTGTCACATGGTCTTGACAATCCCCTCCAAAATGCCATGTGATATGTTCCATGTGTCCTTGCATTTGTTCCATGTGTAATGCAGGCCTCAACCACTGATACCCAGCCTTCTAGCCAACCTCTCGTGGCGTTCCACAGGTAGAGGCTTTATGAAAATGTCAGCTATTTTGTCCTCTATACCAACATACTGCAGCTTCAGCATCTCATTTTGCACAAGCTCTCTCACATTCTGATATCTCACTGCAATGTATTACTTGGTCCTACATTTTAGATTTTCTGACTCTGCCATGCCAATGCATGCCTGTGAGTCCACATTTATCACAGTTCTCTCCTGATCTTTCTATAATTGCATAGCCCACTGTATTCCATTTGCAACCTCTGACAATGCGGCAAACTCTGCCTTTGTTGTACTAAGTGCTATGCAGCCTTGCTTTCTGGACCTCCAGATGACAGAGCTATTGGCATAACTGATGATTAGTCCAGTTACTGACTTCCTATCAGCTGTCTCAGATGTGAAAGAACTGTCAGCAAAACCTTCCAGCTCTGACATCCCTCCTGTTATCACCATCATCTGTCCTTTGTGCCTTTCAGGTACCGCACAATACACTTCACTGCCATCCAGTCCACCTGTCTGGGCTTTGCAGCACTCTTGGTCAGTACCCCTACTGCAAAGCTGATATCTGGCCTGGTGTTATTTGCCAAAAACAATAGACTTCCTATCACTGAGTGATACAAGTCAGGTATCTCAAACAAATCCTCTGACTCCAAGTTCTGATAATCAGGCATCATTGGGCTCTTTACAACCTTGGCTTCGCTCAAGTCAGTCTTTTCTACCAGTTTTTCTATCTTCCTTTTCTGGCACAACCTGAAACCACCAATCTGGATCCTTTCTACTCTATCCCTAGGTAGTTCCTCAGATGTCCAAAGTCCTTGAGCTTAAACTTTTGTGGCAACTCACATTGCACCAGTCTGATCTCCTCCTGATCTCTGGCTGTAACACACAAATTGTCAACAGAAATGACCAGGATTATGCTGCCCTTCATGTACACATATGCATTGGCCACACTGCTCCAATAACCCAGCTTCATTAGTGCTTCATATATGCACAAGTTCCAGCATCTGACACTTTGCATGAGTCCATACAAAGCCTTCATCAGCCTGTCACTGCCTTCACACTCATACCCAGGACCTTGATCCATGAACACAGTCTTCTCTAGAGTGGAATTGAGGTATGCTGTCTCAAAGTCAAAGTGATTGACAACTAACCTCCTTTTGGCAGCTACAGCAAGCACCATCCTGAGACTCTCTGCCTTAGCCATTGGTGAGAACGTCCTATCATAGTTCTCAAACTGTTCCTGTGAGTACCCTTTGGCTAGCAACCTGGCCTTGTACTTCACAGTCCCATCAGGCATGTCTTTCTTCCTATAGACCCACCTGCAACCAATCACTTTTTGCCCTGCAGGCCAGTCAACCACCTCAAACACTATCCTGTCCACCAATGCACTAAACTCCTGATCCATGGCTACATTCCACTTCTCTTGTTCACCTGAGCAAATCTTTGTAACCATCAGGCTCCTCAACCACAACAGTACAGGCTTATGCCTCCTGCACAACAAATTTATCTGGTGGTTTCCTGACGCACTGTGTTCTGTGTGGAATGATGACCCTAGTCCTGCCATGCTCATCCTCAGTGTCACTACTGTTATCCTGGATGCCTTGTCTCTGAACTTGTTCCTGCTTTGGTGTTTGTATGTTCACAGAAGTGCTAGGCTGATGTGAAGTACTAGGTTCCTCCTCCTTCACATTCCTGGATGCATCCACCCCTCCATTTTTGATGTTTGTACCACTGTTGGCCAACTTTATAAAAGCATCATGGCTACTGTGGATCTATTCCCATCCAACATGCATTTCAAACCTTGCACTTCTTGAGTACAGGATTCTACCACTACCCAATAGAAATCTATAACTATTCCCCTCATAGCCCATGAACCTTAACATCTGGCTCTTAGGTTCATTTTTCTTTCGGAATTGAGGAGGAATTAGTACTGAGGCAAACTGCCCAAAAATCCTCAAGTACTTTAAATTGAGTGTTCTCCCATATAACAAGAAATATGGTGTTTGATTGATTGCACTCCACCACATCCTGTTAATGGCATGGCATGCAACCTTTGTGCTTCTGCCCACAAATTTGGTGGTGCCCCTGTGTCTTCTAGCATGCAATCCCTCAATTGATTAATCATGCCAATACACCTTTCAGCCAAACCATCCTTGACTGGGCAAGTCAGATTGGTGGTTTTGTGCTTAATTACCTTTTGCGTAAACTACTGCTGCAGACTTTCAGCAAGGAACTCCCTGCCCCTATCAGTTACAAAAGTGCCCACCTTGTAGGGAAACTCCCTCTTAATGGCATTGACCCACTTTTTGACCTGGTCAGCAGCTTCACCCTTGGTTTTCAGCAAGGCAACATAGGAATACCAAGTGTGTAGGTCCACTATGAGCAAGGTGAACCTGTTTCCCCCCATGCTCTTGACTTGGCTTGGTCCCGACAAGTCTGCATATTCTGAAAAGGCCTCTGGGTGGTGTACTTGCTTACTTTGGCAACTGAGTAAGCCTTGACTTTCACCCTTTTATACCCTGCACAATCAAGGTAACTGTTGCATTTCTCCACCTTGAAATCTGGGCATACCTTCTCTAGGTTTCTCAAACTTTTGAAGCTTGTGTGCCCCATACGCTATGAAAATAGTGTGCACAATTTTCATGCAGTGGTTTGTTAGCAACATTGCTACACTGCACCTATGCAACCATGTGGTATACCTGATTTTTCTTGACAGCTTTACCACACACTTTGGCTGTGCCAGAGAAGTGTGCAGAGAAGTGTGCCAGAGAAGGGCAGAAAAGGCTTCTGGAATTCATCAGCTGTAAGTAAACATCTACACTTCTGGTGGGCTGTATTTTTTAAAAGCTCTCTGGCTACTTGGCAGATGTGTTAGGCTCTTAAAGGACTGTGTTCTGATCCCAAACACTCTCTAGACAGTGGAAGAAGGAAGCTGGGAAACTGGGAAGGCTGCAAGGACTCTTTTGAGTGTCATTTGTGTAACAATGGATGCAGTCAAGTTCCCCAAACTTACTGACTGTAATTATAGCTCTTGTAGCACTTATACAGAATCCCTTTTGGTCAGGGAAAATCTGTGGGCAAATCTGATGAGCTTCCACAGGCACCCACACCAGCGGATGTGGAAAGGAACAATAGAGGAAGATCTCAGAAGGTGAATTAAACTATTTGAGAGATAAAACATCAGCCAAAGATATTTGGGATACACTGAGGGACATTCACCAATCGATTACATTGCTAGCCAAAGTGATGAGGTGTTGCAGGTTATATGCACAGAAAATGGAGAAAGGTCAATCTCCAGAAAAGCATCTGGAAGTGATGCAAAACTTGTGAAGTCGTAGGCTTTCATGGCCGGCATCCATAGGTTTTTGTGGGTTTTTTTGGGCTGTGTGGCTATGTTCTAGAAGAGTTTCTTTCTGACATTTTGCCAGTATCTGTGTCTGGCATCTTCAGAGAATACTGTAATAGAAGAGAGTGGGTATATATATACTATGAGACCCTGGGTAGGGAGGAGTGATTTCCATGTAAACTGTGTATTGTTCTGTGTTGAATGCAGGACTTGTTCAATCAAGTGCAAATGAGATAAGTCCAACTTCCAAGAGAACAAAAAGCTTATATTTTGCTGGGGTCCCTTTCAAGAGACTTTGATAATATATTGCATGGCCTTCAGGGAGTTCCTAAAGCACAAATTACTATGGAATTGATGGCCTCCAGAGTTCTCGAAGAAAGCCAATGCTGCAGGTTTGAGGAAGGACTTCAAAGGCAGCTGCAAGTAGTGCCAAGGTCCACAAATTCTTCGGAGGGAGTGTCCAGAGAGATGCAAGTGGAAAAGGCAGCTGTGTCCAAAGAGAGGACATGTTTCTACTGCAAGAAAGCAGGTCATCTGAAATGGGATTGCAGGAAATTTGCAGGAGCAAGAAGAAAAAGATCCAACAAGATCAACCAAGGGACTTTGGGACTAAAAAAAGGCACTGCAGCTGTTACAAAGGGCTGTGTCAATGTGACTCAGCAGGTGGTCAACCCAGTCTGGATTTTGGACTCTGGTGCCACTGGACATATGGTAAACACTCCTGTTAGTTTTAAAAGTAAGAAACCCTCCAATGTGACTTCAGTTGCTCTGGCTGATGGAGCAGCAAGAGAGATCAAGCAAACGTGGATTGTTTTCATCCCTGGGTTTGGTAAAGACTTTGATAATGTTTTGTGTGTTCCTAAATTGTTTAGTTAGTGTGTCTGCTTTGGCCACTGAGGGACATGCACTCCAGTTTGTGGGGGAGGAGTGTGTGATCACAAAGAATGGTGAGGTTTGTGCAAAAGTTGTAAAAAGGGATAAAATGTATTACATGCTAGATAAGGCAGAATGTGCAATTGTTAAAAATGTGCCTTTACATTCAGATTATGCTCATTATTTTCACAGAATGATGGGACATATTGGTTTCAATAGTCTTGGGAAACTGGGAGAAGTGTGTCCAGATTTCAAAATGTCTCCCTGTTCAAATCACTTGGAGTGCTCAGTTTGCAGCAGGATAAAGTTGAAGGCTTTTCCTGTGGCAAAATGAAGCAAGTGCATAGCACAAAAATGCCTGTACTGCAGCCACTCACTCATAGACCACAAGGTTGCGAGTTCAATACCAGCCAGGGCTGAGGCTTGACTCAGGCCTGCATCCATCCGAGGTCGCTAAAATGAGTACCCAGATTGTTGGGGGGCAATCAGCTCACAGTTGTAAACTGCTTAGACATCCCATGTGCGATATGAAGCGGTATATAAACAAAGCTGCTTTTGCTTTTCTTTTGAATATATTTATGCGGATCTTGCAGGCCTGATGAAAAAGTCTCTAGGGAGCAACAAATATTTCATGGTAATGGTGAATCATTTTACCAGGTTTTCTTATGTGATGCTTCTGATGGAAAAGAGTGAAGTAGTGGAGAGTTTCAAAGATTGGGTTTAACATGGTTGAAAGGGAGTTTGAATACAACCGGGGAGTAGAATTCTTATCTCACAGTTTGAGAAACTGGTTGAGAAAGAAGGGAATTTGCCACAACACCACACATCCTTCAGTTCCTCAGGCTGATTGAGAAATGTGGATTACAAAGTGCTAAAATAGTGAAAAGCCCTATGTCTGTTGGTTTTGTCAGTAGTGAGACAACAAATGAGTTTGAAAATCCTGAATTGTTTAAAAGCATTGTTGGAAGCTTGATGTTTATAGCAAACAACACTAGGCCAGATATTGCATTTGCAGTTGGCGTGCTTAGCAGAAAAGCAAATGGTCCAAAAGTTGAGGATTGGACAGCAGTCAAACATTTATTGAGATACCTGAAAGATAGCATAGACTGGAAACTGGTGATACATGACAGCATGGTTGGGCTGGAATGCTTTGGAAATAGTTCATTTGCTTCAGAATTACATAACAGAAAGTTAGTCACAGGATTATTGATCAAGTTTGGAGAAAGTCCAGTAGTTTGGCGTAGTAGAAAAGAGTAATGTAGCATTGAGTACAAGTGAAGCAGAGTTTGCAGCTTTGTTGGAAATAGTCAATGAGATACAATGGATTAAGCAATTACTTCAGGATTTAAATGAGAATTATTCTAAACCTGTTTTGATTCATGAGGATTCACAAGCAGAGGCTGAAAATTTGAAGTGCAGAGCAAAGGACATTGGTGTGAGGTATCAGAATGTCAGAGAATTGATACAGAAAGGCGTTGTACATCTACAGTATATCGAAACACAACACAATTTAGCGGATATTTTCACAAAGGCTTTGGGAATAGAAAGACATGAACAGATGTCACGTCTAATTGGGATGGCACCTTAAGTTAGCAGTTCTAGCCATTGAGCTAAGAAAAATTTTAATACTGTAAATAATATGCCTCACACATCTATACATTTCGGAGGGGATTGTTGGAATATGGATGGGATATGCAGTCAAAGTGGAAATATAGAGATGTGTGAAAAAAAAATCTCTTTTGAGAAAAGTGTCTAAGCAAAAAAAGAGGACTCAGCATGCAGGTGGTGTGAAGCCAAAACAATCTTACACTGAACAACACAGCAAGGACATTAAGCCTGAGAAAATAGGATGGTGAAAGGTAAATATATGAGCTCATCTGGTTTGCATGAGAAACAGGTCACATGGGGAGTGACACACAGCTAGGGGCTGGTGTAGAGGCTGGGATAAAGCTGATAATCCTATCATTATGTAGGTTGCCACCCAGGAGGTGGAGTTATGGGTTGGACCAAGGATTCTTTTATTCTCTTTATTTAGAACTTGCCTTGCTTTCAACTTAGCAACAACAAGCTGTGATCCCATGGTTTCTATCATCTGCAAGATGGATTGTATATAGTTCTTTTCTTTTTTTCTGCGCAACAATAAAGCTTTACTTTGGATTTACAATTGTGTCTTCATGGAAACAGCATTTCCAGGCTGGCTGGTGAAAGGAAGCATTCTTCTGATCTCTGCTACATCTACATCACACAAATCAATAACACACGCAGAGTTGATACACGTAGGCAGGAACGGCCAGAAGACAGTCTTCTGTGAAGAATCTTGCTCCAGACAGCACAGGAAAAATCCTCCCATATGCAGGCTGCTGCTTTCAGCTTGGAGAAATGAATCGCTGGACAGCGAGACTTCAATCAGTGAGGGCTTTAATCTTTGTTGCAAATATTTACAAAGAAACATAGAGTACCAGACATCCGTCTTCAATACTCACAGTTATACAGATCAACAAAGTGCTTTTCCAACCATCAACCACAACTAACCAACAACAGAGAATCTGAGTCTCTCCCAAATATAGGTGGTCTTCTTGGGAACATGTGATAGCCATGCACCAATGAAACCTGGCTGGTTTCATCCCCAATGCATATTGTATCAGGCTGTTGCATCAGGCCTCCCATGATGTGTACCTGGCTGGTCTTACCCACTGTGCATGTTGCATCAGACCTCCCATGATGCACAACTTTCCAAATGCTGACTCATGTACCTGCCACTGTAGTAACCCTGTTACCATTGCTCCAGTTCCTTTCAGTGGCCACATCCATGTCATTTTCTATACCACGGTGCCATATGGTCTTGACATCTCTACAGTGTGAAAAGGGAGGAGGTCAGTGTTGGGGGTGACACCATGAGTTACCGCATTGCATAACACCAACCCTAGGGATGCCACTGTAAAGTAGAAGGCTTTCATGGGTGATATACATATTTTTTTGTGGGTGATGCCAGCCACAGGTACAGGTGAAATGTCAGGGACAAATTCTTTCAGAACATGGCCACATAGCCTGAAAATCCACAAAAAAACCCTAAATATATTAATATCCTTATCATCATCATGTTCATTTGTACACTGGTTTTCCATGCTGGAATGACTTACAGTAATATCAAAAAGAAGTTACATAACATGAAGCAACATTTCCAGCTAATTCAATAACAAGTACAACTCAAAGGGTTTTTTTATATATAAAAAAATCATCACCTAGTAGCCTAGTGATCCAATGGCACCTAGTGACTCCATATGGTACAGTAGGCTACAGGTAACTTTAAAATTATTAAAATAATGAATCTTTTTTTAAAAAAAATTACACATCCTTAGGATCCCCTTAGTAGTCATGCCAAGTTTCAGATGTCTAGATTTCACAATTTCAGAGCTATGGCAGCAAAAGACAGTTGGACAAACTCTCTTTTATTATTATAGACTGAAATGCTATATTTTTTTCATATTAAACTTTCACATGTAAATACAAATTTACCAACTAAATTGAAAGGGTTTAACATCTTAAGATGGAAAGTCAATACTGATTAGGTCACTATCCAAAGGCAGTAAGCCAATCACTGAAGCACTGAAGGAAGTATGGTATAAGAAAAAACCTGATTGATTTTAGGATGTAAAAGGAGGAATGGGAAATACTATATCTCTATAGATCTTAAACAAAGGAAAGCCAGTAAAAATATAAAATCTTGTCTGTTTGCTTCACTCTAACAGCAAATAATCTGATATGACATGATACTGGACAGTTTAACTTACTTAATTCAGGTTAAACTGTCCAGGAAGAGATGTGCCCGATATATTATTATTTACCACTAGCTTCAGGAATGTTTAACTTCTATATGTGTGCTATTAATTACTTTTCAGGGAGGGAAAGCAAGGAAGAAGCTCTCCAGGACTTTGGAGGAATGTGTTTCTCAGTATGAGGAACAAAGAGCTGTTGCTTGTGTAACAGGATCTTCCTCTGCCTATTGATAGAGATTTCAAAAGAGTACTTGGCAGTTCCTGTGTTAGTAACATCCCACACAGTGTTATGGTTGTTTATGTTGACATTAAATAAAATGGCCCTGGTTAATCCCATGTCATGTCTCTCATGTTATCATGAGTGTGTTGGCAAATGTTGTACAATGCTTGGATTTTTGTCTCAGATTTATGGCAAACCAAAGGCAAACTAATCACATGATTTTCTGGGCAAGATTCATTTAGAGGGGGTTTGCCCTTGCCTTCCCCTGAGGCTGAGAGTATGTGGATTGCCCAAGGTCACCCAGTGCGTTTCCATGGATGAATGGGGCTTTGAACCCTGGTCTCCACTCATAGTCCAAAGTTCAAGCCACTATACCACACTGGCTCTTTAATGCCATTTAATAAAAGGAGATCATTATGCTCAACAAATCAAACATCCTTTTTGAATTGTGGTGCCCAGAACTGGACACAATATTGCAGGTGGGGGCTCACCAAAGCAGAATACTGTGGCACTATTACTTCCCTTGATCTAGACGCTATACTTCTATTGATGC
>CM034703.1:235384388-235400047 GCA_020142125.1 Phrynosoma platyrhinos
GTTGTTCTTTTGATCCAGAGAGGAATTTAGCCACCCTAGATTATAGGATTTTCAATAAAGACATGTAGGAAACCAGATCTGGGTTTAGACACTATGCATGTAACATTTATTAAGACATAACACTTAAGTATCAAGATCTCTGGCACACACACATTCATACAACATACTCATGAAGGTCCTTCACTGAATGTTGATCAGGCATCCATGAAGGTTGGGATGATACCTTGCCCGGGTAGGTGCCAACAAAGTGAGGTTGATAGACCACTTCTTTTATACCATGTTCATCTTTCTTTTGATGAAAACATGTTTTTCCTTGGTTTCCATAGTTTTAAAACATACCAGTGTCCTATCTTGTTGATATTAAACCATCCTGGACCATCACGCCAAGTTCTTATCAGTTGATGCAGCTCAGAGTGTCCAGCATACCTTGTTTGTACAAATTCCTTCTTGTTTTGCAAATTCCATCAGCTCTGGCCAACTCAATATTCCTTTTAATTTCTCGCTTTCAATGTCCAAATCCTTCCCACATCAATGCATTGCATGCAGCCATGTTCTCTGATTTGGGACCATACAGTCAGCTCGGAACCCACTCATTCATTACATATACAAAGTACTACTTCCACCAAATGTAGGACCTCTTCTCTTGCATAAGAAATGGTATGAATGTACAGGCCTCCTAATTTAAAATTGAAAGCAGAGGCATAGTTAGTTTGCTGTTGAATAGTTTCATGGATACAGCAACTTTCTGCACTTCTCTTGAGGTAAAATCACAATTTCTGATAGAAATAAATGTCTCACTAGGAAATATCATTCATCCCAATTAGCATGTGAATGCTGTATAGAAAGTAGATAAAGGTCACCCCTACTTATGTATTGTGTGGTGCCTAAAATGTCATACATTTTCTGATGGCTTCTCTAATCCATTGTAATCCATTGCATTAGATGCCTACTGAGAAATTTACCTGATGACACCCATGTAGATGTTGATTATTTTGCTTATGATATGAATGAAACAAAATTTGACTGGTTGTGCCTATAATTTTTCCAGTTCACTAAGCTTCATATACAATGGACCAAACACAATAATTTTATGAAAAAATAACAAAGTTTGACCATCCTAAATCTTAAACTTGCTAGCCTGCAAAATCAATCCTAAACTTGTTTGGGATGCCAACCATTTTTTATGAAAAGGAAAATAATAAAATAAGCCTTTGTTGGTATAGATCATGAAAAACTATGGAGTGATCTTAAAGAAATGGGTGTAGCATTGCATTTGATTCTCCTGATGCATAACCTGTACTCAGGACAGGAGGCTACCATCAGAACACTACATGGTGAAACAGAACTATTCCCACTTGACAAGGCTATATTCTATCACCCTATCTATTCAACATTGTATGCAGAAAATGTAATATGAAGAGCAGGTTTAGACATTGAGGAAGGAGGAATGATGATCAGAGGAAGTAATATCAACAATCTAAGATATGCAGATGACATCATAATGCCAGCAGAATACATCAAAGACTTGAAACAATTACTAAAGAAGGTCAGAGACAAATGTGCCAAGACAGGCTTGCTGTTGAACTTTCAGAAAACAAAAATAATCACCACAGAGCACATACAGGAATTCAATATAGATGAAGAGGGAACTGAAATGGTTAAAGATTTCCTATGAATCAATCTTTGATAAGAACAAGGATCACAGTCAAGAAATAAGAAAAATACAGGGATTAGGAAGGGCAGCTGTGAAAGAATTAGACAAGAACTCAAAGTGCAAAGATATCAAGCTGAATATCAAAATTAGAATTGTCCAAGCTGTCATATTTCCCATACCATGTATAGATGTGAGAAATGGATGGTGAAGAAAAGTGGTAGAAAGAAAATCAATTCATTTGAGATGTTGTGCTGAAGAAGAATATTAAAGATATCATGGATGGCCAAAAAGACAAATAAATTGGTTCTAGAACAGATCAGGCCTGAACTCTCCCTGGAAGCCAAGATGACTAAATTGAGGTTGTTATTCTTAGACCACATCGTGAGAAGAGATGACTCACTAGAAAAGACCATAATGCTAGGAAAGATGGATGGCAGCAGAGAGAGGAAGACCACATTCCAAATAGATAGACTCACTGAAAGAAGACACAACCATGAGCCTGCAGGACCTCAGCAGAGAAATAGAGGAAAGGAGGATCTTGGAGGTGTCTCATTCACAGGATCTCCATGAGTTGATGCTGACATGAAGACAGTTAACAATAACAAATAATAAAACCAGCCATATCCCTTTCCTTGCATCTACTTTCCCTTGAAACTTCTGATGTTCCTGAAAATCAACTCTGAACCTCACAGAAGGATGGAGAAGATTACACAGTGGCAGGTGGTGACTTTCATGAGTGTAGTAGGGCAAACCTGCTCTGAGTTTTATTTTGAACTTTAAAGGAACAATCCAAGCTGTGGAACCTATTTGGTGAATAGGCCTCAGCACTTTGGATAGCTCCCTTAAACTTCAAAATTCACCATTCCTCTGATGTGGAAGCAATGAGCAACCACTGGTGGTGTCTAAGCAAGGGTGAGGGAGAAATGGGACATTTTGTCCTTTTCCCACCAACAAATGCACAGAGTGGAATTTAATTCATGCACCCTAAATAAAAGGTTTGTGCCATCATCATAAGGACTTGTTTTGTGTTGGTTTTTGTTCTGGAAAGATTCTTATGAGCTGATTATGTGGATGGAAAAGATGTGTGTCAAATGAAATGTGAAGGCCTTAAGGATCTGGTGTAAAACTGATTACCTCCCTTCATATTGTACACAGCTAATTCCCTTATCTTCAGTCATGTTCAATGAGAGACATTCTTCACAGATGTGTGCACCTGAATGAGCATCTCTCCTGCTAGAATGCTTCAAGCATCATCTCTCTACTGTCATTAGAAGGGATTAATACAAGCCTGATTATAAGACCTTTTAATGTCTCTGTCTTTTCAGCTGGGGAGGCTATTAGATGTTGGCCTTTGGGCACATTAATGTAAAATACCATCTCCCAAAAGAAAATGAAACCAACAAGGCATAATCATAAATCACTGTATCATAACAGCAAAACATTTTTTTCTATCCAAAGATATCAACCATTTGGATAAGTAGTTGTAGATCATACAGGGCTAAATTTAATTGATACTTCCAAGTGATGGCAACCCATTGAATCACTGAGAAGTTAGTAACTCAACACTTGTGCAAGTTTCATTGATTCAATGGTCTACCCAAACTGGAACTAACAACAAGTTTTAAGCAAAAGCTCAAGGTGACTGACATCAGTTTTGGCCCTGTCACCATACTATTAACATTGCTCACTGCAGGAATAAACTACCAAGACTCCTCCCAAATTCGACATCAAACCAGTCTAGGAAAGAGTCTCAATTCTTGGCTTACAAATGGGACTTCCAGGGAGGGGTGGGAGGGCAGTACAAAATGAGAAATGAAACAGTACAAAAATGTAGCAAGCTTAAATAGCTCAACTGGTCCCACTCTACAATGATGTAAAGCATAGCAAGGGGAGATACGGGTACTGTGTATCCTGTTTGCTTTTGGGATTCAAATAAACAACATCCCTGAAACTCACCTTTCAGGACATAATGGCAAATTAGGTTCACCACTGTTCAATAGTCATAGTATTAGAACTGTGCATTTAACAAAAACAAAAACAAAAACTAGACTTTTCACAAGCCAAGACAAAACCTTGAAAACAGCAGAATTTCTACTTGTCAATGAATGTGCAAAATGTTACTTTTGTTAGGCAATTCTACCCTGTATTATCAGTCACACGTTACTTGTCAAATCATGTTTATGGGATTTATTAATACACCACTCAAGCTAGCTAATTGTAGAGTGACAAAGTTAATTACAATCAATTGAGATTGTGTATTTTTATGTCAATATGATAAAAAGAATTTTAAAGGAGATAACCGCAGTTTGTGACCTCAGCACTCCATTTATCTTTGAATTCAACTCCACAGAGGATTAGGGAGAATATACAAGCACTGACTCAAAATAGTGCCAAATAATAGAGCTTAAATTCTAACCTATTATATTTAACTAATCTTTAATTCAGAGGCACAACATCAAAATATTTAAAGTCATCTAGCAGTTAGTATGATTGCATTATTTTAATAGAAATCATGCATTTTACTCCAATATAGGAAGAGGTAGGAGATGGAGAAGTAAATATATAACCATAAATTAAAGCATGTTGTTTGAGCAAATATGGGAACATCTTCTAGCTTGCAGCTGTTTAAAGCTACAAACTGAGGAGACAAGAACAGCTATTTTGAATGCCCTACCATTCCTCCACCTTCATGACTTCCCTTTAATCAGTGGTACTGAGTAGCTCCAATGTCAGTGGCCTGGTGAATACATTCTGGGCTTTACTCCAAACTTTAAAAGAGGTGCTGGATCTACTTCAGAGATACAGTAATAATTATAATACATTTTATTTCTTTCCCACCTCTCACCAGGGTTTGAGGCAGTGTAAAATATAGATTAAAACACATTATATTATGTAAACACATGGTTGAAACACATAAACATATGATGTGGGTTAAAACACATAAACATATAAACACATTAATAACTTCCAATAGAATTAAAAATATACCTTTTAAAATTCATCATTTAATATCAACTGAGAGCCAGCATGGTGTAGTGGTTTGAGTGTTGAACTATGACTCTGGAGACCCACTGAGTGACCTTGGGAAAGTCACATGCTCTCAGCCTCAGTGGAAGACAGTGGTAAACATGCTGTGAACAAATCTTGCCAGGAAAACCTTATGATATGTGGTTATGGGTTGCCATAAATCAGAAATGACTTGAAGGCATATAACAATGACATGCTATTTTTAATTCAGAGCACATGTTAAGCTGTCAAATCTCTTCCAGCAGGTCATTCCTAAATCTAGGGGCAGCCAACAAAAATGTCCCCTGGGTGACAGTTGCCATTCTAGTCCTGGCCAGTTGAAGTAAATGTCCCCCAGAGGACCTGAGTGTATGAGGTGAATTATATAGGAAGATGAAATCCCATAGGTAACCTAGACCCAAACCATGTAGGGCTTTAAAGGTAATTACCAACACTTTGTACTTTACCCATAAGCTAACTGGCAGCCAGTGGGATGATTTTTAATATTGATGTAATATGCTTACAAGGGCCAAGGGACTTCAGCTCCCAGAAGCCTCAGCCATGTTGGCCAATAGTCTGGGATTCTGGGAGCTGAAGTCCCTCGGCCCTTAAAGGAGACAGTTTGCCTACATGATATTCTTTAGATATACTGGCGATCAATCTAGCTGCTGTGTTTTGAACTAATTGAAGTTTCCAAACTTGGTACAAAGGTAGAGGCCATTGCAAAGGTCCAGCCTTGAGGTTACCAGCATATGCACTACCATATTTAGGTCTTCCTAAGGGGTGGGTGGGCCTGGGATTAGATGTACTTATTGGTGTTTTTATCATTGTAAGCCGCCCCGATTGCGCTGCAGAGGGAATAGAAATAAATTTAATTTTAATTTTATTATTATTATTATTCTAATTCTAGGAAGAGAAACTAGGAAGAGAAACAGCTGGCATATCAGCTGAAGCTGATAATAAGTATTCTTGACATCACATCTATCTGAGCTGGCATTTGAAAAGATGGATCCAAGAGCCCTCCCAAGCTACACACACAGTACATTTCAGGAATGTAATCCCACACAGAACCGGCTGACACATCTCCAAACCCAGATTAGGATCCTTAATAGTAATAGTAAGCCCTTCTTTCTTGTCTGGATTCAATTTCAATTTGTTTTTCTTCATTCAGAGGAGACACACTGTCCTGTCCTCACACTGCACTCAGGCAGGATGCCAGGAATTCAGGAGTCTAAGAAACAAGCAAAATCCAACGTCAATCAGTCCAAAGGTCAGGAACTCTTGATCCTATGCACAACTCACAGTAACAGAAAATAAAGTCAAGGAATAGTTCAGGGTCATAAATTGTAGAGTCAGGTCTCACTGTAAATGCAAGCTTCAAAAACAAATCCAGTTGTTTCCAACAACCAGGAGAAGGAAAGCATACACCAGGAGTCCCCAAACAACGGCCAGCGGGCCAAACTCAGCTCATCGAGGCCTTTCAACTGGCCTGTGGCCAGTCCTGCCACTGCCGCTGTGTGTGCAATGCAGGGCGCCATTTTGTGTTCCAAAATGGCACCGGAGTAGTGCGCATGCGCATGCGACACAGGGAACCATTTTGTGTTCCAAAATGGCACCCAGAGTCGTGCACATGCACACGTGACACCGGGCTCATGCGCACGACTCCGGGCGCCATTTTGGAACACAAAATGGTGCCCAAGTAGTGTGCATGCGTGTGCGCATGCGCACACCTCCGGCCATGATTTTTTTCTTCTTCTGCCCTCCTAAGATCTGGGGGACAGCGAATCAGCCCCTGGCTGAAAAAGTGTGGGGACCCCTGGCATACACCTTATAAAGCACACTGACTCAGCCCCTCCTTCCTTGCAGCCTATGTTTCAGGAAAGTGTTTCCCTGCTGTGTGCATGTAGCCTCTCACTTAGACTGGGGAAGGACTGGGTCTGTTCTAGATACTAAAGGCCTTTACAGACTGCCAGAAATAATGCAAATTGAGGTCACTTTAACTGTCCTGGCTCAGTGTTAGGGAATCATGGGAATTGTATTTTTTTCTGGGACATTGAACCTTCTCTGTCAGAGAGCTCTGGTGCCACAATAAACTACAGTTCCCATGATTCCTTAGCACTGAGCCAGGGCAGTTAAAGTGGCCTCAATCTGCATTATTTCTGGCAGTCTGTAAAGGCCCTATGCCTTCTCTTTTCTTGGGGTGTTATCTCTCTTACGTCCTCCTCCTGTGGATCACTCAAGTTGCTGCCAGAGTGAGCTGGATGAGGGCCCAGTCAGCTTCATCTGCAGAATCCAAATATCCAGGTGAGGGGATGCTGCTAACTCTGAAGAAGGGACATGACACAACCTACCCTCAGCTGATGCTATTCCAGAAGGCATGGGGAAATATATTTGGAAATATATCATCAGCATACTGATAGCACCCCACCCCAAGTCTCCATTTGATCTCTCCCAGTGGTTTCATACATTTTAAAAAGCATTGGTAATTGAATAGCATCTTGTGGAATGCCATATAATATCTCCTTTTTGAGGAGCAGCTATCCCCAAGCATCACCATCTGGAAACTGCCTAAGAGGTAAAACCAGAACCACTGAAGCACAGTACCTCCAGTTACCAATTCCTCCCCCCACCCAGGTGTTCCAGAAGGATACCATGCTCCATGGCATCAAATGCCATTGAGATGTCTAAAAGTACCAACAGCAACACATTCCTCCTGTCAGTGCTGGGACAGAAATCATCCACTAACGCAACAATAACAGTCTCTAGTTCTTTTGTGGGTTTTTTCGGGCTGTGTGGCCATGTTCTAGAAGAGTTTCTTTCTGACGTTTCACCAGCATCTGTGGCTAGCATCTTCAGAGAGAAAAAAAACGTCAGAAAGAAACTCTTCTAGAACATGGCCACACAGCCCGAAAAAACCCACAAAAGAACTATGGATGCCGGCCATGAAAGCCTACGACTTCACAATAACAGTTTCAGTTGCATAACCTGCTCTGAAGTTGGTCTGAAATGGGTCAAGGAAGTGTGTGCCATCCCAAACCACTTGGAATTAGAAGCAACTGCTCTATCAATCACTTTCCAAAAAAAAAAAAAAAAAAAAGGAAGATTAGAAACTGGTCTATTATTATTAAGTTCCAGGGGATCCAGGGAGGGCTTTTTCTGAAGTGATCTAACCATTGCTTCTTTTAAACAAGGTGGAAAGGTCCCTTCCCTGAGAGATGTGTTAATAATATGTTGCACTTAAGATCTAATTGCATCTCTTCCCTGAACAACCAGCCAAGAGGGACAGGGATCAAGAAAGCAAGTTGTCCTCCTTACTTGGCCCAGCAGCTTATCCACATCAGCAGTACTCACCAATTGAAACTGATCCAGTGTAACCCTACTCACAGAGTCACTAGACAGCCTTTTATCAATTTGGTCCACTGATGATATCTATCATATTATGCAAAAGATTTTATCTGTGAAATGGTCATTTGAAGCATCACAAAGAAGTTGAGATGTTGAATAACTTGGGACCAGCAGCTGCTACAGCTTTAGCCTGAGGCCTAGCTCTCACTGAGATGGCACCCAACCTCTTTATGGGCATTTCCAATTCAGACAACAGACAGAGACTGAGGGCCTTTGCAGACTGCCAGAAATAGTGCACATTAAATTGAGACACTGCCCTGGCTCAGTGCTAGGGAGTCATGGGAATTGTATTTTTTTCTGAGACATTGAGCCTTCTCTGTCAGAGAGCTCTGGTGCCACAATAAATTACAGTTCCCATGATTCCCTAGCACTGAGCCAGGGCAGTGCCTCAATTTAATGTGCACTATTTCTGGCAGTCTGCAAAGGCCCTGAGTGGCATGAATAAAATATTAATCTATACAATAAAGAAATCCTTTCATATCCAAAACTAGCAAATTGGAGCAAAGACTAGACTAGAACCACTCTCCACATCATCTAGTTCTGCAAGTGGAAGGTAATTTTGCAATGAGCAACCATTCAGTCACATAAATCTCTTCTTTCATGCTAAATTGATACAACTGAGATGAAGTGAACTGTAGACTTAAAAATGTCTCCAGAATCACCATTATCATGGAGACTGGCTTTTCCATATTCAGCTCTCCCCTGTCTCCACCCCCATACCATTTGCTGAGTTTCACAACAGGAATTCTCTCCATTGCATGTATTAGTTTTCCATGCCTGTGATCTATTTCAGTGATGACTAGTGTGCTAGTTGGGAGGAAGCACTACATGGTGCTCTGGATTCATATGGTAGGTTAAATTTAAAATACAGCATGAATCAGAAACATGTTACTGGGATGGATATGCTCATAATGAGTGCAATATCTACAGGGGCTTTGAGAGATATGCTATAGAAATGGGCTCGGGCAGGGGGCTGAAGGACATTCTATCTTGGCTCCCTTAAAACACAAAATGAAAAGTGCTGGTGAGAATGGAAAGGGTAGGGCAACAGTAATCAGAAAGAAAGTGACATCCATTTGCACGTTTGTTCTTCTAAGTAACCCCTTGCAGCAGTATAAATGCAGATGAGATGAAACTAGCATGGCAATCAGAATTTCCTGTGGAACTGTGTGGAATTCATGTCCAACAGTATGTCCCACCTGAATCAGAGCTTTCCTATCCTTTCAGTCTCACATAAAATGTGAAATGTGCAAATATTGATTTTATGTATGTAGAAATCTGTAATCTTGGTTTGAAATTGGTTATAAACATATCAAGTTCAATATATACCTAAAATATTCAGCAATACAAGTTATGCGACCATTCAGTTTTCAAATGATGCCAAATGAGGCACCAATACTACAGAACATCTTCCTCAGAGAATTAAGCGCAATCCTGTTTTCACCAGATAAGCTGTACTATTGCCATCTTTGAAGAAATTAATGAATATTAGGCCTACAGCCAAAAGTCAGAAGTTAATGGTAATTCTGTGTGCAGAATCGATACAATGGTTTCTCACTGGATGGTTAAATGAGTCTACATCCTACATTTCTTTAGATTTTGAACAAAATGGAAGTTCTGTATTAGAAGATCAGTCAGAAAATCCAAAGCCTGTAGATATTTATTACAATGTGAATTTGCCCCATGAAGATCTCACTGGAGAGTATGTTTTCAAAATCACAGAATTTTAACTCAAAGAACAGACAGAAATTTCAAAGCTTAGAGAAAGGTGTTAAGTAACATAAATCCACATGTATGCTCTAAATTAGGAAAACTGTATCAAAAACTCTGAGCATTTTATCAGCATGTGCAGGCAGGTGTTTGGCACTTTTAAAGAATAAGCCCTTATACTTAAGAAATCCAGATATGGATCTAGGTGCTTAGCATTCATTACTTCCTTTTTAAAAAGTGCAACCCAATATACTGGCATCTGTTATCCATTTAAATAAAATGAGCCATACTTGTTTCAAAAGTCACTTTTCTAAAAATTGGGTATGTTAATAAAGAGACAAGACATGGAGAGTGAGTAGAACCAGGTATATGTTTATTAAATAAAAACAAGTTCTGTAAGAGATGTCTTTGTGGAAACTCAATTCTGTATCTTCCAAGGAATAGAATTCAATGTATTCTTTATACATCACACATACAGACACAAACCCCACATTCATAGATACGCATCATAAACATGAAGCTGTTTTGGGCCAGTTTTGTAATGGCTAAAAAATGCAGTTCCTTCATGAGCAGGAGAGAATACAATGTGGAAATATCACTTTTAACATTAGCCTACAAGAATATTTGCATAAAGTTCTTAAATAATGGTTCAAAGTAAATCCAGCAACCCTTCTCTCTTTCTTAAGAAGAATGTTGTATCGAGCATTTAAAAAAAAAAAAACTGGCCTCAAAGAGGGAAATGAAGAACTCTCATTCTCGGTTTTAATGTTTCTCAAAATCCCATTTACATTCCTGTTCATCTTTTTTTATCAGGTTGTGAGACTTGGTCTGTCATTCTGTTCATGTTTTATGCACACCTAACTTCTTTTACACATGGTTGTACTTTTTTTGCCATGACTTAACATCCATATTCAGTTCACAGTTTCCTAAGTGGAGTTCCATAAGTATATATGTTGCACATGCCATTGCCTATTCTTGGATAAGGCATATTATTGGTTAGTACCTCTTATGTACCACTTGATTGACTGGGACTATGGAAACACTAGTCACATTTGTGGCTATGCAATTGGTTTTATAATGCTGGTATTTGAAGGAAGGATAGTATAGCACAGCCATCACTTAACTATATGAGTATAGAATTAGATTACACAAGCACAATGTAGGATCTTGAGTTTTATGTAGCTTCCCATTCCCTATACTGCTTTTCTGTGTGGTAAGTAGGCATTTCTTTTAACAGTCTCCAAATATGTACATTTTGTACACAGTGTGTTTGTCTCTAGTTTTCAATTGTATGCTATTCACATTTTTAATATGGATGAGATCCCACATGGTCATACATAGCGTAAGAGTTCCATATGCAGAGCTCTGCTACAGTTGCCCTGTTCACCACTCCTAAGACTCATTATGTTGCTGCAGTCGATGCCATCCATGACCAATGGAGAGCAGAAGGGGTCAGAGAAGTATCTAGCTATATCCCCACAGCCAGATGCAGACCAGGAACATTTTCTTGACAGAAAATGTCCTTGATCTGCAAAGGTCATCTACAGGTCACAGCAAATGATACTATTTGTCTGTGTCTGGCTATGTCCTCCAATCTCTGCATTCTCCAATAACAATGGAAATCCATACTGATGGCTATTACAGCCACACAGTGAATCCTGGGTGGAAAGCTTTGGTCATTGTGGAGAGAGGGAAATATCTACCTCTTTAATGATTTAAAAAAATACATACAAAGGTGTAAGGTGGAATTATGCTTGTGTATGTCACCAACAGGATTCCAGCCAAAACATACAACATGTATTGCAAATGATGGATTTCTGAGGCAAGAAGTGCTTTGTCTCACAATGAGTCTCACAAGATGTGAAATGGATGATTCTAACGAGTCTCAAAACTGCTGAAATAGCTTTCCATCCACAGTCTCAGATTCTTCAAAGCCAATTACAAACTTCGGAAAGTCTGGTGAAAAGTACCTTTCCTTTCAAGCAGAATCATAGAGATGTTTCCAAATATTGTGTCCATTTGTTGTGTCCTTCTCTTTCACTTCCTCAGCATCATGACATCCTCATTTTCTCCATATTGCAATGCCACCACATTGTGTATCTTGTCTCAGTGATAGGTGCTGCTGACAAGTGTGAATAAATTCCCATCTTGATAGTGCCATGAGATGGACAGAACACAATGTAGAAATATTATTCTTGGTGTCAGTCTCGCATTCTGCATGTTGTAGTGTTTGTATTGTTACTTTTTCCTTTTTCAAAATAATACAGTTATCAACCATTTATATTAACACTGTGGTAAAACAGAGGCATTATTTCTCATGAACCATTAGAATTTCTGACTGCAAGTTTTTCAGGGGTTTATAGTGATTCAAAAACCTGCAAAACCTGTGTCACCAGCCCAACACTAGAACAACAATAGCAACAAATGTTTCAGTCGTATCAACTTCAACTCTTAAAAAGTATCATCTGCCTAGGGTCACAGAAACAACTACAAAGAGGTGAGTAAATGGAAATGCTGATAGGCTCTTTACACAAGCACTATGAATAGTGCTGCTATAATGATAGAAAACTATTGATTGCTGTTACTGTCCTCTCCAATTGACCAGGTCCTGCAAATCTCTGATAACACTCTTGTCATTAGTTGTCAGTATTGTGCACTTAGGGAGAATATAAATGAATTCAGCTCCACTATCATATGTTTCGATTGTCTGATAGAACAAGTGTTGAGGATCTTTCCTATCGATTTGTAGATAATATTTCCTGTATCTTGAAAACTGTCAGTGAAATTCCTTAGGAGCAGAAAATAGCACTGGGGGAAGACTTGCCATTTAATTGATAAGTATAGAAAGTAGAGAGGTTAGCAGACTCTGACAATTTTTGTGTAAACTTTTCTTGAATCTGAACTGCCTCTGCCTAGTATACCTGTAAGATCACTTTCTTCACTATGAACTTACCTGTTCACTGAAGTAATAATCTGAGGTTCTATTTCAGGTACCCATATCATCAGAAAGTCAGGAAAACAGTTACCAGTAGCAGGGCCTTCTTGAAATAACACCTTGCTGTGCAATAGGCACCATGGTATGCAGTCCTAACGAAGTTTTGTTTTGTTTCAGATTTCTTCCTGCATTCAGAAAGGGGGCATCATTTGCTTGATGTCTGATTCTATAGAGTATACAGTGGTATTGTGGGGTAAATATAAACATTTAAAATAAAGAAAGAATAAATTATTTTATAAAACAACTGACAGACATTAATGGGTGATAACTTGACCTTTTGAAAGTGATGTGTAATGCTGGAGTCCAAGTTCTCCTAGATGTATTCTGGAAATGAATCACCAATTTTGAGTTTCCTTCACAATTGCAGGATAATTGCCCAGAAGACTAATTTAATGTAACATTTTAAAGAGCATCTTCAGCAAATGCTTGGTTTACATAATCTATAGAAGATACAAATTATCCAATGTGAGTTCCAAAGAATTTGCTATTTTATGTTGGAAACAACCCCAAACCTTTTATCTAGAGCTCCATCTCAAAACTTTTCAACTTGGATGACAAAAAAAGGACATCAGTTCATAGCCAGTGTAGCAAATTAGAAAGAAAGATGAAATATCATTTTCTATGACATTCCACAAAAAGTCTTTTTACATGAAGCCCTTCATAGCTTAACCTAGAATGCTCAATGATATTTCAGCTGTCAGAGTGCATTTCATTCATAGTTACTTCTTTACTGTTGACCTGCGTTTCACCAACAATGCAGTTTTAAATTAGATCCCCTGAGAAACATCAGAGTAAATTCCCAGTTCTATGATATTTATAGAAATTGCCAGTGCTTGTACTTCATAACCATGTTTCTGGCGTGAAGATAACAGAGTCCATTCTGTAGCTTACTTGACAACAGCACAAGAAACATGAAGGGCAAAATTCAGAGCTAACATAAGTTAAATAAATCCCACATTTACCTCAGCAGAATGATACTTTTCTGACACCAGCTAGGGAAAAAAAAACATTGGGTGAGGAAAGTACGATGTCATTAAACTACTGTCTTCTTTTTTTCCTTAGACTGACTTTGTGTCATGGTAAATACTCTAATCCATCTTAAGTACTTGCCATGGTACTCCCTGTAGTGTCAAAAGAGAATGCCCTCTGTTGGGTTTAAACAAGCCACAATGTTTATTTAACTGTACAGGGTCTATCGATAAACAATAAATAATAATAATGAATTTTGTCACATGTGTAAGTGAAGGTGTAACCACCCTAGTGGGTGGTCCTTCACCGCGCATGACAAAGCAAATAAACAATAATCAACAAATAAACAAATAAACAAACCCCTCCCATGGAAATGATGTCATATTTTGTCATATGACGTTATGGAATTTTATGACGTCACACATTAAATGCCTATGTCATTTCCTGTCAATTTGTTTTATGCCAAATTTTTTCCCAAATTTTAATTAGCCAAATTAAAATTATTCTGTGGGGTGGGGTCATTACCCACCACAAGAAGGGGCCAGCCCAGCTAGGCATCCCCTCTCCCCCCCCACCCCGCAGATCGCTTTTGCAATTTGGTCAGAGAGTGCATTTTCGCATATCTCTGACACCTCTGGACACCCATCCCCCCTGTACAGCTGTGGCAGGTCAAGCTTAATGCCATGCTCCACCAAGAAAATTCCCAGTTTAGCAAGGTGCTTAGCCACGTAGCGGTTAAGCCTATGCCGAGCATTGTTAATAGCTGAGTCCTTCTGCACTCCAGGCCAGCAACGCCTAGGCACAAGTTTAGTCCACAGGATCACAGCGCCAGGGAAGATCTTTCGTACTTCCTCCATGTCTTTAACAATCTGCTTGGCCAATTGCAAACATGGAATCTGAACAAGGTCATTCTCCCCCAAGTGTACTACCATAGCCCAGGGTCGAGGACGCGAACATGCCAGCTCCATGATAAATAGAAGGAGAGATGGCCACATCATTACCTTTTGACAAAACCAGTCCGTACGTTCAATATGGGCAAGGCCCAATGTGTTCTCACGGCAATGCTCCAACGAGTGGCGTTCCACCCAAAAGACCAGGCTGCGTCCCACTATCCAGATTTTTCCAGGGTAAAAGCCAGCTGAAACAAAACAAAACAATCATCATGGCTTATCAGGAGTCCCACTACCCAGTTGCCTAACATAGGACTTAAATGCACGTAAATGCCACCTGCCAATTCTGCAAATATCGGTTTCACTCAAACCATGAGTTGCCACAGCTGTCGCAGCTCCAATTCGAAAGGAGTGAGAAGAAAAACATTCCTGAAGCAACTCAGCCTTCCTTACAGCCTCTTTTAACACAGTCCTAAATTGAAATTGGGTTAAGGGCAAACCAGACAAGTGAATATACAAGTATCCAGCCACATTAGGCCTAATTTTCAAATAGTTGCCTATCGCTACCACTGGGCAAATTTGACCCTGCTGCGCCTTAGCCAGGAAAATAGACTGACCTTTTGCAAACTGGTCAGTCTTGGAATGCCTAATGTGAATTTAAATCCCCTGTCCTGTTAAGCTGATATCAGAGATCAATAGTGCCCTGCCGGATTTATCATTATGAGATCCAGGCACAATTTCACTAATTTTCAAAGCAGCAAAAAATGCTATAGCAAATACTGCTTTAAATAAGGCCTCTTCCCCAGGTGAATAACATATTTGAGCTAATTGATCCCATAACTTAAGAAGTTCAGGGCCAGTTATCGGCCTTCGAGGGTCCTTTGCAACAGAGGATTCCCTAGACCATCCCTCAACTGCTCTTTTGACCCTGAAATCATTGGTAGGGTCAAAACAGCCCTTTGCCCTAGAGTACAAAGCCACAGTGGCCAACCTGCCTCTAATAGTGACAGGTGAAAGTCCAGATTGCTTA
>CM034703.1:235493165-235503983 GCA_020142125.1 Phrynosoma platyrhinos
CAGCAGCCCTGATCTTCTGCTTCCCAGGCCAGCCAAGGGCCGCCCATTTGCATCCCCCTAGTCACAGCATCTTCTTCATACCTTTGCATTCAACACATTTAACTTACATCTGGGTGAATGGGGACACTGGAGGTGGGTCCTACATGCACACTCATATTTCTGTTTCCAGTATCAGCTTTACACATGTTCAAGCAAATATATGAAGGTCTGAAAAGGCTCTCTTACCTGTGCCTTTCATTTTCCCAAACCAAATTTTGATCACTAAAGATTATAATAATAATATTTTTTTTATTTATAGCCCGCCCCTCTGCAGAGCAATCGGGGCGAGTTACAACATATTAAAACAGCAAGTTAAAACATTCCCTCATCCCATAATCCCACCCTCCCATCCCCTAAAACAAAATTAAACTAGAAAAGAAGTTAAAATATAGCAATACAATACAGCAAAGACAAACAAGTGGACTCTAGTTCATACATTAAAATACTGTCATCATCAATCTCTATAGGACTAGAATGCCATTTATTCCTACAAAATGTTATTCTGTGGGAGATGTGTATTTCTGTGAAAGCAGATAGATATCTGTTCCAAATGGAGGCTTACTAAACTCTACCAGTTTCCATCATATCTCCAGCACAAGCATAAATTCAGTTAGAGATTCTATGTTTTTCAGTCCCATGGAAACAAGGATAGTGTATTCTTACAATATTATCAGTTTCATAATATTTTAAGTAATTTGCACTAATCCACCTCACATCCTCTTGTCAAATTCCATGAGACTGATGAAGCATTTAGCACAGCTCTAAAATCACAAAATCTAGATGTATTACAATGTTAGAGCCATGACTAATGCATTTGTGCAACAAATGTACCTTTGAGCAACACTACAAATATCATGATAGAATGTGATGTAATTTGGTGCTTCCCAAACTTTCTGATGGGGAACTGTCCATTCCCCTCCCCATACCAATTGGAACTTGCTGATGCTTGCCCATTGACTATAATTGTTTCTTCCTTCCTGGAAACCTTCCAAAGATCAGCAGCCAAGAGTTCATGAACTGGCACCAGTCCATGGACCAACACTTTAAGAAATACTGATGTAACATACACAAATATTTAGAATATCAGTCGCCTACTTCAAAGGTGGAGTAAATTTAACAAAAACATTGCTTACATATATTTTGGCACTTTTAAAAATTTTATCTGTTCAGAAGTTAATAACATGTATATTTTGCTCTCCTTCAATAAAAAACAGTTTGACTTCTATTATTATATGTCTGTGCCTGGGAATTAAGTCCATATTCGTATAAATACTACTGTTGTTGATGTGTGCCTTCAAGTGGTTTCCAACTTATGGCGACTCTAAAGTGACTATTATGGGGTTTTCTTGGCAAGATTTTTCAGATGAGGTTTGCCATTGCCTTCCCCTGGGCCTGAAAGCATATGACTTGCCCAAGGTTACCCAGTGGGTTTCATGGCTGAGCAGGGAATCGAACCCAGGTCCAATAGTCATAGTCCAATACCTAAACCACTACGCCATTCTGGCTCTCGGTGCCAAATGCTACAGTCTTTGGATAATTCCTATAATGAGGTGGAAGCTATAAAGTGACTTGAGAAGAGGTGTAAGCATTAGAAATGCAAAATAAGTGGGAGGACCATTGCCATTTTATTGAATTTTATATTCTGTCTTTTATAATAGAATGATAGAATTTTTAAATGGTTTTAATTTGATAGATTTTTTTAAAAAATAACTTTAATATGTATTTTACATATGTGGTATGTTTTTCATCTGCCTTGGTGTTAATATGTTCCATTACCGGAGAAAAGGCAAGATAATGATTGACTGATTGATTGGCCCATTATAGGTTGGTGCTGTTTAATAATGTTGCTGAGCAGTTTAGATTCATTTCATTTCTGGACATACAACAACAACAACAACTTTATTTTTGTATCCCACCTTTCTGCCATAACAATCAAGGTGGCTTACATGAAGTAACATTGGATTTAAATAAAAGATGGGCTACACTAAAACAATCATAATAATAGTAACAATAAATAACCCCCCCATTTTAAAGAACTAAATACAAGACTAAAATAATATTAAAATAGCAGTTTTTCTGGAACAACAGTAGATGCATAAAGTGGAGAGAGCACAAAGTAGGTTAAATTGATCTATTCAGGGAAAGCCTGCCAGAAGGGACCCATCTTGACAGCTTTTTTAAAGCTATCTAAGCTGGTTAATTGATGGATCTCCTCCGGCAAGGCGTTCCATAGTCTGGGAGCAGCCACAGAAAACGCCCTCTGGGAAGTTGCCGTTAATTTGGTTTTTAAAGATTGCAGCAAATTCCTCCCAGAGGACCTGAGGGAGTGGGGCGGATTGTATGGAAGGAGGGGATCCCTTAGATAGTGGACCCAGGCCATGTAGGGCTTTAAAGGTAACCACCAACACCTTATCCTGTGCTCAGAAACCAATAGGTAACCAGTGGAGGGATTTCAAAAAAGGTGTAATATGATCACTTCTAGATTTACCAGTGATCAATCTGGCTGCTATATTTTGTACTAGTTGTAGTTTCTGGACTAGGTATAAGGGTAGCCCCATGTAGAGTGCATTGCAGAAATCGAGTTGTGAGGTTATCAGTGCATGCACTACATACTTGTTCCTCTCAAGGTAAAGATCACTATGAACCACTCGGAAAGCCACTCCTCAGAACTTTTCCCCTTAGCAATAGATGTTTTGCTCTTCTTTGTTTCTCTAATTACTCTCTGTTGAGTCTCATCCATACCCTCATATATCATATATATGCTGAGTTTGTCCTGTTGGATCTAAGCTTCCAATACCATCTGCCAGTTCTGTGACACCCTCTCTGTTCCTTGATTTGGGAATAGAACTACTCCAGCAGAGTCACTCTCTTTTTCTCCTTTGCTCTTCTAGGTATCTAAAACAGTAGTTGCTGGTCTAAACTTAATTTTGTTACTTTTGTTACTTCTCCATTTTTTATTAAAGTTTCTTCTTTTCTACATAATAATAATAATAATAATAATAATAATAATAATAATAAGTTTTATTTGTAACCCGCCCCTCTGCAGCACAATCGGGGCGGCGTACAGCATGTTAAAATACAACAATTAAAATCCAATTCTTAATCCCTCCACCCACAACCCTCCCCCTTAAAACAGTATTAAACCTGATAGAAATTAAAATCTACATATAATAAATATACAATATTTAAAAGGATAACATATGCATTCCCTAATAAAGTCTTCAAGTATTTGAAAGGCTGCAATATGAATCAAATATGCATTAAGACACTGCAGAAGGTAAGACCAGAGCCAATGGGCTCACATTATGAGAATGGAGATTCCAACTGAACTTTCAAAAGAATTTTCTGCCAATAAGAGGCAGTGGAAGACTGCATCAGAAGGTAGTGGGTCCACCTCCACTGCAATTTTTCAGGGAGAGGCAGAGTGTCATCTGCCCTTAGTTGTAGGTTCCCTGAATTGTCAGGAAGTAATAATAGTTGGCCCTTGAGGTGCTTCCCAATTTAACTTGAATTAAAACTTTGGTCTACACTCAGGGGCTTATCACACTGTCAAAAAAACCCAGCTGCTCCCCAACGGGATATAATCAGGTGGTGGGATGCAGGTGGGTATTATCGCTAGCAAGTTGCCACTGCTTATGCCAGGCGAGTGCAACCTGGCTGCATCCTGGGTCCCAGGCATGCTTTGGAGGCCATTTTTCAAAGATGGCAAGTTCCTGGTTGTGAAGAAAGGCCTCTGAAGTGTGCCTGGGACCCAGGATGCAGCTGGGTTGCACTTCTGGGTGGGGCCTTTGTGTGGTAATACCCATCTGCATCGTGCCACCCAGCTGTATCCCATTGGGGAGCAGCCAGGTTTTTTGATGGTGCAATAAGCTCCTCAGTTACTATTATTGCCCTGATATATAGTGCAGTCTTCCTGTGGAACTCCCTATTTAGGCCCAAGAGCTATAATTGCACATTTCAGTCTTTTGCAATTGTACATTTGGGATGGAGTGAATATGTGGTCCAGGATACCTTAATCACAGATACCGTGTTTAATACGTTAAATTAATTGTCTAATTAATCAATCAATTGCATTGATCAAATTTTAACCAACTAAAAAGGTGCACTCAGTTGATAAATTAGCAACATATTAATTCAAGGAGATATTTTTAAAAAAATATGTATATACAGCATGCAATTACAAAAATGCACTTCGAAAAGTGTCCCACTTAATCAGCCAGTAAATTTTGAAAGAATAGTCTAAAAGACCTATGTCCAAAAAGAAAAGAAAAACCTGTCCTACTGGAAAACTTCTCTAGGAAGAAATTTCAAAGGTTAACATGACAAAACTGAAAAGATCCTATCTCTTGTTTCCCCCACAACTCAACTGGCAGGTTGCTTTTATAATCAGCCCTCCATATCCATGGATTCTGGATCCAAAATTTTAATCATCAGTGGCTTGCAAGTATTTTTTAAAAATATAAGTTCTAAAAAGCAAATCTTGATTTTACCATTTTATATAAGGGATAGGATTTGTGCATCCATTAATTTTGTTATCCACAGGGTGAATACCAAGGGCCCACTGTATTTACTGTCAGCTTTGACTTTTGCCAACCCTATGAATGAGAGACCTAAGAGCCCTGATCATCAACAGCTTTGCGTAGGTCTTGTAAAGTTAGGGCCATGGCTTCATTTATTGAACCAATTCATCCAGAATGTGGTAAATTCCATTTTGCCAAGCATTATCTTTTCCACTGAGTCATGTCATCCCATGATATTTCCAAAATACAATCCCCCAGTTTAGTCATTTGGCTTCTAGGGACAGTTCAGGCTTGATTTGCTCTTGGGCCCATTTATTTGTCTTTCTAACAGTCTATGGTGTCCATAAAACTCTTCTCCAGTACCCCATTTCAAACGAGCTAATTTTCTTCCCATGAGCTTTCTTCCCAATCCAGCTTTTACAATCACGCATAGAAACTGGAAATGCTATGGAATAGATGATTCTGACTTTGGTATTCAGTAACACATTTTAACACTTAGCCAGTTCCTTCATAAGTCCTTCCAAGTCTTGGTCTTTTGTTATGTTGCTGAAAAAAGGACCTCTGAGGATCACCATGATACACTGGGATGCTGAGACTGTAGTCTTTAAGATGTGTGGATCACCAACCATTATGGAGGGAAACTTTAGAAGAATAGGTTGAACCTGGATTTGACTAAAATCCTTGTTGTTTGTCTTCAAGTCATTTCTGATTATAGTGACCCTAAGGCAAACCTTTCACAGGGATTTCTTGACAAGATTTTTCAGAACAGTTTGCTTTCACCATCCTCTGAGGTTGAAAGAGTAGGACTTGCCCACTGGGTTTTCATGACTGAGCAGGAATTTGAATCCTGGTCACCAAAATCACAGTCTGATACTCAAACCACTATACTATGCTGGCTCTTGACTTAAATCCTATTAATCATTAAACAAAATTTAGCATGATGGTTGTTTGAGCTAAGACCTTTTTAAGGGCTCTTTCACTGCAACAGAAAGTTGCCTCTTTACAGGACTGAAGCCCAGCCTGCAATCTTCAGCAGGTTCCCCAGCTGGATTGGATTAGCTCCCTGGGCTGAAAAATATAAGTGGGATTTCTGCTGTCATTGTTGAAGAGGGTAATAATAAAAGTGTGTGTTGCCAGAAGGGTGAGGGGTTGTATTGCTGTTGTTTTGTGGTAAAGAAAAACTTATCTGCTTAAAGATACTGATCTATTGGGCTGAACAACTTTATTTTTGTGTGAAGGAGAGGTGTTTTGCCAACAAAGGGAAGGTGGTAATGGCACTCAGGGAGCAGCTATCCAAGTTATACAGGGTAGAGAGAGATACAGAAATGAGAGATGGTTAGACTATCTGGAGGTAGAGTTTACAATTGGGTGTTAGTCATTCTAAGACAGTCTCCCACCCCAAATAATTGGAATAGCCATGGTAGCAACTCTCCTGGATTAAAAATGTTACTGCTTAATACCAGTTCAGTGAATGGTAAAATAGCTGCTGTTCAGGAATTGATCCTAGATGAATGTGCTGACTTGCCATGTATTACAGAGATCTGGTTGGATGAGGCTGGGAAGGTTAAGGTCTCTCAGCTTTGTCCACCAGGATTTCCTGTGCAGCAGCAGGCAATTTCTTGGAGGGTGGGTGTGGAATCAATAATATTCTGTCCTTCCCTCTGGAAGGTTTGAGTGTTTTTATTTGAAAGTGGGTGGACAGGACAGATTAGGGATTCTCTTGATGTACTGCCAACCCTAATGCTCTCAACAGTCTCATTTTCTGAGCCAGCAGGAGTGATCTTGGGGGGAAGAGTGTTGGAGTCCTCACAGCTTATGACAATGGGGAACTTCAATATCTATGCTGAGGCTGCCCTCTTAGAAGTGGTTCAGGACAGCATGTCTGCCACCACAACCATGGGGCTGTCCCAAATGGTATCTCGCTGCACTCATGCTGCTGAGCACACTCTAGATCTTGTTTTCTGTACAGGGTGGAATGATGATCTGGGAATGGAGGAGTTTTCTACTGTTCTGTTGTCATGGTTAGATAATTAATTAACCAAGTTTAGACTTGCTGGAACTTGAAGCCTTTGAAAGGATGGGGGCCCATCAAGATGGTCCACCCCAGGAGGCTTATGGATCCAGATGGGTTTCTGATGTCTCTTGGGGAGTTTTCTGCTAGCTGAGCAGGTGATTCTGTTGAAGCCTGGTTGATCTCTGGAATTGGGAAATGCCCTTGGCAGTGGACACAATCATTCCTAAATATTCTTTCTAAACCAGCCCCCTGTTGTTGTGTTTAAGGAGCTGACAGAAATGAAATGAGTGAGACAGAGGTTAGAATTCAGAGGACATTCAGAGAAAGTCTGACCAAAATCAGTAGTCTATCTGAAGGTCTATAGTGCCTGCCCAGATATAAGGGATTGGATGAAGATGAACAAATTGATATTTAGGAGATTATCACACTGAATTTTTCCTGTTCTGGGTAGGGGAAGAGATGAAGCTGGGACCCAGATTAGAGGCATCCTATTCCAGATTGGAACATCTCCCATTACTTTGCTAAGAATGGAAAAGACCCATTCTTGGCTAGGTATGGGAGAAATCCCAATTTGGTACAGGATGCATCCAATATGGGCATGGAGATGTGCAATAGGACATGGTCTCAGCCCATTCTCAGCCTGTGCCCAGATTGGGAAAACTCAGCCAGTGTGACAATCTCCTTAATCCAGACAAAACAGAGGTGTCCCTTGCCAGTCAAAAGACATGGAATAAGGAGCTGGATTATTTTAATTATGAGATGTTTAATACTGTTTTAAGGTGTGGTGGTTTTAGGGGTTATATTGTATGGGTTTTTATGTAAGCCACTTGGATTGTCTTTTTCAATAAGTGGGATATAAATAAATATTATTATTATTATTATTATTATTATTATTATTATTATTATTTAGATAGAATTCCAATCTCCCTGAAAATGCAGATTCACAGTTCAGAGGCACTCCTGGATTCAGGCCTGAACCCGGTGGTTCAGGTTTCAATGGTGACCACAAGTGCATTTGCCCAGTTAGTTAGTGCTCCAGGAACAGCCTGGTTACATCCCTTTTGGATTACTGCAATGTACTCCTTCCATCAGCAAGTCAAAATATTTTTATGTCATGAAGCTTTTGGAAACTGACTGTGGTGTAGTTTCAATGCTGCATAGTGGTATTTTTAAGGTTTATACACTTTTTTTATTAATTGTAATGTTCGTATGTTTTAACGTTATACATTGTTTAATTGCTTTTTGAATAACACTTACAATTATACTTTTAGTAATCAATTTGTACAGTTTTAAACTTCTATTGTTAGCTGCCTTGCATTCCATTATTGTGAGAAAGGTGGGATATAAATAAATAATAAATAATAAAATATACTTTTCTCTGTCTTTAATAAGTATGTAGAAAAGTGACTTTCCCCCAGCAGAAACAATTTTTGTTGATGATGATGAGGGTTGAATTGAAATCTAGACATTAAAAAAAAAAGCCCAAACTGAGGGGAAGGGTGAGAAATGAGTGATTTGCCTGGCCTCTTTCCTGTTTTAGGGTTCCTCTCTCTCTCTCTCTCTCTCTCTCTCTCACACGCACACACACACACACACACACACATACACAGCACAGTTGGGTTTCCTCCCATGGTATATAGGGAGAAAAAGGTATAACTTAGAACAGGAGACAACTTAATTTTCCCTCACTCAAAACTTCTGCCTTACAACTGCATGTACTATCTACATGTCATCTAGATAAGCAACTACATGGGATGGGCAGTTTGAGTCTTCATGCAACCCCCATATTGGTTTTTAGCACACCCTGAAGTACTGCTACTATCATCACCATCAAATTGTAGTAGTGATGCCAAAACAATTAATTAAATGTCTGCTGTGTGGTGGATGCCTTGTTCTGGAGCACATTTCCCTCTAAATCAAGATGTGTCTCCATTTTGAGTTATCATAAGTAGATTCTTTTCTTGGTTCCAGTTGCTGCTGCACTGCAAATTTCAGCAGTAAACAGCAGGATGTAGTCTGATGAAATTGGCCTCCTGACCAAGCTAAATTGTTGATCCTTGTTTTAAACCCATGTTTGTTAAAGGTAATACAAATCCAAAACTTGTTAATAACATTCCCAATACCATGCTGGGAAAGCTTGTTCTGCTTCCACCACTTGTAGTGTTAGAGCAGTCAAAAAACATATTCTGTATGAGAATTCTAGCCCTCTTTTATATTCTGCTGACCTTGGTGTCTGGAAATTAAGCTACTCATCCATATGGTGGTGAGTATACTTTTACAATTCCTATGATGGTCTGCTACCTACTTTCTCTAAACCCAATTATGAATCGTAGAAGTGTTGCAGTTTTGTGGAAATGACTTTGCAGCTGAAGATCTTTTACTTCAGCTATATCAGAGCAAATCAAATCACTGCCCATCCTCTGTGCCTCTTTTGAAAGCAACTGCTATTGCCATTTGTCACCAAGTCCAGTTAATTCAGGCAGTCTCCCTGATCCATTGCCTTGCACACTCAATTTTGATTTTTCATGTGCTGTCAGATTATTTCCCTCTAATAATGACTTCACCCACTGAACATTTGGGTAGAGGATTCACAGACATTTTTCAATGATTGGAGTTTCTCGCATTCAATTAACTCCTCTCCCCACCAGCAATGAGAATTGCTACTCTTGAAATACCAAGCAGGATTCCTTTCAACTCATGTTTCATTGAATGACCTAATTCTTAGCTACAAACATTTTCTCAACATATATAAAAGATTTTGTCCAGAAAAACTAAGAGTGAATAGTTGATGTGAAGTGGTTGAAGACTTTCATTTTTTTATGCAATCCAGAAAATATCATTAGTAATTCCAAATACATCTGCATCCTTGATAATAAATGTAAGATTTCATCATCAATTTCTCACATTCAACTCTATTCTTTTTCATTACTGTCTACCTTATGGAATTAGGAGTTTACTATTGCTTCCATTACTTAGGGGAAAAAAACCCTGAAAATGCAAGTATCGTATTTTCTGGCGTATAAGACGACCCCCAACTTTTCCGGTTAAAATATAGTTTGGGATATACTCGCCGTATAAGACGATCCCACTCTTCCAACACACACAAAATAAAATTTTAAAAAACATCAGATCTGATTTCAATTGGTAATTTTAATTTAAATGCTTATGACATGCAGGTACTTAGCAGGAAAACTCTCACTTATAAACACAACAAACTACAGCTCCCACGTTCCCTAACATTTATTTCTGGAGTGTATTTTGGATCTTGCTTTTTCAAAAATAGTCCTGATTTACCATAAATGCTGCTTTAAAAATTATTTCCATTTCCCAGTTATGAGATGTTTGGTGAAAAATGAGAAAGTGTTGGGGACTGCCAATATACTAGGTGATGCATTCTGTGGTATGGACAATTTGGAGCCAAGTAAGTGACCCTGGGCATACCACACACTCTCAGCCTCAGAGGATGGTAATGGCTACCCCCATTTGAAGAAACATGCCAAGAAAACCCCATGATAAGGTTAAACGTCACCATTTTGACCATTAAAACGTCCTCCACGGCTAAGAAGCATGGAATTACATTCATATTAGTGTTTTTAGCTTTCGCTACCTTTTTTTCTTGTATGTCCTACATTTTTTGTAGTGACTTGTCCTCCTTGTCATTGAAGACATTTGGTCACCCTGTCTGAGTATCAGAGTATGACTCTAGAAACCAGGGTTCGAATCCTGGCTCAGCCATGGAATCCCCCTGGGTGACCTTGGCCAAGTCACACTCTCTCAGACTCAGCTGATGGCAATGGCAAACTTCCCTCTGAAGAAACCTTGCCAAGCAAACACTATGAGCCTTAGGTTTGCTGTAAGTCGGAAATGACTCAAAGGCATACAACAACAAAAACAATCTTAGATGTCACGCTCTCTCAGCCCCAGAGGGTGGCAAAGGCAAACCCTGTCTGAAAAAACACATAGGAAAGAAATGATAGGTTTATGATAGGTTTCCCTTAGTGTCATCATCAGTTGGAAACGACTTGAAGATGCACAACAACAACAACAGTCTTGAAAGTCACACTGTCTCAGCCTCAGGGAAAAGCAAAGGCAAACCCTTTCTGAACAAACCTTGCGAAGGAAACCCCAGGATAACTTCATCTTTGAATTGTCAAAAGTCAGGAAGGACTTGAAGGCATACAACAACAGCCTTGAAACTCACACTGTCTCAGCCTCAGAGAAAAGCAAAGGCAAACCCTTTCTGAA
>CM034703.1:235504083-235516695 GCA_020142125.1 Phrynosoma platyrhinos
CCCAGCTTTGACTCCAGCTTTTCCTGCTTAGAAAGTTGTCTTATACGATGGAAAATACGGTAGTATTTAAGGCTGCTCTAAATGATGGAATTCTCATAGCCTGGTGCTTCTGGTCCAAATCCTACTGCCCAGCATCGTACAGTGGTATCTGGTATCTGCTGGGATTTGGCTCCAGGATGCACACACACCTCATGGATACCAAAACTGTGGATGCTGAAGTCCCATTAAATACAGTGGTGTACAGTGGATGCTCAAGTCCCATTAAATATAGTACTGAGATCCACTGGGTTTCTCCAGAGGTCTCAGCACAAGTTGTAATAATAATAATAATAAAATTTTATTTTTACCCTGCCTTTAGCCAAGGCTATCAAGGCGGCTTACATTAAAATAATAACCCACACATTATAACATACATATGACCCCCCCTTAAAAATACATTAGATCGGCATAAATTAAAATCTAATTTAAAACACCAATAACAAAAAACAAGGAAACAATTTCCAAGTACATCAGAGGCTAGTCAAGCCCAGCAGGCAAGGCCAAATTAAGAGAAAGTTGTAATCATTCTATATTTGGCTACGGACACATAGCCAGACACATCTCTGATCCATCAGACTCCACCAGCCATGAAATGGCCAAAGGGACAATATTGGAGTAAAAACATTGTGACCCTTTATTAATTGATTAATTGTTCATTGTGCTTTTATTTTATTTTATGTGTTGTAAATTGATTTTACTGGGTCTCTGGACCATAATAAAGAACTGAAACTGAAAACGATGACCGCTAAGAGAGGTAATTGTAGAAGGAAGGAAGAGAATACCAACCTCTACAATTGTAGAAGAAGGAAGAGAATACCAACCTCTACAACAGGGGTAGGCAACCTTTCCCCTTTAAGGGCCGAGGGACTTCAGCTCCCAGAAGCCTCAGCCATGTTGGCCAATAGTCCCATGTTGGCCAATAGCTCCTGCGATTCTGGGAGCTGAAGTCCCTTGGCCCTTAAAGGGGAAAGGTTGCCTACCCCTGCTCTACAATGACCAAAAGTTATGCACAGGCATACGGTGGATGTGTGTCAGTAACAGAGAGCCTGTGTGGTGTAGTAGTTTGAGTATTGGACTATGACTCTGGAGACTGTTGGAAAAAGACTTTTCTTGGACCCAAAACAGCCCAGTGACAGGCAAATTGTGATGCCTTGACCATGGAAATCCACTGGATGACCTTAGGTAAGTCACACTCTCACAGCTTCAGAAAGAGGCAAAGGCAAAACCTACTACAGGGGCAATCCACTAAGCCCCCCCCCCAGCTCTTTCCCAGTACCCACACCAGGTGACGCTAATCAGAATTATACCACTCACCCAGAACCTCCCAACATCATTGAGGTCTTGGGGCAATTTTGCAACACTTTTAGCCTCTCCCTTGGCTATTTTAGGTCAAGGAGAGACCGCTTTTTCCCCAAGTTGGAAGTGACTTTCCTGTTGGAGAAAGGCTTTTCTTGGACCCAAAAGAACCCAGTGACAGGCAAATTGTGATGCCTTTCATCACATTTTGTAATGTGGAGGGCCACTTAGGAGAATTTTTTTAAAAAAAATATTTCAGAGTTGAGAGTGGAATTCCAAGGAGCCCTGGGCAGCCAATACAGGCACTTAGCCCAAACAGTTGCCTACCTCTGTGCTAGGGTAACTTAAATTGTAGATTTAATGGAAAAGAAGCTTGGGGCTGGAGAGAGGATAAGCTTTCCCAGGTCATTTGGATTGGGCCAGCAGTTACTTTCCATCTCACTGGCTACGTAAAGCACAAAACTTATGAAAATTCATTGTAGAAGAGATGGCTTGCTATTGTTTTCAGCAGATTCCCTGTCTCATGTGCAAATAAGCTTCCAGAGGAAATTAATTTTATACCTCTCCTGTGGAATCTGAAAGAATTAATTTAGTAGGTCACATAAGGTAACAGCTAGTTAGAAGAGAGAAGGGAGACAACATGTTATGCTAGCAACAATGAATGGCTCCTCCAGTTTCAAAAAGCAGTAGGAAAATAGTCATAGAATAAGCTCAACCTGCATGATATTCAGTCTTTTGTTCACCATCTTTTCATCATTATGGGGGGGGGGGGGGGTTGCAGACTGCCAGAAATAGTGCAAATTGAGTCCACTTTTAGGGTTAGGGTTAGTGCTAGGGAATCATGGGAATTTTTTTTCTGAGACATTGAGCCTTCTCTGTCAGAGAGCTCTGGTGCCACAATAAACTACAGTTCCCATGATTCCCTAACCCTAACCCTAAACGTGGACTCAATTTGCACTATTTCTGGCAGTCTGCAACCCGCCTATATCTATATTTTAGTTGAGTTTATGCCTTATCTATAAAAGCCATGGATCAATGGGCTCGTTTCTAAATGTCTTGCCCTCAGAAGCATAAATGGGTCCAACCACATTGAAATCAATAGCAGCTCTATAATATAATTCCAGTCATGAAATATCTATGTTGGTCCCTTTGTTGATGATGGCAAAAATAATAATTTGGTGAAGATCAGAATATATTTATTTCCATGTATTGTGGAAATATATGCTGATAGATTATACACATACATATACATAATGCATACTGTATGTTTATATATACATGTGTGCACGCATATATAGAGAGATATATACAGTATTTAAAATAAAGGTGATTTGTAGTAAAACCCATTAGAACACTGAAGAACATTCAAAAATAATGAAATAAGCTATTATATTAAAATCAGATATTGAAAATTATTTTTAAACATAACAAAAAGGGAGGAAGTACAGCACACAGAACCATTGAAGGGGCATGAATGATCTTTTATCAACAATGGACAGAAACTGGTAAACAAAAAATATTTTATCAAAGACTCTGAAACTTTTGTTTTACAAAAACTACAGGAAATACAATACAATGCATGCAATTCTCAGCAATAATCCATGACTCCTAGCCTTGAATTTTTTTCAATCATTGTCTTTATGTTTCCTTTAAGAAGCTCATGATGGCATACATTTTTCTTATAATAATTTTGTAAGATAGGTTAATGAGAAAAAATAATGACTGGGAAGAATGTCACCTAGTGCCATCCAGTGATTCTAGTCCACATTTCACTCAATGACATCCAGTTCATGATTTTTTGCCTATGGGTTTTAATTTTGACAGGTTCTGATAGACTGACCATGCCAGTGGGTTCATTCCATGATCTGTGTAATGTTCGAGTCCCTTAGCTCCTTGTTTAGATGGCCTCATCTTTCCAAACAAAGTTGAGAGAGCAGGAAGATGGGAACAGCTCAGCTGCAAATCTTTAGAGAGTGCATCAGTTAGTCCCAAAGTCACAAAGTTATTGAATGAGGGAGAGGGAGGGAGGAGTTTGCAAGCAGGAAATCCCTATCTATCTAAGGAGGGGGGGGGGAGAGAACACAAAAGTCTTCCAACAAGGTTTGATAGTGGAATATTCAGTGTTAAGAAGGAGTATATTTACCAGTCTAAGAGAGAGAGGTCCATTAAAGACTCAAACAGCATCTGAGGGCACAAAGAAAAGGCAACAAAATGGCAGAAATTTGAGAAGGTTTTATACCCAAAAAATTATCTTCAGGGTATGTGCTGAATATCCAAAAGGTGTATCAAAAGCTTTGATGATCTCACCAAAGAATGAACAAACTAGTCCAGAACACCAAATGATTTTGTAAAGATTTGTAAAAAACAAACAACTGGGTCCCAGAACAAATTGAGCCTGAACTCTTTCTGGAAGCCAAGATGACTAAAATTGAGGCTGTCATATTTCAATCACATCAAGAGAAGGCATGAGAAAAGACAATAATGCTAGGAAAGGAAGAGGACAGTAGAAAGAGAGGAAGACTGCTTGCCAAATGGCAGACAATTAGAGAGATCATAGGCCTGAACCTGTAGGACCTGAGCAGAGAAACTGAGGACATGGAGATGTCTCATTCACAGGGTTGCCATGAGTTGAAACTGACATGAAGACAAGTAGCAACAGACAACAAATAGGAGTTTTGGTGGGAGATGGGAGGTTACCTTAGGTTCTTCTTTGCCTCTTTGGGGGTGGGGGGATGAAGCCTGCATGGCCATCTCCTCCTACTCTTACCTGATTTTTTAAGTAGCATCAGAGGCATTGCTCCTGCCTTACTCCCATAAGGTAAGGAAACCCCACAGTGGCTTATGCCTATATGGATCCCATTGATTCTGATCCCATGGGTTACCTGAAGTAGTGGGCTGGAGTGAGGAGTTCAACAATCATCAGATGGATTGGCTGATGCCTGGGTCCATGGTGTTAAAACTGCACCAAGGCTCCTACAGGTGTAACTAATCAAATTGGGGTCATTTCAACTCCAAACAGGTATCCGTGATATGTTGCATGTTCCTCGTTACTTCCTGACCTCCCCTGGCCACAGGTCTGTCAACTGTGTGATAAGACTAAAATAACTATTTAAAATTAAATCAATTCATTATTTTTCACAAAGAAGCAAGCCCTTTTGTTATTAGCTACTATACAGACTGGCCAATGCAGTTGTTCAATGCAGGAAGAGAAAAGGCTAATTACTGGAGTTAAGAAAAGATGAATACAGAAAAAGCGGAACAGTTAGAACTGTACAGAAAAAGACACAGATAAGAAGTAGACAATTTTAGATTGGACACAAGCATTTATATAGAAGGAAGAAGTGAACTTCAGCCATTTATCAACCTATTATAATTCATCAACCATATTTATTTTATTTTATTTTGGGGGCTAAGTTCATGTTAATGCCACACTCACTGACTAAAGAAATATGATGTGCAGAAACCATGGTTAAGATCCAAGCACAGCTGAGTGCATTTAAATCTCATTCATGCCACTGGCTATCAAATTGAATTCAAATAGGACTGAAAGGTGTTTCATTTTGACTGGACTATGTCTCTATTTCATTTGCTTCATTTTATTTTATTACAGAACTATCACTTGGAAGTTATTATGGTATATTGATGAAATTTTGTCAGTGTCATCATTGGTCCCTAAGTACATGGTGTTGAGAAAATCAGTTCATTGTGTCCTTTATTTTTGTTACAGGTTGTGCCAGAAATGACTAAAGTGTAAGATGGAGAAGTATGAGGAGGTATCGTAAAGTAATAATTATCACCCGGAAGTTATTATGCCATATTGATGAAATTTTGTCAGTGTCATCATCACCAGGTGACTTTTTCTTTTCCCAAAAATGAAAAATCCATTGCAGGGTCACTGATCTGAAGACACAGAAGACATCATTGATGAAGTGGAAGAGTGGTTTAAGGCACTATCTGCAGAATTCTACAATAACAATATTCAGAGTATCAAGAAATGCTGGGGAAAATGTGTAAATCTGGATGGTGAATACATAGAAACAAGTTAACAATTACAAATCAAAGCAAACTTTCTGTCAAGTTTTTTAAAGGTGATAATTAAACCTTTATTATACATGTACATATTTAATTCTGCTTATAACACTGAAACAATCGAATATAATATAAAAATATTTTTTAAAAACTTGCAAAATTATCTGCTTAGAATGAAACACAGGGGAGATTAAAATTAACACTTCACCAAGCCACATGTTTAACATAAAAGAAAGATTTTTCAAACAGCCACAGATAGCCTTCATGAAGGAAGTGAAGGGGGCCCACCTTAGCAGTGAGTTCCAGAGCCATGGAACAGAGTCCACTTCCTACATCCTAGTCAAACAGTGACTCAGACTGGCAGAACTAAGTGAATCTCTATAAAATATACTAATGCACTCATAAATTCATCTAGATTAAGGTGATCTTTTAATTTCATATTGCCTATTACATAATACTTCCTTATTTAACAATATAAAATAACATTTTTGTCTATATAAGAACATATACATGAATTTATAAAGTGCAGGAACCAACTGCTATTGGATCCTGCACTTCATATGTTCACATATGGACAAAAGTATTAAACGGATCTTGTAGCACCTTTGAGACTAACTGAAAGAAAAATGCTGGTAGCATGAGCTTTTATATACTTGAGCTAACTTACTCAGAGGCATGTTTGGAGTGGAGAGTCCAGAGACAGATCTATATAAGCCAATTGTGTGTGAGATTGTCAATTCAAATTCAAAACTTTGTGGGTATGGAGATGAGGTGGCAAGTTCAGTTTTCACAATCATCATTGGAGGACAAAGACAGGAGGTCCTTAAACAAAAGAACTATTATGGAAATTTGGAAGGAGAAATAGCAGAATTGGAATGTATCCACAGACTCCAGTCCATCAGCAATATGAATAGGTTAAACAGAGATATTGGTTTCTTGGAACACTACACACATTTCGATATTGTCTAACCCTCATTCTCATGAGGGTGCCTGTGACCATCACATTCCCTCTCTGGTTCCCACACTACATTCCAAAACCCACTGATACTGTTATCTACTCTCCTTGGTTTTAGGCAACAGACTTTCTCCTGCCTTTGTCCTGCAGCAACCATCATTAAAATGAATTTACCACTTCATCGCTATACCCACAAGCTTTTGAATCTGAATTGACATTCGCACACACCACCAGCATATATCGGTCTGTCTCAGGACTCTCCATTCTGAACATACATCTGAGGAAGTAGGCTCAAGTCTATGAAAGCCCTGATGCTCCCAGCTTCTTTCTTTCAGTTAATATCAAAGGTGCTACAAGATCCTTTTGCATACTGATTTTCCAGACTAACATGGCTATGCCCTTGAACTCTATCAAACAAAAATATTGCTTGACAGTCTGTTCATGAACTACTCAGACTTTTTGATCAGAAATCCTTAACCAACCAAGCAATGACTAATAATCCCCCCTCAAAAAATCCCCAACACTTTTTACCTGCTGCTGCCCCACCTCAACATGGGCATTTTCTCATTAGAAGAAAGGGCAAGTGGAGATGATGAAGTTTTCATCTATATTCCTTATAGCTGAACGCATAGCAATTACATCATCCACTGGGACCTCCCAAAAATCCCCAGCAGGCTCTGGAGGATGCCTGTTTCTGTACAGCCAGCAGCAGAAACCTAGCTGGATGCTTCTCAAGTTCCCCTACCGTCTACCAGCCAGTAAACAACTGTGTTGGGGGATGGGAGGACTGCAGCAGCTAAAAGTGGGATTTGGGGGGCTCAAGAGTGTGTGTGTTGCAGTTCTGCCCAAACAGAACATTACAATACTTGTCCCCATTTAGCGTCTCAGCCATTATTTTAGCTATTTAGGTTATTACGTATATACATTAGTTGGTGGAGGAGCTGCCAATTCCATGGAACTGGGAAAGAGAGTACCAAAAGGGAGTTGTCTCTTCTCCCCATTGCAATTCCCATTCACTGCCCCCTCCCAAAAACTGGCAGGCTAGGAAATGCTTTTGAATAAATTTTCAGAGAATTCTGTGGGGTTCAAGGGGAGGGAAAGGGAGGGAAAAGAATTTCCCAAAGCTCTACCAATGGAAGTTTAATTCTCATAGTCTCATGCATTTCAATCACAAATGTGGTTATTTATAAGTGGCAGAATTCATTGAAAACTTTCCAAGTGTTTAAAAAGACCTTTGCCCTCAATACAAATTCCCTTCAATATAAATTCATTTTTTTGAATCTCTGAAATGAAATTTTGTCCCTAATTTTAAGGATGAGAAATGTCTCATTATCCCTAGACTGGATCATTCCAGTAGTTAAAAGAAAAATGAAATCCAAAATTTATTTTGGGTACATAATTTGTATTACATCCTTACTTCAGGTTAGCCTTCAAAGAGTTAGATTTCATGCTTGATCTATTTACTTTTAAGATGGTGTTTTCAGCCCTGAACTCTTTATTTCATTTCATTTCTATCCTGTCTTTCTCCTGTTATGTGATAACATCTTTCTCTCCAAAAAAACAAAATAGTGCATATGCATACTATTAAAAGTATTAAAAGTATCAAAGCTACTATTTTCTGGGTATTTTCTAAACCAGCAGGTAGAACTGTTCAGACTTTCAGAGGCAGTCAAACTGCAATTCCCAGGATTCCTCACATTTGTCTAGAACTGCAGGAGACTGCAGTCCAACAAAATCTGGAGGGCCACAAATTCCCACCCTCCACTGGGAAGGAAGGTTTAACTACAAGTTTGTGCAGAGGAGGAAATCTTCCTGTAACGCAGCATGTGAAGAACTTCTAGTCTAGCAAGACATGCATGTAGCCACATATCTGTTACAGAAGCAGGCCAATAATCCACTTTATCATACATCCCACTGACTTCAGTTTGGATCCTAGGGTAGTGATGGTGAACCTTTTAGAGACCAAGTGCCTAAACTGCAACCCAAAAGCCACTTATTTATTGCAAAGTGCTCTGTCCCTCTGGCTTTCTAGCAACAAACTCTGGTGAACTCTGTGCTGGGGAACAGCATGTATGCCCACAGAGAGGGCTCTGAGTGCCACCTTTGGCACACATGCCACAGGTTCACCACCACTGCCCTAGGGTGACCTAAAGAGACTGCTGCAGTATAGCTAATAAAATAGTTCTACAACCACCTAGAAGAGTAATTTAACTGATTCAGCAAAACAATTTTTAGCCTGCACCCCCATCATCACCATAGAGAAAGCCACTGTATTTTTAATTATTGATATGGTTGTATGGGGGGAAGGGGGGAGAAAAGGCGGGTTAGAGCCAACCCTGGTGACAACCAATCAGGACTGAGCTGGTGACAGTCAATAGGATGTCGGGCTGTAAGGGAGAAATTCCATTAGGAACAGTTGGAAGTCAGATAGGGTTTGGATTCCAGAGAGTGAGGGTCTGGTGGAGAAGGTTCCAGAGTGGAATAGGGTTAAGGTCCAGAAGAGAGGGCCTAATCCCCATACTAATCTCCAAGTGAAGGAGTTAATAAAGAGAATATCATGAGGGGTATTGATAGCCTTAGAGGCTGGTTAAGAAATAGTGTTAGAGGTACCCAAAGAAGGACTAAGCGTGTTCTGAGTGTGTATTGAAAGTGTTTCAAGGAAAGAAGCATTGTAGAGTATTATAACCAATTATAACAAGTGCAGCAAGACCAAGTGAAACATTGTTACTTGTATTTTAAATAAAGTTTTGTTGTTATTTTATGAAACACTTATCTGCAGTGTGAATGAATATCCACACTACTAAACCTCATACAAGATAGGTTATACTAAAAAGCTTTAGAAGGGAAGGGTGGTGAAGGAGTGGCTCTTTGCATAGGGGGTGGAAGCTGTGGGACAAAAACTGTCCATGGTGTGGCCACAAATGAAAGAAAAGAAAAATTGTGTGTGACATAAATTGGTGGCAGCTACAAATAATACTACTCCAAAACACTCCTCTCCTTGAAACACTTTCAATACCCCCTCAGAACACTCTTTCTTAACCAGCCTCTAAGGCTATCAATACCCCTCAGTATATTCTCTTTATTAACTCCCTCACTTGAAGTTTAGTATGGGGATTAGGCCCCTCTCTATAGGACCTTAACCCTCTCCCACCCTGGAACCTCCACCATCAGGGCTGGTTCAAACCTGCCTTCTCTCCACAGGGGTATGTTGTCTTTCTGGAATCCTGTCATGAAACTCTGTTCACATACAATTGTGGAGTGTTAATGGGATTTGAAGTTGTATTAACATGGTCTCTGATGCTACAAGCACACACACAATTCTCTCACACATATTTGACTTGAAGACTGAATCAATTGTTCTGCTAAGGTGAGTGCATGGTCTTGGCACCCATTGTGCAGTCAGTTGTGCAACTGTGAGATCCAACAGAACTATACTGGCATATACTTACTCCATGCTGAAAGTGTATAAGACTGTATTCTCCCTTGTTGTTTTTAAATGTCAGTTGAAAACTGGCTTGTTGTATGAAGTTTTTGGAGTATTCGTTTATTATTGTTTTATCATCTTGCATATTTGAATTATAAGTATTTGCCAGTTTGCTTTATTTATTTTATTGTTTTATGTATTATATCTGGATATTTTTTTTACAACTGTATTGCAATTTCTCTTTCTCTTAGATTGTATACCTTTGCCAGGGCTGGCTGCAGCTACTTTGACCCCACTTTAACTGCCACGGCTCAATACTATGAAATTCTGAAACCTGTAACTTTGGGCCTCGGCAGACAACTAATAAAGTCGTCTCCGAGGCAGGGAAGAGGAGGGGCAGCCACACGAGCAGCGCCCCTTCCTCCTCCCAAGGTTGCCCTCGGAGCTGCCAGCCCTCCGCATGGCCGGCGCTCCAGGGGCAACCTCCCACTACAGCGTCTGCACACCCTGCGGTGGAAAAGTCAGGGAAAGTGCGCCCTATGCGTTTAGGGCAAACTTTCTCTGACTTCTGAAAGGAGCGCCAATTTAGCGCTCCTTTCAGGGACACCGCCGGTGCACCACGGTGCGGATGCCGCGGTCCCACGGCACACCATCCCAGGGCGTCCTGGATACCCTGGTCTGCTTCCCCCCTTTGTGAGATATTTAGCCTTCTCTGTTATAAAGCTCTGGTGCCACAACAAACTACAATTCCTAGGATTCCACAACATGGAACCATAACAGTTAAAGCAGTGTCAAAGTACAAAGTAATTCTGTAATGTGGCACAAGCCTGACTATTTCTTGTTGCAGTTTTACATGTAAAATGCCATTTACATATACAATGTACTTTGTATAAATAAACAACAATTACAATGTATAAATACTATTTTTGTTAGTTCCAATATAATTATTATGCTATTTAATGGTTTTATGTTTGATTTGTTTTTATATTGCAGAAATATGAACTGAATGCAGACTGAGTATGTTTTACCCTAAAAGGCAGCTCATAAATATTTGAAATCAACAGACAAATAACTAAATACAGGTAAGAAAATATAGCTCACATTTAAAAATTCATCCTGTTATACACTTTTTCTGCGTGTGAGTTCCCCTCAGTCCATATAGGTAACTGCAAGGCCAACATATGATCTGAAATATGTTGGAAAAGAAATTCTCCCTAGCACTTCCATTGGTGGAGCCCACATCTTTGTTGACCCTCCTCCCTTGCCCCATCACCACCTCAAAATCAATAGTTACTGAGTGACTTTCTTTGATGTGCCACATTTATGTTATCATAAAATAATCAGGAGAAGAGCTATATTAGGACATCAGTGGAATATCTTATCCACCTATGGCACTGCATAAGTGCACTACATAATTAAAATATAATTCTCCATGAGAGGAAATTCTGGATAGAAGCTTTCCATATATTTCCTCAATCATCTGTTATGCTCACTGGATTTTAATCTTTCACAAGCATTCTCTGCTATAATGCACTGAGAAAGTGAAATTCCTTTTATACATTAGTATTTCATCCTAAAGCATTCACTTCCATTAGTCTGTATAATCTGTTGCAAGAATTTTAAAGGTTTAGGTTCCTCTTGCATTAACAACAACCCCAACTACCAATAAGTCAATGCTATGTGTAAAATATATGAGATTTCATTTTATGTGCACAAGAAAAGAAATAAAAGCCTACAACAAGCTCTAAGAGTGAAGGTTTATCTTCTGGACTACAGTCTATTCTTGGCAACATCAATACGCAATCCAAGATAAAGCTATTGAAGTCAGTGAATCTGTTGTGTAAAAATCTGGAGTAATACAGTATAAAATATAATCAGGCTGACTGCATTAAAGATAAGATCTACTGAGGCATGTTCTTTTGAGAACTGACAGTATAGATATACCTTTAAAAAGGGATTTCACTGACATGCAAGCCTGCACAATTGCATGTCATTTAACTAATGACATGCAAAATGGTGCTCCTTTCCGAGGTGGCAAATAGGCCACCCCAAGAGCTGCCGTGCAGCTCTTCTGCATCCCTTCTAGTGCAGCGTGTCAAGATACTGCTCCATCAGAACATCCTCAGAGAGGGGTTGGGGCAGCTGGCATGCAGCTGCCCCTCCCCTTCCCTGCCTCCAAGATGGCACAAAGTGCCATCTGTAGAGGTCCTAAGTCTTGTTTTTAACTTTCAAAGTTGCTATTTCACTCCCCAGTGGTTCTGCTGCAATTTCCTTGCTTATGCCTTTCAAACTCTTCTGTCTGTCAAGAGTTGGAAAGAATAAAAGAGCTGGATGTTTCCCATTGCTGGGTGTGTTGTTTGCCTTCAAGTCCTTGCTAGACCTGTTGAATTTTGTGCTGGGGCCAAATGGGAGGTGCACATCATGGGCATTTTCAGCATGAATGAAATCCTCCCCTTTGGGGTGATTTCTTTCCCCTCTCCACTACAAACCAGTGCTCTAAAATAAGTGGTAGATGTCAGGGAGAAGAGGAAATCAGACCCTGTTGCTAAAGGAAGTTAATCTGTGGATGGATGGCATCTAGATTTGGGTTTATGTGCTAGTCTGGATGCCATCCCTTTACACTGTATGACTTTGTATGCCTTTAGATCCTCATTCAACATGTGTTCCCACTCAAATGCTTATGCACAACTATGTACAGACTGAATTGAGTAGGAAAGTATTTTTCCACACAGTGCAGGTGAGCAATGAAATTGCTGTGATAGGAAGGAAGGAAAGAATGAAGGAGGCATTGCTCATTGTCATGGTCAATGGGGATTTACATACTTGCTTTCCTCTTTCCATCAGAGCAAGGACAAGGAAGCCTCCCCGA
>CM034703.1:235528075-235544940 GCA_020142125.1 Phrynosoma platyrhinos
AGGGCTTCTACAGACGGCACAAAGTGCCATCTTGGAGGCAGCGAAGGGGAGGGGCAGCCACACGCTGGGTGCCTCTATCTCTTCCTGAGGACATCATCACAATGTGCACCGCTATGCACAGTGCGCACTGTCAGGACGTCGTAGTTTGGATACATCCATGAATATGAATTTTCAGGAGCTGGGCAGAGCAGTAGAGGATGGGGGGAGGGGCCTGGAGATGTTTCATCCATAGAGTTGCCATGGGTCAAGACCAACACAAAGGCAGTTAACAACAATAACAATAAATATTACAATTTTACAATGAATTCATTTCTGAATACAGTTTATTGTATTGGCTATTGCTGTTCAGAGTTTGTTGAATAAAAAAATTTTATTGATAAAGAACCATTTTTCAAACCATTTTTAAAACTATAAATCTATACAGCTGACCCTTTGTTCTTACAGGGATTTGGATCTCTAGTTAAAAATTCCTAGCACTCCTGTGAGCACAGAGTTCCTGCAGTTCTTTAGGGAAAGCCATTGGAAAACCTTGGGTAAAGCAAAAACCATACAGTTCAGTTACACGCTGCGCCAGAAGAGGAGCAAAAGATCCATGTGGCGGCTCTTCCACCTGGGAAAGGAGTGGTGTTTTGGTGCTCCTTTCCCAGGCAGCGAAAGGGAGGATCGGGGCCGAGGTGTCTGGCAGCCTCAGCCTCAATCCTCCATTTTCCGGTGTGGCTCAGGGCCGCCTGTCTGTATCACCCCATAATCTTGTCATCTTAGCTTCTGGCATATCTCTGGCTTGATCTGCTCTAGGACCATTTGCTTGTCCTTTTGGTTGTCCATGGGATCCTCAGCACTCTTCTCCAGCACCACATCTCAAATATGCTGAATTTCCTCCTATCTTCTTTCTTGACTATCCAATTCTCACATCTATACATGGTAATAGGGAATACGATGGTTTGTATGATTCTGACTTTTATTCTGAGTTGTATGTCTTTGTATTTCAGGATCTTTTCTAGTTCTTTCATAACCACCCTCCCATACTTAATCTTCTCCTGATTAAGTCCCTGTGCTGATCAATGTTTGATCCCAGATGTGTGAACTCTTTTACTATTTCTATTTCCTCATTGTCTAGTTTAAATGATTGTAAGTTCTCTGTGGTCATTATTTTTGTTTTCTTTATGTTCAACAGTAAGCCTGCCTTTGTACTTTCTTCTTTGATATTCCTTAGTAGGTGGTCCAGGTCTGTGAGGTTTTCTACTAGTATTATGGTGTTGTATTATGGTGTCATCAGCATATCTCAGATTGTTGATATTTGTTCCTCCTATTTTCACTCCTCCCTCTTCCATGTCCAAGCTTGCTTTCCTTACAATATGTTCTATATGTTGAATATGTAGGGTGATAGGATGCAGCCTTGTCTGTCTCCTTAGCCAATTGGGAACCATTCTGTCCTTGTTCTGTTCTGACAGTAGCCTCTTGTCCTGAGTACAGATTCCTCATTAGGACTATCAGATCTGTTGGCACTCCCATGTCTTTAAGGGCATTCCATAGCCTAATACACACACACACACATATAATCATATAATCTAAAATATAATCTAAAATAAAAAACACATATAATCTAAAATAAAATATTCGGAACTTGTTATAAAGCTAAGAATATTGTTGAATGAAAAATGGGAGAAAAACACAGGAATAAAGGTCTATTTGTAGAAGAAGTACATTCTAACAGGATCTTATAGAAGTTAATTGTCCAAAAGAAAAGAGCTACTTCCAAACACTGTCAATGTATCGGCATGGAAATGTACATAGGCATGCACCTAACAAATTGTATGTAATTTTACCTCCCTGGGTCATCCTCTCAATCTGCTTCCCCTTCACACATACCAGCATTGACTAGAATGCAAAAGGATCTTATAACATCTTTGAAACTAACTGTGCAAAAGAAGTTGTAGCATAAGCATTCATAGACTTGGTCTATTTCCTCAGATGGAAACAAAAGCTTATGCTACAACTTCTTTCACACAGTCTCAAAGTTCCTACAAGATCCCTTTGCATACTGATATGCCAGACTAACACAGCTATGTTCTACTCCTAACATTGGTTAGAATGTTTCACTTTTATAAAAGAGACATAGGAGCAACACTGCCACACTAATGTGGAGTGGCATGATTGTGCAAGCTGGTAACAAACATGCAAGAAAGTTAGAATCAAAGGTAGTATGGAAAAAGAGACAGGGTTCCATGATCAACCTCCACCACCTCCAGTCTCCATATTTATACTTCTTTGAATCTAACACAATGGATAATTACATGAGCAATATCATATAAGACAGTGTATTGGCTAAACAGGGTCAGCCCTGGTTAGTACTTGGATGGGAGATCACCAACAAATACCAGGTGCTGTAGGCTATATTTCAGAGGAAGGGACTGACAAAAGCACCTCTTGAGTATTCCTTGCCTAAGAAAACTCTATGAAATGGATGGGGTTACAATAGGTCAACAGGCAACTTGAAGGCACATACATGTGCTCGTTGGGTCTTGTCAACTGGAAGAGAGGTAAAAGCAGACACTAATCTAAGGAAAGACAGCTGTCAGATTGTATACATTTAATTACCAGAGCACTGGCCAATTTTAAAATATAACAGTTGTTATGCATGAAATTTCATGCACATTTTGAAACTGTGTGTGTTTCAAAATTAAGAACTCTGTTTGTGTTTTATGACAGGATCTAGGATATACATATCCTAGTCCTGCTGGAGTCTGTTACTCATGCTACAAACTGTTATATAAGTCTGTTATGCACATTATAACATTTTCTCAGCATTTTTCTTTATGCCAGTTGTTAAACAAATGTATATTTTGTAACTCTTAATTAATTGTAGCAACAAATGTACAAAGGATTTGAAGAAGGTTGTGGTGGGATCTTGGATCACTAAAAATTCTGTGGTTACAGCTGCCTTCTCTACTCAAACCTGGCTGGCAAAGCGATGTCTGCTTGAAATCCATAAAAGTAATGTATAAGGGGAAGTCAGCCTCTCCATACACTACTCTTCAAGTTGCATTGCACAGATCTTGGAAAAGAACAGTAACCCAGAAACTATATCCCTGTCAAATGACAAATATTACATTGTACAGCAGCTGCCAAACTCAGGTAATGGATAACATTGTTTTAAACTACTTCACTGGAGACTATAAATGTCTTCCTACATGCATAGTACAGCAGAACAGAAATTCTAGGAAAGTGTCCATATAACTGACATTCTGCGTTTTTTTACAAGGCAGAGAGTGCCATTAGCCAAATGTTCAGTAGTTCTTCAGTGGAAAAACGTGGTTTTCCTCAAATTCTCCAGAGGATGCAGAACTAGATTAGCATTTTTTTACAACTCTTTGCTTTACGTCTAGAAATATACAGTATTACTTGCATTTGCTATATAAAAGATAAACAGCCTTGATCTCAAAAAAACTTTAGTACATCTGTCAAATTTTAAGGGCTTATCCATGTTTGAGGACTTTGTTTTATACCTCATATGTTTTTCTGGTGATAAATTTGTGTTAGATTTCTATAAAGAGTATTTTTAATTCAGTATATACAAAACATGTGCTTTTCTGTTGAAATGGGGGGGGGGGGAAACACTTTAAGAAATTTTACATTTTGAAGAGTTATCTTTCCTATACACAAGGCTGCCTGAGGTTTGAGAATTTCAGAGATGGACCTTCACTTATTAATGCCACCCCTGAAGGGGCCTATGAAATTCACACACAATTCTCTTCCTATAAGAACAGATAATAAGTGAAGACAATGACATTCAGGGGGTCATTCACACTATGGAGTTTATCACATGGGGGGACAATTGTAAGTATAAACGGTGATTAACCTGTGATAATCCCACAATTGCGCTAATGGTTTTCACACAACACCATGTTCAAAGAGAGATTATCCCATGAATAACCCATTATTATTGAGCAATTGTGCTAATGGTTTTCACACAATGTTGAGGTGAAACATGTCGTTAACCTGTGAATAACCAGACAAAAAGCAGCAGCAAATCATTCATGGGATTTTCCCATGAATGACTTTTTGATGTTTATTGCCTGGTTATTGCCTGATTATTCAAAGAATAATGACTCTTGTGTTAATCTCATTTTAATTGCATTTTAATGTCAATTGTGTGATTTTCTCAGCTAATCACTGTTTAAAGTCCCAATTTCCCCCATGTGATAAACTCCTATGTTATAAACCAGTTTGCAAACCACTTTAAAAGGGAATCGTTGATACTTGCACTGTTTTTTTTTGTTTTTTTATTTTTTATTATTTTCCATATTTTAAAATACATATAACACTCTGTACACACAATTTAACAATACATATTACAAACAACAATATAACATAGACCAACATACATAAAATAAGACTTCCTTTCCTTTACTTTGGATATATGTTAATTAAATATTCCAACTTTCATATATTTCCCTTAATTATTATATTCTGATATTTTATCATTCTCAGTCTATTTCATAATCTGAACATATTCATACTTGTACTGGTTTTTTCTCACCCGAATTCCTTCTGGGGCTGGTGCAAATCCCCCTTAACCCAGTGTTTTTGATACTGAGGTATTTTCTGGGTCTTTTCAAAAGAACTGAGGTATTTTAGGGAGCCGCCAATGGGAACGTGCTGCCTCATATGGAGATGCCCACATCGGAATCATCGAATAAAATCCTACAATAGATTATTTTTTATATTTACTCTAGAGCCATAATAATGAGCTCCTAATACGATTTTTTTAAATCTTGATTCACCTTCTCCTTGTTGTAAAACAAATATGCATGTCAGCCAAATCTCAAATTATTTCCCTCTAACTTTAACAAATCTTTATCTAATAGGTGAATCCATTGTTTTAACCAGACATAATATAATTTGAGATTTGGCAAGGCCAGCCCTCCTCTTTCTTTAGTATCTTGCAAGTATTTCATTTTTATCCTCGGGGTTTTGGTTTTTGTCTGTTTGTTTTGCATTTCAAATAAAGTTTGCAATATCTCTATGCCATTCTTTAAAAGGTGAGTATTTTTAATAATTGGAATGGTTTGGAATAAAAAAAAGAATCCTTGGGAGAACATTCATTTTAATTTATTCAATTTTCCCTAATAACAAAAGATCTAAATTTTTCCATTTTCTGAGATCTACCTTTATACTGTTCCAAGTTGTTTTATAATTTTTACCAAACAATTCTGAATTTTCATCTTTGATCGTAATGCCCAGATATCGAATCTTTTTTTTAAAATCCAATTACCTTTTAGTGTTTTAATGTCCTCTGATTTTAATTTTTAGTTAATATTGTTTTTTTCTTTATTAATTCTCAGTCCTGATATTTTTTCAAATTCCCTCAATTCAGTTAACAGCTCAGAACCATCTTGAATTGGATTGGATAAAGACACCATTAAGTCGTCTGCAAAGGCTTTCGTCTTATACTCAGTTTCTTTAACCTTAACTCCTTTAATTTTTGAATTTTCCCTTATAGTTTGTAATAAAGTTTTGAATGCTATTATAAATAGTAGTGGTGAGAGTGGGCACCCCTGTCTAGTGTATTTGCATATATTTACATTTTTTAATTTTTCTTCATTAATAGGAATTTGAGCTTTTTAGTTTGAGTAGATTCCTCTAATCTAGTCTATAAACTTTGACCCCATCTCCATTTTATCCAAGATCTTAAACAGCAAATTCCATTCTACATTGTCGAAAGTTTTTTCAATGTCAAAAAAGAACAAAGCCAATTTTTTTTTCATTATGAGATTCATGATATTCCTTCAAGTTCAATATATGTCTAATACTGTCTCTCAAATGTCTTTTTGAAATGAAGCCTCCATGGTCTTTATGAATAAAAGATATTAATACTTTCTTTAACCTTTTGGCCAATATGCTAGCAAACAACTTATAATCATTGTTTAATAAAGATATTGGCTTATAGTTTCCCAGTTGCTCAGAGTCTCTGCCTTCCTTTGGAATAAGCATTATCATTGCTTCTGTCCATGCTGGTGGAATTTTTTGTTCTTTTACTGTATTCATAACCTCTTTCAGAGGTTGCAATAGTTCATCTTGTAAGTTTTTATAGTATATAGAGGTAAAACCATCTGTACCTGGGGCTTTCCCCAGCTTACTTTTCTGTATAGCTTTTATAATCTGTTCTTTGCTTATTTTAACCATGTTTGTTTTGTCCAAATATTTCTGTAATTTTTCAATTTGAATATCTTCTTTCTTATAAAGTTTAGTATAAAAACCTTTAAAATGCCTCATTCTTTGATCCATAACGGTATTTTCATCCTATTGAATTTTAGTTATCATTCTTTTCCTTTTCCCCCCCCCTTAATTTATGTACCAATCACTTCCCCACTTTGTGAAAAGATTGAGCTTTGATATATTTCAGCTTCTTTTCTATTTCTTCACTCAAAGTACTAGATAGTTCTTTTTGTAGGATTTTAATTTCTTTCTGCAGCTTCAGATTTGTTGGGGTTTTTTTTTAGTTCTTCTTTCTCCTTTATCTCTTTTGTAACCTTTTGTGTTTTCTCCCTTTGTTTCCTTTTTAGTTCACAGTTTTGATGAATAAAAAACCCTCATAATTGATTTAGAAGCCCCCATACAGTACTATTTTCAACATCTTTGTTGGAGTTTTCCTGGGGGGGGGGAAACTTCAATGTTTGCTTAGCTTTCTCTAATATTTTTGGGTCCTGCAGTAGCTTATCATTTAAACTCCAGCTGCAATTCAACTTATAGTTTCTTTTCAAACTTAAGACAATAGGATTATGGTCAGAGAGAATCTTAGATAAAATATCCATTCTTTTGATTTTTAGATACTATAAAAAGTCTATTCTTGAAAAGAATCTGTGTCTTTCTGAAAATAAAATAAAATCCCTTGCATTTCCATAAAAGTGTCTCCAAACTTCTATTAGTGAGAGTTTTCCATTAAATTAAGAAAAAATTGAGGCAATTTACCTTGATTCTTTTTCTTTTTTTATTGTTGTTTTTCTATCAAGGTTTGGACCTATGTCCCCATTCCAGTCCCCCATCATTATTCTAGCATCATAATCTAATTCCTGCATCGTGTTCAACAGTTTAAGAAAGAAGTTTCCTTTATTTTCTTGTGGAGCATATATTCCTACAAGTAATGTTCTACTTCTATTCCCAAAAAGAGACCATTTTGATCATTAAAAATTTCTGTCACTTGTAACTTTTCCCTAACATACATAACTATTCCCTTTTTCTTTTTATAGGAAGCTGAGATGAATTCTTTTCCAAATTTTTTATTTTTAAGTAATCTTTTATCTTTCTGTCTAATATGTGTTTCCTGTAAACATATTACATCGGTTTTTAATTTTCCCAAGTAGTTGTAGATTTTTTTCTCTCTTTTGAGGTGAGTTTTAACTGTTTACATTCCATGACATAATGTTGAGAAGTGTGTTTCTATTGTTTTTTATATTATTCATATTTCTTTCTATTTCAATGATGTTTTAATTCCCTTCTTCCCCTCTGTCCTCTGTCCTTACTTTTACTTTACCTTAACAATTGAGTCCTGGAATTCTTCTCCTTCTCATAGTATATTCCTCTTCTTCTTTTTCACTGTCCTGAGATTCATCATCTATTTTTCCATCCTCATTAGAATGTGCATCTTCTTGTTTTCCTGTTTCTTCTAATTATTTTCCTTTTCTTTTATTCCTTTCATGTTTGTCACTGCTTTCATTTTTATTTTTCTGTTCTTCCCCGTGTTCTATATCTCTTCCAATTTTTCCAAAAATCCTTTCACTTTTTGTATTGTAATGAATTTGTTTTTCTATTAAAATTTTTGACAGTCTCTGTGCACTGTTGCATTTGTGTGGGTTCCATGGGGGGTTTCCTGGTGGGTTTCTTGACAGGGGTTATTCATATGGGCTTGCCATTCATTGCCATCCTCTCTGGTTGAGACTATGTGTCTCCTCCCAAGGCAAACCTATTGCGGAGGTTTCTTGACAAGGATTTCTTCTCAGGGGCTTGCCACCACTATCCTCTCTGATTGAGACAGTGTGCCTCCCCAAGGCAAACCTATCACAGGAGTTTCTTGGCAAAGGTTTCTTTTCTTTTTTAATTAACATTTTTGACAGCTTCTGCATACCATTGCATTTGTGTGGGTTCCACAGGGGGGGTTCATGGCAGGTTTCTTGGCAAAGGTTGTTCAGAGTGGTTTACATTACCATCCTCTGAGGCTGAGACACTGTGACTCCCCCAAGGTGAACCTGTTGGTTTTTTTTTTTTTTTTGGTTTTTTTTTTTTGGCAAAGGTTGTTCAGAGGGGCCAGCCATTGCCATCCTCTGAGGCTGGAGCAGTGTGGCTTCCCCCATGGGGAACCTATTGAGGGGGATTCTTGGCAAGGGTTGTTCAAAGGAGCTTTCTATTACTATTTTCCAAGACTGATGGAGGGGGGGGGGAATTCACCCAAACAGTGTGATGTAGATGTGCATCATTTGATTGACATTTAAAAAAAAAAAAAACAACTAAGAATGATTGAAATGCCAGTTCCATTTCAAATCAATACAAATGGTAATGTGAATGTCAACAGGGTTAAATTGCCACTGAGAGATTTGATTGGGGTAAACATAGTGGGAACTTCAATTCGATATCACATTATGGAATCTCCCTGGATCTACTCTGTACAAAAACATGAGTGTAAATGAGGCCTCAGTAATAATATCTCCCCTAAGAAATTAAGTGCTGTTAGTCAAAAGTAAACTTTTTTTAATCAGAAATGATCAGTGGGTTCAAGTGTGCATATTATCCAGTCTTGATTAATTCTTGGTCACTCCACTTTTTCAGCTGCTTTTAAAGTGTCCCTGCTTCTCTTTCCTCTTCACACTTTCCCTCTGTGCCATCAAGCTGTTCTTCCCCATGTTCTATTCAATTGCTCAAATACAATTCAAAATCCAGAAGTAGATCACATTCATTTCACTGAGCAAGAAAGGGGAGATGAGATGAAAAAGAAGGGACAGAATTCTACCCTTCTCAACAGGCTCAGGGAAAAGCAAATTGCTACTGCCTTTCCTAGTTCATGTGTTCTTTCTCATTAATGAATTATGCCATCCTGACCATTATTCCTGAATAAAACAGCTCACTTTTGAGAAAGCTTCTGGAGACTATCCTTCCTCAAACTGGGACAGCTAGAGGCTATGGTCTGATCTGCACTGCAGAAATAATGCAGTTTAATACTGCTTTAACTGCCATGGCTCCATCCTATGGAACGCTGGGGTTTGTAATTTGTTGTGGCACCTGAGCTCTTTGACAGAGAAGGTGAAATCTCTCACAAATTCCATATCATTGAGTCATGACAGTTAAAGCAGTGCATTATTTCTACAGTACAGATTAGGCCTATGTATGATCCATTCATTGTTTAGAAAAGACAGTTCCTAGTGCTCATTTTGAAGTATGTAAAAGCAATGATTTTCCAGAGTCATGAACCAATAATTTTGTTCCCATGTCCCATGAAATCCAGAATGATTCATCCACTCAGCAGCTATAATGTTTCCCAGTATTTACTGATTAAACATTGTGAAATAGGACCCTGGAGTCACCTGAATTCAACAGGTACTAGACTAAGTAGTTATCGCTTTTCTTTTCTCCCAGCATTAACGTCCTGAGTCCAAATTGCCCTTCTCAATATACTGGGATTCCAATCCAATCTCCTATAGTTTGGATATCAGGTGGAGTGTGTGTTTGTGTATGTTTTCCACTGACAGGCAAATACCTTTTTATTTAGCTCTTATTTCATGTAGCAAGAGTGTCTTTTAATGAGTTGTATTGTGTTTACAGGTTTTATGTTTTGAATGTGCTTTAAATGATTTTAACTTTGTGGTTTTAATAGAATTGTTCATTCTTTATTTTATTTTTAAAGTTTGCATTAACAGGGGGGTTTTTGTGTGTGTGTGTTTTGTTTTGTTTTCTGTGCTTTGTTTTAATTTGTTATAAACTACCTTGGGTCCTCTGCTAGGAGAAAGGTAAAATATAAAAAGAAAGTAAGTTAATTTATCCAGACTGGTAGATCAAAAGCAAGTGTTTCCAAATGGCTTTCCTTACACCTTTGGTTGCATGTCTATATTTTTTGCTGTTATTCTATGTTCAGCCTAACAGAGAGCCAAGTCGCTGGATAACAAGTTATGTAACTAGGACATATTCATAGTTATACAGAAAATTAAATATAAATGTTATAATAATAATACAATGATAACAACAACAGCATGCAGAAAATGTGTGTGCACATGTTTAGAAGGCATGGAAATCTACAACACTTCCAATTTCTTCTGTTTAACATATGAATGCATGGCACTAAGAGCCAGATGAGCATTCAGAGTTGAAGATAAAGGAAACCTCAGGCAGAGCAGGCAATCAAGAATGTCAGTCTGCTTAACAAAGAGGGACCATATGGTGGCTTTCTTTAAGTTTCTCATGTACGAAAGTTGCATAGAGATATAGCTAGTTAGCTGTACTTTCAGAAGAGTACTTTTTTTTGGTACTTCCATTGTGCAGTAGAAAACTAAAGTCTGCTATATAATCATCAGGACTGCTGCTTGATGCTAAATTCCATTTGGGGCACACGCTTTAGACTTAACAGTGATAGCACCTATTTGCTTTCCATAGGTGATGATGGAATTTTAATTTTGCCTATGCTTTGAAAAGCAATATTTTATTTTTTAAAAGCTCTCCTCATCATCTGCTATTTGCTTTGATTTTAAAGCCTGTTCTTTGCAGCTGTGGATTTAAACTTTTTACCCCTGTAATCCTTTTTACATCTACCTGCAGACATTGCACCCTCCTCACTTGCTGTAGTATATGAATAAAAATATATTTTTTGTTTAGTACGTTTGGTGTATGTATTTTCATTTACACATATTTTAACATTTTATAGGAAATGCCATTGTTCAAATTAGAACAATTTTACTGTTCTCCTTCCAAATTTGCAGCCTTGAGATTCACTGTTTCAATTAAAGCAAAGAAACTTCATTTATATACCACTTCATACCACACTATGGAGTGTCTAAATGGGTTACAACTGCAAGCTCATTGCCCCCCAACAGCTGGGTACTCATTTTAGTGACCTTGGAAGGATGCAGACCTGAGTCAAGCCTGAGCCCAGGCTATTATTGAACTTGCAACCTTGTGGTCTATGAGTGAGTGGCTGCAGTACAGGCATTTAACCACTGCACCACCAGGGCTCCTATTTGCAATCTCAAGGCCTCCACCCCCAGAATCCTTCCCTGTGCCCTTCCCTCCCTTGAAAGGCTTCAGAGAAGCATCTCTGAAACCTCTCAGGGATGAGTGGGGCCAAAGGAAGCGAGTACTCCTTTTCGTTGGGCCCCTCCCACCCCTGAAAGGCCCAGCAGCAGCCTCTCTGAAGCTTCTCAGGGGTGGGAGGGGTCAGGGAATGGAGCACTCCATTCCCCTGAGTCCCTGACCCCCTGAAAGGCTTGAGGGACACTTTCCAGGGTGGGAGGGGTGAGGGAAAATAACACTCCTGTACTCCCACCCCTCTCACCCTGGAAATGGCTGCCACTTGGGAGGAGGGTTTTTCCATATTTAGGGGGGGGGTCTTGATCCCCTAACTCCCACAAATATAGAGGGATTACTATATTTGAATAAATTCAATACCTCATTCAACACATGTGTAAATTTTATACATGCTGTTTCACACACAGCCACACTCATATGCACCAATGCTCACAAATATGTACACAGTCAATCACACTCTTCATCCTTTCTTTCACTCACTCACATACTCATCCGCTCCCTCACACACAGTCACACAGAAACATTCATTCTGTTGTCTAAATGAGAGGATATGCAAGTATATAAAAAAGAGATGAAGACTGTAATTGAGTGTGGGAATGAGAGAGAAAGAGAGAGAGTGAATTTGTGTGTGACATTCTGTATGAATGAATGTATTTAAGGGACAGAGAGTCAGAAAAAGAGGACTACTGAGAGTGTGTAAGAGAGAATTAAGATGTGAGAGAAGTCACTCTCACACCAAGAGAAGTATTGAGGTTGTGTGAGAGAAGTAATGTGTGTGTGTGGCTGTGGGAGAGAACGTGTGTCACAGTGTGTGCAAGAAAAAGTTTGAGAATATGTGTGAATCAGTGTCTGTGAGAGAGGGAGAGAAACCACAAAGTAGAAGAGTGTGTGTAAGAATTCACTGGCTAAGAAGGTTTAAAGGAGAAAGAAAGCAAGAGAAAGCATGCAGCTGAATATGTATGCATGTGTGCATGCATGTGGGAGTGTGTGAACAAGAGAGAAGCTTGTATGTGTCACAAACAAAGAGATAAAGGAATCCTGTGTAGAATCTTTTGATACTGAAAGAAATTCCTCTCAAAAAAATGGGTCAGCATGACAGAAAATTGGGAGATTACTGCACACAGAAAAACTGGTGGGAGAGACGTGGAATCTAAAAGACAAAAATGGGTCACATTTATCTGTGCCTAGGCTGTAGGCAGCCCATATCCAGGGAGCCCATCTACAACCTGGACTTCTCCTGCTGCTTTTTCAAAAACGGGAAAATGCATCTCTGTCTGCAAGTAGAAATCCCTGGCCAGGAGTCTGTAAGTGGAGGTGTAAAGCAGCTCAGCTTTAGCAGCATGCTCATCTAGCAGCATGCTCATGCTCCGCTGCTCTAGCTGCATGTTCATTGGAAATGGCATCACATCACTTTCAGCAGCCATTTTGACTGATTAGGACTGGTTCTTCTCATTGTTGCTGATAGGAAGTGGATAGTTTCTTGGGTCTGAAGCAGTGGGGGGGAGTAAATTTTGGGTGGATTTGACTGGTAGCCAAGTATTCTGGTGCTTTTCTTTTAAGATCTTTGGTGGACTTTAGTGGGTAGACTTTGGCATTCCAAGGGCTGCATGAGATCTACACACCACACTTTGCCATCCCCATAGTAGTTAAAAGTCTTCAGTGGTTTCCATGCCAGAGGTGGTAGTGCAAGTTGGCCATTAACCATTCAGTGCAGGAACATTAAAGCTAAAATCCGCAGACTTTCCTCTGAGAGAAGTTCTTGTCAAAGTTTCTTACACTGTTAGATGGATAGCTTTTGCCAAATAAAATAAAATAAAGAACATGTTTCCAAGAGAGCAACATTGCAACATTTCTATTTACTATTCAGAGCAGACAAAGTCCAAGGAAAGTATCTTGCAATCAAAAGAGAGAGTATTGATCACATAATGTGTATATTTCTAACTTTCCTAGTGCTCTAACACTGTACTTATTTAAAGACTTGTGGATTGCTTTAATTACTGTTTTTCTGTCTACTCATATACAGCAAAATAGACTATTTAAGACTTTTTAAAGACTATTGATCATCAGTTAATGTGGCTGATAATTTTACTGACATAAGCAACCTAAAAAAAATGAATGGTCATTAAATGCTTCACAAAGATTGGCCACAGTCCAAAGCATGCATAAGCATACTTAAATCCCATTGAAATCAGTGAAATCTGCACTTAGCTGTCTTCTGTGTTACAAACATTCTTTACATTCTTCCAACATATATCAGGAAAAAATATTGAATTTATTACTTCCTAATACCTGTAAGATGCTGAAATCAAATACAGGGAAAGTATATTTTAGAAAATCTTAAGAAACTTTGAAAAGCTGATCAGTGTTCCCAGATATATTTATATACTTCAGGCTACAGTGTCTCAAGTAAGCCCAATGCCTCATAAGGTGAGGAGACTATTAAATACATGTGGGAATATTTAGAGGTGGTTTTCCCAGTTCCTTTCTCTAAAATACAGCCTATAGCATCTGGTATTCATTGATATTATCAAAGCTGACCCTGTTTAGCTTCCAAGAGCTAATAGGATCTGATACCTTCAGGGTATTTAGACCCTGTACAATTTCTTCTACCAACTCATTGCCCACAAATCAGAAGAATAGGTTCTGAAACAGGGAGTCTTCTCAAGTCATGTAGATTCCCTGTGCAATATGAAATTGTGGAATTCAAAGCTGAACATCAGGGGTGCACAGCTTTAATTGAATAGGCATCATATTCTCACCTGCAGCAAATGGTATAAGGTTTTGCTAGAACAGGGAGCAGAGCTGTAAAAAACTGGAAGTGGCTTGGATTTTTTATTGGGGGTGTTGCTTTTTAGAGGACCAAGTTCACCAAGTCCAGAACTGTCACCCTCAAGATCAGGGGTAGGCAACCTTTCCCCTTTAAGGGCCGAGGGACTTCAGCTTCCAGAAGCCTCAGCCATGTTGGCCAATAGTCCCATGTTGGCCAATAACTCCTGGGATCCTGGGAGCTGAAGTCCCTCGGCCCTTAAAGGGGAAAGGTTGCCTACCCCTGCTCAAGATCAACAAAATACTTTGCCAATTTTTTTTTTTTTTGGGTCCACATGTGATCAGTGGGCATGGGGAGGTCTTGGAGACTACAGGTTGCCTTTTGCCCATCCCTGCTTTTCATTATCAAGGCAGCCTACATGAACGATGACAAGCTGGTACTAATATGTTGATTGGCATTCTCTTCTTTTTTATATACTGGTTAGTAAAATATATATTGAAGGATTACAGCTAACTTATCTTGCCATGGAGAGAAACTGATAAATAATGGAAATATGATGCTGGTGCACCACAAGAAAAATGAAGAATGGGAGCTGGAGAATGAACTGGAAAGAGGAATGTGACAGGTCATGACAAACACTGAGCACCAAATCCCACATCCTGGCACTCTGTGTGTGTGTGCGTGTGCGTGTGCGTGTGCGTGCGTGCGTGCATGCACAGCAGCACCAAAGACAGCATCTCTTCTCCTTCTTCCTTGCTTGCAGAATAGACCATTAAATGGCCTAACAAATAAATGGGGCTGTCTTTGATTACCTACCATGAAAGAATGAGACCAGACACAGAGAATAAGAGCCACTTTATTTTACCTAGAATCTATATACTTTGTGATGATCCTGGAACATGCAAGAGGGAGAGAACAATCTGATACAGATTCAGCTGCCACCACTTGACCATTTCCACAACCTTCCCTTGTGCAAAACACCTGACCCCCAGGGCAACCCAATGACTCACTCCCCAGGCAGCCTTCTACTGAAAGGCAAACCCAGGGCACTCCTACCCAAGAAGCAGGATAAGTGAAAATGAAACCCCCAAGGGTAATTAGGATCCCAGGTCCCCACCTCCAGATCCCAGGACCCTAGAGAAGTAGTTCCAGTCCAGAGTCCTACCCTATACCAACATGGCACCAAGGTATATAGCAAAATTCCTTACCTTTCGCAAGCAAGTGAAAATGTTTTTACTTAGGCAAGCTTTTTTAAAAATCATGACCAGGAGGCTTATTTAGGGGGAGTGTTATGTTTTAATTTCAGTATGTTTATATGTTAACTTATATTATTTTAAATAGATGGTTTTAATTGTTTTTAAAAAATTTACTGTGATGATTTGAAATGTTTTTATCAGGGGTAGGCAACCTATCCCCTTTAAGGGCCGAGGGACTTCAACTCCCAGAAGCCTCAGCCATGTTGGCCAATAGTCCCATGTTGGCCAATAGCTCCTGGGATTCTGGGAGCTGAAGTCCCTCTGCCCTTAAAGGGGAAAGGTTGCCTACCCCTGGTTTTTATCTTATAAGCTGCCTTGGGTCCCTTCCTGGGCAAAAGACGGTATAGAAATGAAATGAAACAAATAAAACTCTTATAATTTCCTCCTGCTACCTAACTGGATCCCTTCTCTCTGTGACCAAAGGCCCTACAAAATTTAGCCAGGTAAGTGAAAAGTCCAGCACACCTGTTCATCGTGAAGCCATGCCTCTAAAGAGCTCCATGGAGGGGTGGGCAGACCTCTTACCACTCCAACACACACCCATGCATAATGTCTCACACACATCACACCCAGTGCAAATGCCTCTGGTCTCCTTCCAAGGAAGACATCAAAGGTGGCTTCTCCCAAAAAGTCCAGAACTCCTAAGTGACCATTTGTGCAGAACCAGATTGCAGCTAGCACATCTCATTTTTGTCTCAATGGGAAGCTTCCCCATGTAGCATCACTGTGTGGGTTTACAACAGACCTCCAACTCAGACATTATATTTGGGTGATACTTACCCAGAACACATGGCCAAACATTCAAAAGGAAAAGATATAGTAGTAGTGAGAGATTTCAACTAGCCTGATATTTGCTGGAGGTCAAACTCTGCCAAGAATGTAAGGTCCAACAAATTTCAAAAATAAGGGACATCATTTTACTACAGCATTATATATAATGGGACTTGAGCATCCATGGATTTTGGTATCCACAGGGGTTTCTGGAATACAATAAAATAAGCAGCAGATTGAAACAGCTAGATCAACAGGGGAGATGAATGTTTCAGTCTATATTAGATGACATGGGAATGTAAGACTGCATAATGAGAGGTGTTGTTTAAAAAAACTGAGTAGTGATAACAAAACCTGTGTGTGTATACCTTCAAGTTGTCTATACTTTAATAGGTTTTTCTTTGGCAAGGAGGTAGTTTTGCCAGTTTTGCCAGTTCCTTCTAAAATATAGCCTACGCACCTGGTATTCCTTGGCAATATCTCATCCAAATACTAAACTGACCCTGCTTAGCTTGCAAGACCAGACATGATCTAGTGCCTAACAAAACATAGGAAGAGATATTGAATAGAGTAGAAGTCAGTGAACTGCCCACACCAGCATCACTATGGGGGCAAAATAAAGAGGAGACTAGTGAAAGCCTACTGTGCAACTTGCCATGATAACAAAGTAAATTTGTGAAATATTTTGTTTTCACAGTGTTGTAGAACTACTACTCTATTTTCCGGCATATAAGATTACTGGGCATATAAGACTACCCCCAACTTTTCCAGTTAAAATATAGAGT
>CM034703.1:235595892-235611927 GCA_020142125.1 Phrynosoma platyrhinos
AGATGACAAAAGAACTTTCAACTGAACTAAGTTTTAAATGAGAGATGTTTAAGAAATGGAAAAGGGGCAAAATCACTAAAGCAGCTTCATTATACCGCTTCATATCACGCATGGGATGTCTAAGCAGTTTACAACTGTGAGCTGATTGCCCCCCAACAAGCTGGGTACTCATTTTAGCGACCTCAGAAGGATGCAGGCCTGAGTCAAGCCTCAGCCCTGGCTGGTATTGAACTCGCAACCTTGTGGTCTATGAGTGAGTGGCTGCAGTACAGGCATTTAACCACTGCGCCACCAGGGCTAAAGAGGAATTCAAACAAATAGCTAGCACATGTAGGGGTAAAGTCAGGAAAGCCAAAGTGCAGAATGAGCTCAGGCTTGCTAGAGGGGTTAAGAATAATAAAAATGGTTTCTTCTTTTTCTGTGCTGTAGAAGACTGAGGACAGTTCCATCTGAAGTGTCCAGTCTCTCCATAAAAATAAAATAAAATTCTCTTTGCTTTGCGGACTGCAGCACTTTCACCCTGGAATGAAGAAGTCTGTGTTTATTGCTCTGGCATTTGGCTTGCTCTCTCCACCTTTGCCTCAAAACTCTGCCTCTGGACCTCGTCCAGGATTCTCAATGCAATCATCTCAGGCTTTAAGTCTGTTTGTTGTAAGCTGCCCTGATTGCACTGCAGAGGGGCGGGATAGAAATAAATATTATTATTATTATTATTATTATTATTATTATTATTATTATCATGTCTTTTTCAGCAATCCCTTGCAAACTATACATTACAATCCTTCGACAAACTGCCCAGCAGAATGTAGGATTTTTGGCAGTCCTCCATAATTATTCCTCTGCTTTCACATTGGACAAACAGATCCTGCATTCCCTGCAAGTGCTCTGTTACAGACTCCCTGTCTTGTAACTTGCAGCTGTATAAGCATTTACTCCAAATCATTTTTGATAAGGATGTACCAGACTGATGAACATCACATAAAGCTCTCCACGCTTCAAAAGTAGTCTGCTTCCCTCTTACATAGTTCAACTGGCTTGGCTCTTGCCTTCCTGTCATCCTCTAACATGTCTGGCTATGATATAAATGCACAAAGATGCATAATTTTCATCATTTAGTCTCTGGAATCTTATGGCTGTTTCCATATTTGCTCTGAGCTTTCAGCTTTCAGACACAAATGGACTTCTGGCAACCATCCAACTCAGTCCGGGCAAACAGCCAACTCTTTCAGCACTTTGATAACAGTCTCTGAGACACTCAGTTCAGCATTAAGTCAATAACTGCCAAACCTTTAGAGTCCACAGTGAAACTTTTTCACACCATGCACACTCCCAAATTCACATGACTATCTTAGTGATGTCCATGTACACACTGGGCCCATAACCCTAGTTGGGGTGCAAGTGAACTGAATTCAACATGTGCAGAAAACTTACACTGGAACAGACACCAAAGATCAATCTTCACTGTGAAGTTCTATGCAGGTTGCAAATGTGCAAGGGAAAAATCTCCCACACAGGCAGCTATTGGCAAAACACAAAACTGCAGGACTCTCTCTTGTCTCATGAAGAGGTTCTTTATTCTTCAATTACGGACTATTTACAGACTAACAAAGTGCTCCACCAGTATCCAACTCACTCATATATATACAATATCTCTTCTGGGATATTAGTTCCACTCCTGGGATGTCATCCAGTTTCCAGTCACCTGGCTGATGTGACTCTGCAGAACAGGTTTCTGATTCAATCCTCTGCCTAGTTTGCATCAGCCCTGTCTGACTCAGGACTGTTCAAATGTTGAGTCATCATGGCTCCCAACTGTACTAAGGTAACTCTCTCATGTTTGTCCTAGTTTCTTTGCCCCAGTCACATCTATGGCATTTTCTCTACAGAGAGCATTTTACTCTGACAGTGCATAGCAAAAGAATGAAGTAGGAAATGGTAGGGTCACTGCACAGTGAAGATGAAGAAATTCTAACAGGGGACAGAGAAAAGGCAGAATTACTCAACACCTTCTTTGCCTCAGTCTTCTCACAAAAGGAAAAGGGTGTTCAATGGAGCAGAGGACACAATAAGAAAAATGTAATGGAGGAAAATGGAGCAGAGGACACAATAAGAAAAATGTAGCACAGAATAAGTAAAGAGGTAGTACATGAATACCTGGTTAACCTAAATGAATTTAAGTTTCCAGGACCAGATGAACTACATCCAAGGTTATTAAAAGAAATGGCAAATGTAATCTCAGAGCCACTGGCAATAATCTTTGAGAACTTCTGGAGAACAGGAGAAGTCCCAGCAGATTGGAGGAGGTCAAACATTGTCCCCATCTTCAAAAGAAGGGGGAAAAGAGGATCCCAACAACTATTGCCCAGTTAGTCTGACATCAATACCGGGAAAGATTCTACAACAGTTCATTAAACAGAGAGTCTGTGAACCTTTAGAAGCAGATGCCATAATCACTAAAAGTCAACATGGGTTTCTCAAAAACAAGTCATGCCAGACTAATCTGATCTCTCTCTCTCTCTCTCTCTCTCTCTCTCTCTCTCTCTCTCTCTCTCTTTTTTTTTTTATAAAATTACCAGCTTGGTAGATGAAGGGAATGCAGTAGACACAGCATATCTTGATTTCAGTAAGGCTTTTGATAAGGTCCCCCATGATATTCTTGCAAACAAGATACTAAAATTTGGGCTAGACAATACAATTGTTAGATGGATTAATAACTGGTTGACTGACCGAACCCAAAAAGTGCTCAGCAATGGCTCCTCTTCATCCTGGAGAGAAGTGACCAGTAGGTTGCCACAGGGTTCTGTCCTGGGCCCAATGCTATTCAACATCTTTATCAATGACTTGGATGATTTGTAGATGACACCAAATTAAAAGGAATCGCTAATACCCCAGAATACAGGATGACAATTCAAAATGATCTTAATAGATTAGAAAGCTGGGCAAAAGCTGACAGAATGAATTTCAACATGGAGAAATGTAAGGTACGGCACTTAGGGAAAAAAATTGAAATGCATACATATAGCATGGGTGACACCTGGCTTAATGAGCCTATGTGTGAAAGGGATCTAGGAGTCCTAGTAGACCACAAGTTGGACATGAGTCAATAGTGTGATGTGGCAGCTAAAAAGGCCAATGAAATTTTAGGCTGCATCAATAGAAGTATAGTATCTAGAGATGAAGGGAAGTAATAGTGTCATTGTATTCTGCTTTGGTCAGCACCCACCTGGAATGCTGTGTCCAGTTCTGGGCACCACAATTCAAAAAAGATGTTGAAAAACTGGAGTGTGTCCAGAGAACAGTGACTAAAATGGTGAAGGGTCTGGAAACCATGCCCTATGAGGAACAACTTAGGGAACTGGGTATGTTTAGCCTGGAGAAGAGACAGTTAAGAGGTGATATGATAGCCCTGTTTAAATATTTGAAGAGATGTCATATTGAGGAGGGAGCAGGCTTGTTTTCTGCTGCTCCAGAGAATGGGACCTGAAACAACGGATGTAAGCTACAGGAAAAGAGATTCCACCTCAACATTAGGAGGAACTTCCTGACAGTAAGAGCTGTTTGACAGTGAAACACACTCCCTTGGAGAGTGATGGAGTCTCCTTCTTTGGAGACATTTAAATGGAGGCTGGATGGCCATCTGTCAGGGATGCTTTGATTTTGAGTTCTTGTATGGCAGGGGGTTGGACTGGATGGTCCTTGTGGTCTCTTATAACTCTATGATTCTAGGATATTTCTAGATACTAAGTCAGGGGTAGGCAACCTTTTTGAGCTGGGGGCCAGGTTGCTGTCCCTCAGACAATTGGGGGCCCGAAGCACCAATAAATAAATAAATAAATAATTTTTTTAAAAAAAAATGCATGCACACTCTCTCAGCCCCAGAAAAGCCATGGCAAAATCCCTATGGAGATTTTGCCAAGAAAACCCCAAGAACAAGTAATAACAACAATAATCAATATCATCATGGCAGGTGGCGGCGGTGGTGGCAGGACCGGCCTGGGGCCAGTCCAAAGGCCTCAGGGGGCTGCATCCGGCCCCCGGGCCTTAGGTTGCCTACCCCTGTACTAAGTTTTAAATTAGAAGTTGATGTTGCTTTGTGAACTATATTAAAAATTTGACAAAGTACATTAGAATCAGATTCTACACATCAAAGAACAGTAGAATATAGGCTTAGGATGCCTACATAAGCACTTTTCATTTTTAGAGCTTATTAACAATTATGAGTGACATCAATTTTTGATCGAGTGGCTGAACTGCAGAGTTATATTGTGTGTGTGGTAAGGCCTGCACATGAGGTGATCATGGCCTTGAACTAAGGGGGGTTGCAGACTGTAAAAAATAGTGTGAATTTAGTCCACTTTTAGGGTTAGGGTTAGTGCTAGGGAATCATGGGAATTGTTATTTTTCTGAGACATTGAACCTTCTTTGTCAGAGAACTCTAGTGCCACAATAAAATTCAGTTCCCATGATTCCCTAACCCTAACCCTAACCCTAAAAGTGGACTGAATTCACACTATTTTTGACAGTCTGCAACCCCCCTAAGTAGCAGAGAAGCCAGACAATGGATGTGTATTAAACAGCACCTGGAAAGCAAGGCAACATTTATGTAATAACTTAGCCAATGTTGCAAGAATATGTAAAAGATGAGAACAGCTCCTGTGAGTCTGCTGAGTGAGTCCAGAGAGAGTCTGGTGAGAGTTTGGTCTGAATATCTGAGAAAGAGAGTTTTGCTTTCGATTTTGTCTTTGAGCTCTGTGACTGCTGTATATAGTATTTGTCTCCTACCTTCCTCTATAAATAAATCCTTTATCATAGCAGCTGGCTTCTGAGTTGTACTTGGGAGTATCCTGAGGTTCCTGCTTGGATACTAAATTCATTCACTCTGAACCACAGTGTGACAATGATAATTAAGTAGAAATGAAAAATTCCTTGTTTTAAATGTGTTTTTGTAAAGGGAAGGGAGGGAGAATATCTTCCTATTTGTGTTTCAGAAATATGAATGTGGCAGCTGTCCTTAAATAACCAGATACATGGTTTGTAATGATATGTGAATCTGAGAAATCTTTCTCAATCACAAACCTTGAGTTTACAGAGACAAACTGACTTTGTGAAGTTGTAGGCTTTCATGGCCAGCATCCATAGTTTTTTGTGGGTTTTTCAGGCTGTGTGGTTCTAAAAGTATCTGACTTTGACCTGATTCAAACTAATATGAAGAAGGCTGGAGCTAATTGGCTTTTTTTTTGACAACACCAACAGAAGTATGAGGAAGAGGCTTTGAGCTTCTCACAGCTGAGCTGGGGGTGTTGCATTAACGGCAGGGAGAGATAGGAGCTGCAAGTTATTGACCCCCAAATCATTTGTCCAGGCCAAAACAAGGGGAAAAAAAGCATAATTGAAATGGCTTGCTACATCTATGTAGATTTTCATTTTGGCAAACACCCTCTGCTTATGTTCATTCTAGCCATAGACAAACTGCTCTTAGATGTAGAACATCCAGTGTCTATGCTGGAATTTCCTGTTCAGGTTAAAATTGTTAAAGGGGTGAAACAGATGGTCAAAATAAGCAGGTTTCCGGCTGGCTTTGAGGTGGGGCATTTAGATGATGCATGCCTCAAAGCCAGCTGGAAACTCCTCTCAAGTTGTGCTACGGGGAGAAAAGCCAGACTAAAAAGAAGCTGGATTTTTCTGCTTCTTCCCAGAAAGTATGCACCTTCACATACTTTCTAAATGCTGTGATGCCAGAGCAACTCTAAAAGGGTGCTCTATCCAAACTGTAACCCTAATTGTGCATATAAGCACCCTGTCGCAGGAGTGCATTTAGAAGGGACATAGCTGCTATATCCAAACGAGGGGGGTGGCAATGCTCCAAAGAGAAACTGTGACACCTCTCATGGAGATAAGTAAAACATACACAGACAGTCAAAGAGGGTGGGTGAAGAGGGGTTAAGAAGTGCATGATTGTACCTTGCCAGCATCTGCATGGGCACAACTCTGCTCCGATGCCCTGTCCTGGTGGAGTGCTGCACATGTGGCTGTGTGCAGGTTCGCAGGGATGGCCATCCAATATAGTGGCAGTTGCCAGCAGTTTGCTCCTGCAACGGTTCTCAGGGATGGTGGGGGGAACAGTAAAATAAAAAGTACCCAGCAGCACAGCTTGAAGCCAGTCATGACATGCTCACTCCAGCCACTATGGGAGTTAGCGGTGTGGTTGGTGGGGACTTGGATAACTTTTGGAAAAGGCAGCTTCAAGCCACTTTTTCCTACCCATCTGTTTTGCCCCAAAATCTGATATATTGCAATGCAGTAAGCTTAGGCATACTACAGTGCTACATGTCCTCATCATCTGCTGTATAGATGATACACTGAACAAATATGTTTTAGAGACTGAACACAAAGGGAGAACACAATCTCTTTTATACTTTTGGCCTGAGTCACAGTGAGATTTTATAGCTCGAAACTGGCATCTGAAAGTAGGCTGTCTCTGAAGATGAAGCTTTCTCCAGCTTATTCCTTTCTCCCTAGAATTTCCCATGGTTGTAAGAACATAAGTTCCTGTTGTATAAGGACATTGTCAGCCAAAACTGGATTGGATGTAAACTAAGGGGGGATGCAGATCAGCACAAAGGGCCAGCCTAGGGGTGTAGTTGGGGTGCAGCAGCCGCACGCCAGCCACCCCGACTCCACCCTGATGCCGGCCTGATGTCGCACACCCATCTGCATGGTGTGCATCATCAGGACACTATCTTGACACAGCATGCACACATGCTGCAACAAAGGGGCACAAAAAGCCATGGCAGCAGCTGAAAGAGCCGCCTTTTGCGCGTGGTTGCCGTGGCCCTGATCTGCCGCTCCCAGGCAGCTCCCAACAGTCAGCTCCCTTCTCACACAATACTTGTGAGTATTCTTGAAGAGTTATTCTGTGGGTGCAAGTCAGTCTGAAGTCAGAATGAGGTGCCCACCACTGATAACATAACTGGGCTTCTCATTTTGAAATCAGACTGACTTGCACCTGTACCAATGGTGCTGGCTGGCTTGCAGGGATTGTATGGGAAGGCAGCCACTCATTGTTTGTTGATAACATTCAGCATGTAAGAGGGGGATGGGAGGGGGGGTGCTGGCCAAGGACATCCTGGCGTATTCTGAAAAATGTAGACAAGCCGTACATTTGTGAGAGCATTTTAGCCCTGCAATTCAATGGGACTAACACAATCAGGTTGTACTCAGGTGTCGAAGTAACACAAAAAATGCTGATGTTAACAGAAATACTATATGTTCAGGAAGTGACTGTAGAAGGAGAGCAAAAATATATATTTTCTCTTGAACCCTGCCCCCCCCCCCCAGTTAGCGAGGAGCCTGGCACAATTATAGCAATTAAAACATTAGTAATCTAGCCCTGGACTAATTGGATCAATTACTGAGTGGTAAATCAAAGCCTATCCATGGACTTTTATCATACTCGACTTCTAAAATATATTTAGAGCTGGAAAAAAGCAGCTTTGGAAATACTTATTGCATGACACTGCCTCTGACTCATAGCTGCTGTGTCCCTGAAGCACATTTAGGGCATCCCTTTTCATGACAGGGGAAAACCATCAATGAGCTTGCAATTGTGCTAGTCCTCAGGTTGAGGGCAGTTGTAATGTTGGCAGTCACATGGTTTCAGTGTCTCCTCCTCTCCCCATTCCTCCTTCCCCTCTCAATTCTCAAGCAAGCTGATTACCTTTCCTGCTGCCATCTAACTCTCAGGTAGTATTGAAATTGGAATCCACTATAGCATTGGATAATACTTCTGTTGCCCAAACAGTACATCTGTTAAAGGTGTGACTCTAGCATTTTGGATCTTAACATGGAAAGTCTTTAATACAGCATGATAACATGAAAGGAGTTTATTAACTGAATATTCTAAAAGAAAGAAAGAAAAAAAAAAGAAAGAAGACAATTTAAATAAGAAGAGGTGGGTCTTCCATAAGGAGTCCATCACCCTCCTGACACCTGAAAATTTAAAAATATTGCTGAGTATTCTGTATCAGTTACTTAGGGCCTTTACAGACTGCCAGCAATAATGCAGCTTGAGGCCACTTTAACTGTCCTGGCTCAATGCTAAGGAATCATGGGAACTGTAGTTTATTGTGGTACTAGAGCTCTCTGACAGGGAAGGCTCAATGTCCCAGAAAAAAAATACAATTCCCATGATTCCTTAGTACTGAGCCAGGACAGTTAAAGTGGCCTCAAGTTTCATTATTTATGGCAGTGTGTAAAGGCTTTTAGTTAAGCATATTAAGTGCTTAGTAAACTATTTAATTAAGTGACTTCTCCTGGCCTGACTCCAACAAACCTAATGGAAACATTTTCCCCTCATATTCCAGTTCGCTGGCAGAATGGACCTCCTTCTATCCATGCAGTTGATGATAAAGTGGGTGGGTGGGTGAGAGGTGTTTACAATCATGGCAACAGCGTCACAATTATGACTAAGTAGTTATCATGAATTGTGAATCCAATTAACTATTCTAAGTAACTGATACAGAATACTGGCCATTGTTAGCTGCCAGAGTTCACAGCACACTGTGTACCCCATTATCACACTGTCTCTGAGATTTCTTTGACCCCATTGCAAGAGTTTTAGTACGCTGGGAAAGACTGTGTGCCTCCTCAAGGTTATCCTGAATTTCCACTTCAGCAATTTGACTCCTTATTTGGGAAAATATAATACAAAAAGGCACAGATACCTTCATGGAAGGTGGAAATATTAAGCAATAGCTCGAGAAGTATTTAACAAACCCTCAGCATCTATTCATTTTTCTCAGATCCTTTGCACTTGGAAATGAGTCAGAGTATAATTTCTGTCTAGAAGTATACACATACTAAAGTTAATTACTACTTCAACAACAGTGTTTTTGTGTGTTCCTGGATAATTAAGTGGTTAAAAGATAATCCAGTTCAATATCCAGTGCAAAAACAAGGCATACATTTTATTTCTTGGGTTTCTTTCTCTTCAGGTCATATGTATTTTACATCTACTGTAATGATTTCTCGAGGGGTAGAATTCAAGTGTTAACCAGCTGTATTACCTTGGCAATAGTTGGCTTCACTGGTATTATCATTTCTACAGATGGATTCTCTTTTTGTGATGCTGGTGTGGGATTACCCTGTGCTTTTCTCACTATGATTACTAGAATTGGCAGGAATCCTGCCTGAGAATTACATCTTCAAAAGTGCACTTCCATATGCAGGAGTTTCATAATGTCTTTATCCAGTAGAAGATTGTTGTTATAAGTAGCAGAGTTGGTGTATTGCCTAATGCACATTGTGCACCATTGCACATCAGACCTGATCCACATCAGGCACTCTTGCCAGTGTCCTAATACAAGTCTTCACAATTCACAAATAGGGCTTCCTAGTGCCACTGCTACTTAGCTAATCATATGTAAAGTTAAGTTAAGTAAAAGTGATATAGGATTCTGGTTGGATATTTTTTTTCTACAAGGCGTATTACCATTGTAGAGAAACCATCTCTTCCCTATTACCAGTCTGGCACTCCAAACATCACACTGTGGTTGCTGAGGGCAATGCAATTACCAGTGGTCCCATGAGAATGGTACTGTGCCTCTGTCATGGGCATTTGCTGGATAGAGTCTGTACCCGTGTCACCACCGAAATCAACAAGTACTTTCCTGCTCCTTTCTCCAAAGGCCAGGCAGCTTGAGAACTATATTTCCAAGTCCTGTGAGAAACAGCTTAGAGAGCAGGGTATGTTTAGCTTGGAGAATAGAAGACTGAGATTACATAATAGCCCTCTTTAAATATCTGAAGGGATGTCAGGTAGAAGATGTAGTAGCTCCCCCCCCCCCCGTGCTGCAGATACTAGAACACAAACCAATGGATTCAAATTACAAGAAAAGAGATAATACTTAAACATTAGTAAGAACTTCTTGACTGTTAAGAGCTGTTCAACAATGGAACAGACTGTCCTGTTAGGTGGTGGACTCTCCTTTTTTGGAGGTTTTTTAAAAAAGGTTGGATAGTCATCTTTTGGAAATGCTTTAGTCATATATTTCCGCTAGGAATGTTTGTGTTACTTTCCAACTCTTTGATTCTATTACTTAATTCTATTTTTAATATTTTTTACATCCATCCCAGGTTCTGCTGCCTCACTGGTGGTGTTCTCTTGTTAAGAGAAACTCTTAAGTCATGCTGCATCATCTTGAGATGTATTCTCATAATAATCTCTCACTGCATCATTTATTTATTTTCTATTTATTTACAGTGGACTCTTGGTATCTGCTGGCATTTGATTCCAGGGCCACCAAAGGATACCAAAATCTGTGGATGCTCAAGTCCCATTAAATACAGTGGCATAGTAAAATGGCATCCCTTCTATAAAATGGCAAAATGGAGCAATGAGAGAGGAAAGGGAAACCCATATAGACAGCAAGATCAGCCAAAATATGTCTGCCGATGAATTGGGTAACAGATGTTGCAAACAGACTTCCTTCATATCTGACAGCATTGTTGTGTGCCTTCAAGTCATGTCTGACTTATGGCAATACTAAGGCAAACGTATCATGTTCAGAGGAGGTTTACCTTTTGCCTTTCTTTGAGGCTGAGAAATCAGTGGATTTTCCCTGGCTGGGTGGAGATTTGAATCCTGTCCTCCAGGGTCATAGTCCAATGCTCAAACTTTTACACTACATATCTGAGATTATGCAGTTTCATTGCATCCAATTATGAATGTTTTAAGGCAAATGTGTTGCTTTTGATTAGTATTTTATGCAGACATCTGGAATTAAGCCAATAACAAGAAAATTTGAGGTGTTCAGAACAATCCTTTATATTTTGATACTGGGAGTATCATTAATCTCCCAAACTCATATAATTAGATCTGAATGTGGAATAAAGTGTGTTTCAGACCAGATTCACCCCAGGCTATTTAATTATGGGTGTAAGTTGGGTGAAATGAATGAAGACATGCTCCCTTAGAAATGTTTAAATGAACAAATAATTAAAGCTTCAGAAAAATCCTGGCTGTCTAAGGGCCTTTGCAGACTGCCAGAAATAGTGCAAATTATGTCCACTTTAAGGGTTAGGGTTACTGCTAGGGAGTCATGGGAATTGTTTTCCCCCCTGAAACATTGAGCCTTCTCTGTCAGAGAGCTCTGGTGTCACAATAAAATACAGTTCCCATGATTCCCTAACCCTAACCCTTAAAGTGGACGCAATTTGCACTGTTTCTGGCAGTCTGCAAAGGCCCTATCTTTTCCAAACTGTTATTAAATTATGTTTTTAGTGTGGAGGATTTGGGTGTTTCTCAGACTAATATAAAAAAGTTTTCAAAGCAGAGCACAGATGGAAATATCAGTCCTGTCAAATACAAGATCTAGAATGCGGACAGAAAAGCTGAAGTAGAAAAACATCTGTCCTTTTCAATGGAATGTGATCGATGTATTGCCCTCACTTCTCTCTGATTCAAATAAATGGACACAGTGATACAACAAAGAAGCTTCCAGGGCATCCTAGTACAAAATGGTAAGCAGGTTGTATTCTAGAGTTTGGAACCACAAAAAGGTATTCTTCTCCTTTTTCAAAGGCACATGGGGAACTGGGATAGGTGGGTGGGGCATAAGGACAAACTGAAATTTTTTCTGCAAGTTTCTAACTAGCTAGTGACACAGTTACCTTTTTATAGAAAAAAGAAAAGGAAAAATGTTTGATGAATGAAGAAATATAATAGGGTTTTGCTTTCTTTTACATTTAAATTTTTAAGTACTTGATAAATTTTACACAGTCTATATTTGATATGACTATAAGATATGACTTATTCAATAAAATTTGCTTACTGATATACTTGTGCTGTGTCCTGTCATTCTTGCTCTTTTTGTTTATCTGTCTATTTTATATCCAACCGTTCTCCCAACATAGGACCCAAGGTAAGTTACAATGAGGTTAAAACAGCTAAAATTCGGGTGGTAATTTTTAAAAAAATAAACTAGCTATTGTATAAAAACAGCTGTAACACAAACCTGTACAAGATCATTTAAAAGACATGACAATATAGATAAGCAGCACACTGCTACAATTAAAAACCTTTCTGCCCAACCAGTTAATCTCTAAATGCCAAAGGGCATTTTCCTGGAACATTCCTCAAGACCTTTGATCATTGTGGAGTTGTCCACATGGGCCAAAAGGTCTGGCTTCCCCCTGCCACCCAGCCTCATATTGTCTAGATTAGATTATGCAGGTCAAAATACCCAGGGCAGAATCAGGTCCTATCCTGCTTGTCCAGATGTGGATCCAGAGGATCTTGCAGGACAATTAAAATCTGGTTTTGGGTAGAGTTTAAGAAACTCCATGGCAAAACTGGGCTGTTCAGATGCATCTCTCCCTCTGCTCCTTATCTTTCTGGCTGTCAAGTTGACTGAGAAGCCCCCTAGTCACCATTTATGATGCAGAAATGAGGCTCCTGGGCACCTGGATGTAGCCAGGTGCCCAGTTTCCACATCAGATGTAGAGATTGGGGGTTTCTTAATCAGACTGATTGCCAGTAAGGTGTGACACACAGATCCCAGGTCCTGGGTCGCAATGGGGACATGTGTGCCTATCCTTGTGCTAACCCAAGGACCAACTGAGATGAGTACTGGGGCCAGGAAAGTGTCGGTTCAGCCTGTGCTTTCCTGGCTCCTCTGCTCAGGCCCTTTGACTGTCTCTGGGCCTTTACAGACTGCCAGAAATAGTGCAAATTGAGGCCACTTTAACTGTCCTGGCTCAGTGCTGAGGAATCATGGGAACTGTAGTTTATTGTGGCACCAGAGCTCTCTGGCAGAGAAGGCTCAATGTCCCAGAAAAAAAATTCCCATGATTCCCTAGCACTGAGCCAGGACAGTTAAAGTGGCCTCAATTTGCACTATTTCTGGCAGTCTGTAAAGGCCCTATGTCTGTAACTTTTGCAGCTCTACAGTTTCCTTTACAGGTGACTAGGGACCCTTTCACACTAAAGAATTATAGGGCTATGATTCCATTTTAACTGTCATGGTTGCATGTTATGGAATCCTGGGGTTTATAGTTTGATCAGATGAAACAAGAGGAGCTTCCTGGATGAGGATACTAAAAGCTCATCCCCTTAAAATCCCAGGATTCCAGAGTTTGGAACCACAATAGTATGAAATGACCTCTGTATTGTACATGGTATTTCAAGTGTGGCCACACCATAGGTTTGTATAAAAACCTGATACAAAATGGCAGTTTTATTTTGGGTTTCTTTTCTAATGATCATCAACATAGAATTTGTCTTTTTCACAGCTGTCATACATTTGCTTAAGTTTTCCCTAAGTGATCCACCACAACCCTAAGTTACTTAACTTGAGAAGTCACTGCCAGTTTGGTTTCCCTTGACATAAACATTACAATTTATCCCATTTTAAAGTAAAGGTAAAGCTGTTCTCAAGTATGATTGCAAACAACTTCCCTAGATACATAGTCATACTAGTCACATCCTATCATTATTATTTATAGCAGCATCAATTAATAAGCAAGAGCAGCTCTTGGAATAAGCAACCACTAAATATTACAATAATAATAGAATGTGTGCTGTGAAGTTGTTATCTAATTATGGATGTTCAGATGCCATATCAATCTTGCTTTGAAATAAAACATAATTAAATTATTTTGTTGCAGGAGGAATGAGAAGACATAAATGTACATGATTTAAAATGATCTTAAGACTTCTTGTAAAATTATTTCTCATTGTCTAGAGCAGTGGTCCCCAAACTTTTTTCAGGGTACTACCCCCTTTCCTCTTGGATAACAACCCTAGTGCTCCCCATGCCTATTTCTTGGTACTAGGTCCACTGTTCTACTGCAAGGGGAGAGGAGAAGAGAGAAAGTATCCTAAGCAAGGGAAGTAGCTGCTTTGGGGTTATGTTGCCAACGAAGTAAATGAAACCCTGCTTGTCATGCAACACCACTGGGTGACACTGGGCAAGTCACACTCTCTCAGCCACAGGAGAAGGCAACAGCAAACCCCCTCTGAATAATTTTTTTCAAGAAAACCCCATGATAGGTTCTCCTTAGGGTCACCATGCGTTAAAACAACTTGAAAGCACACAACAACAATTACTGCTAGCAAGACCAAGTTCCAAGGGAACCTGGAGCCCCATAAGTTTGTATTTGGGGGAAGAAAGGTGAGGCTAGGGAAAGTGAAAGAGAGAGGTCCCTCTATGGAAGGAACAACATTGTCCAAATGGGGTGCTTGATGGTTGGGCAGGCAGGCAGGCAAGTCCAGCAAAATTTCCACCTGAGGAAGGAAGGGCTGTGTGGTTGCCTAGGTAGTCCATGCAAGAGAGAAAAATAATAAATAATAAATTTTATTTTTTAACCTGCCCCTCTGCTCGGCAACCGGGGCGACGTACACAAGATTAAAACAGATAATAGTTAAAACACTCCTTCAATACAATTCCTAACCCTCCCCCCCTTAAAACTAAAATAAACTAATGCAAGATTAAAATAATAAATAGACAGCAAAATACATTCCAAAAAAGCAGCTTTAACAATGACAAACAGATGGGTAAGCGAACCACCTCCATTGAGCTGGGAGATTTATTCCAGGAAGGCCTGCCAGAAGAGATCCTTCTTTACTGCAGATGCCCTCCTCCACCATCTCCTCCATGCTTCTCCTGGCAAAAGGAGAGAGAGGGGAATAAAAGGGGGGAAGGAACAGGAAACCCCAGGAGTTGCCATAGCATTGACAGTATACAATGCAAGGGGGTACAGAGGATGAGCTTGTCCCCTTCCCTTCCCTTCTGCCCTGGCTCATTGGTTTGAGCTAGCTAGCCAAGGCAAAAGGGAAAAATGAACATGTGCCTGCCTCCATCCCTTCTGCCTTGGCTAGCTGGCTTGAGCTAGCTAGCCAAGGCAAAAGGGAAAGAAGAGTACAAGCCTGCCCCCTCCCTTCCCTTTTGCCTTTCAACCAGATGGTGTCTTTCTTATCTTTCCTCCTTGGGCTCCTTGCAGGGGGAAGCTAAGCAGTTTCTGGAAAAGGTGGGCAAGGCAAGTATTCTGGTGCCCAAAGAGGGGAGAGAACAAGGGAAGGACAGGGTCAGTTTGCTCTGTTTCAAGGTGAGGCCATGCTAGGTCTCTTTCCTCTCAGCCTGGACAGGCACAGCTTGTTTCCTGCAGCTCTCCATTTGGGCTCCCTCTGTCCTGTCCCAGAATGGTGTACAAAAGAAGTTTCTTGCAACTAGGTAAAAGTCTACAAAAGCTTATGCTACAACTTTTTCCCCACACAATTAGGGGCTGTACAGTCCAGCACTTTGAGCTGGAATCGGAGGAGAGTGGGGTCATGGAGACCACATGCTGCATGCCCAAACTCCACCCAAATGCTGGCATCACGCTGCTTGCCAGATCAGATGGTGGGTGGCATCACACCACGTCTCTGGCACAGCATTTTGACATGCTGTGCCAAAGAATTGTGAAAAGCTGCTGCTGCGGCAACAGCGGCAACCTTTTCCTGCTCTAAAAAGGAGTGGCATTTTGCTGGTTCTTTTTAGAGTGGCAAACTGCCAGATTGGGGCCGTGGCATGTGGTTGCCATGTGCCTGATTTGGCGAGGAAAGAAGTGGCCAGAAGCTACTCTATCGAGACCCTCTGTCGAGCCCCTTTGTCTCAAATTGCTACAAGATCCCTTTACATGCTGATATTCCAGAGTAACATGAATTATGGTTGAATCTGGACTACAGAATTAATGCAGTTTGACACTGCTTTAACTGCCATAGCTCAATTCTATGGAATTCTAGACTTTGTAGTTTGTTGTCACACCAGAGGTCCCTGAGACAGGCTACATAGCTCACAAAACTACAAATCCCAGATTTCCATAGAATTGAGTCATGACCATTAAAGCAGTGCTGAACTGCATTATTTCTGTCATACAAATTAAACCTATGTCTCTGAATTCAAGCCACTCGGAAGAGAATTTAGCAAAGGTGGGCCCCTCCACTTCTTTGGGGGGAGGGAGAAAAGCTCCCAAACAGCTATGAGACTAAGGGAGGAA
>CM034703.1:235633107-235643462 GCA_020142125.1 Phrynosoma platyrhinos
CATTTCTTAAAAGGGATCTCATTTTTAACAATAGGCAAATTCTGAAATAAAAAAAAGTATTTTGGGCAGAATGTTCATTTTGATTGAAGAGATTCTCCCTAACCAGGATAATTTCAAATTTGTCCATCTTTGCAAATCTTTTTTTTTATCTCCTGCCATTTCTTCTCACAGTTATTTCTAAACAGATTTACATTCTTAGTTGTGATTGTGATTCCCAAATACTTTGTTTCTTTCTTCAGTTGAAACCCTGTACTATTTTTTTCCATTTTCTCATCCTCAGTGATATTCATAGTCAAAACTGCTGTTTTATTTTTATTTATTTTTAAACCTGCTGCTTCTGTGAACATCTCTAGCTCTTTTAATAATTCTCCCATATTGTCTGGGTTTATTATAGTCAATACAAGGTAATCTGCATATGCTCTAAGTTTCATATGGTGGCCTTTAATCTTGATTCCTTCTATCCCCTTATTATTTCTAATATTATGATTTAGGAATTCCAGAACCATCAAAAATAAAAGAGGGGAAAGTGGGCACCCCTGTCTTGTTCCTTTTTGCACCTGAAATGATTTTGTCTTTTCGGAGTTTACAATTACCCGAGCCCTTTGATCTCTATAAATGGCGTTTATCCATTCTATGAAATTTGTGCCTACATTTATTTAATTTAAACATTTCAACAAGACGTCCCAGTTAACGTTATCAAACGCCTTTTCAAAATCAATGAATATCATGATTAATTTACGATTTATATCCTTCTGATGTTCAATGATGTTCAAGATGTGTCTAATATTATTTTTAATGCTACGCCCTGGTAGGAATCCATTCTGGTCAAAAGGGATCCAATTTGCAAAAATCTTTTTTAATCTCTCTGCTAATATAATTGTGAAGATTTTATAATCACTATTAAGCAGAGAAATTGGGCCAAAATTTTTAATTTGTGTGTTATCTAAACCTTCTTTGGATAATAATGCTATATTAGCATCAGGCCATGTATCAGGTGTTTTCCCTTTTAATAAATCATTCATCATACTCACCATAGGCATCCTCAGTTGTTCTAGAAAAACCTTATAAAATTCAGTAGGAAATCCATCGGGACCAGCTGCTTTGCCCCGTTTGCATTTTTTAATCGCTTCCATTATTTCTTGCAAGGATATATTTTTATTTAACTTCACTCTCTGTTTTTCTATGATTGGTGAAATGTTACAATTATTAATGAATTTCTCAATTTTTTTGAATGTTCACTTCTTTTCTATATAGGTCGCTATAGAACTGCCAAATGATCTGGGTTAAATTATCTTGTTCTGAAACCTCTTTACCCTGGTCTTTCAATTTGTGTATCACTCTACTGGCCTTTTTATGTCTCAGGTAGTGTGATAGCAACTTACCTGGTTTATTCATCCCTTCAAACATTTTTTGTTTAAGGCATCTCATGTTCTTATTTATATCCTCTGTTAACAGTAGAGTTAGCCGTGTTTCTAATCCTTTTACCTCTGTCAGTAACTGCTTATTACTAGGATCTTTTTATTACAATATCTCTTTGAATTTTAATTGTTCTTGTAAATCTTTAAATTTTACCTCTTTTTTCCTCTTTTTTCCTTTTTACTTGCTCATCTCCAAATTCTCAACCATATTTTCTGCAAAATTTTTTAGCAAATGTGTCCGAAACTCTGTGATGACTTTTTCATCATTCAAAAGGGTCTCATTTAATCTCCAAGAGAATTCTTTCTCACCCTCTTTCAATTCAATAATTATCGGATGATGGTCCAATATTAATTTTGGTAATACCTCCATTTTTCTGATCTTAATACAAATATTCTTAGTAACCAAAAACATATCTATAAGGGCCCATGATTTGTGTCTCTCTGAAAACTATGTAAATTCTTTCCTTCTAAAATACTTTGTTCTCCACACATCATTCAAATCAAACTGGTTCACTATTTCAAAAAATTCCCTGGGTAATTTCCCTTGATTCAATTTAATATTCTTATCTGACAAATGATCTAACTGGGGTTCCATGACTCCATTAAAGTCACCCATTAGGATCATAGACTCAATGTTTAATTCATTTAGTTTGGTCAGCAATTCTTTATAAAATTTCCCTTTATTTTTGTTGGGGGCATAAACACCAATTACGGTATTGTGTTATTCCACATAATATCTACAACGATTTACCGACCCTTGGGATCCTTTAACACTTGTACTGGCCTATACTTTTCCTTGACATATAATACCACACCCCTCTTTCTTTTATTTGATGCAACAATGAATTCTTTTCCTAGCATAACACATTTCAAATACTTCCCTTCTTCCACTTTGATTTTAGTCTCTTGTAAGCAAGTCAGCTCACAGTTTAATTTGGTTAAGTATTGAAAAACTTTTCCTCTTAACTGGGCCATTCAGCCCTTTTATATTCCAGGATAGACTTTTACTGAACCTCATCATTACCTGAAAGTGACCCTTCCTCATCTTCTGATATATTCTCAGATTCTTTTACATCCTCAATTTCCCCTTCTTCGACATTGCGAATTCCCTGTTCTAAATCTACCTCAATTTTATGATCATCAACATTATCACTTCCTGGGTCTGCTTGTTCATCCTTTCTTGCTCATTCATATTCCTTTCCCCCCTTCTCAACACTATAACTCTTTCTGGAAATGTGGTATAATTCTCATCCAATAGTTTCCTCCTATTTCTTCTTTCAGTAACTGCCCTCCCTTCCTCTTCCTTCCTTACAACATCCTTCTGGGTTTTGGTTTCCCCTTTCCTACTATCATCCTTTGCATCATCCTTAGACCCTCTTTTACTTTCAAACCTTTCATTGACTTTAAATTCACCTCTATATTTCCACCAAAACTCTTTGGCTTCATCCAAGGTTTTTAATTCAATCCTAGTCTTTTAAACCAGAAAGTCAACCCCTTGTAGTATTTTTTATATCTTTTACTATCTCTACTTTACTTGGTTTAATTTTTAATAGTTATTTTAGCTTTTTGTAGTATACCTTTTTTTCATTGACAATTTGTCATTAAGCCACTATGAGAGGTTGGGAGTACTATATTTCATAGTTATCTGAACTGGGTTATGATCTGAAAGGACTCTTGGGAGAACATTCATTTTAGCAATGTTTTCATCCAGATTTTTGAAATTGGGACCATATCTATTCTAGACATAGACTGATGACTTTCTGAATAATATGTAAATTCTTGAGCATTACCATATTTCACCCTCCAGATATCACCAGTGCTAAATTTTCTAATAAGATATCAAATGACCTAGGTAGTTTCTCTTGATTATTTTTATACCTTTCTCTGATTTTCTATCAATTGTTGGGTTAATGACCCTGTTCCAATCTCCAGTCTCCCATCATAATTTATGGGATTCATAATTGTATTCTAGAATTTTGTTTATAAAATTTTTATAGAATTTTTCTTTTTCCCCCAATGGACCATATACCCCCACAATTAATGCCTTATTTTCACCTATTATTACCTCAACTCCAATATAATGACCTTCATCATCATTAAAGATCTCCACTGATGGTAATTTAGGAGTAACATAAAGAACAGTGCCTTTTTTCTTGTGTGGAGATGCTATTGGCTATTCTATCCCAAGTTAGTTATTCTTTAACAGTGTCACATCTTTCTTATTCACATCTCCTGAAGACAAATAATATCATAGTTACTCTTCCTTATATGGTGAAATAGTTTCTTTTTCTTCTGGGGAGTGTTAAGACCCTTGATGTTCCATGACAACAATTTAAGATTCATTGGTGATTCTTCTCCCTCACTCTCTGGTGGAAGATCTGGTTCTAATTCTCTCTCCCCTTCTGAGTACTCTTCTTCTTGTGTATTTTGATTTGACTCAGTTCCTGCTCCTCCTTTTGAAGTTCTTCTTTTGCTTTTTTCTCATTGACCTTTCTTAAGGTTTTTCAGAATTGTTTGGCTTTGTTGATTGATGTGATGCAAATTCTTCTTTGTTTGTAGTTAAAGGAAATACCTTCTGGTACTTCCCATCTGTACTGGATGTTCTGTTTTTTAATTTGATTTGTGAGGAACTTATAATCACCTCATTTTCTCAATAATCTTGATGGGATGTCCTTAAATGTTAGAATGTCCTTGCCGTCAATCATCAGTCCTTTCTTGAAGCTCTTTTTTAGAACCAGATCTCTCATTCTCATTTGAGCAAAATAAATTGACACATCTTGAGGGGAAATTTCTTTCTTTTGTTGTCTTTGAGTTGATTCTGAACAGTTTATCAATTTTATATAAGAAATTTTCCTTAGTATCACCTACAAAGTCTGCCAGAATCAGGACCAGATATTCATATAAATCATTGTTGGCTAATTCTTGAAGGCCTCTTATCTTTAAACACCATTTTCTTAATTTTAGATCCTGGATTGCTTTATTATTCTTATTCTTGAGTCATCTCTATTTTTATAGTCTTATCTTCCAATGCTTTTGTTTTTACCTTCAAAACTTCCATTTTAATTTCAGTTTTTTTTCTGGTCTTCAATCACTTTTTCTAATTGCTGAACTTCTTTTAGCCCAGTTTGAAAAATCTTGCTTCATTTCCTTTTTCAGATTCATCGTTTCCTGCCTTAGCCTTTTTATTTCCTCCAGAACTATATTTTGCTCTGATTATTTATTTTGGTTTTGATTTTCCAAAGATTGTCTTCATTGTATATTGTTAGCTGCTGCTTGAACTGCAATTGTTTTCCTTAATAACATGGCTGCTTTTACTGTTAGTCTTATATTAAAAAATACTATGTACTCAATGTATTCAATGTAGATTTAATTTTATGTTTTCTCCTGTTATGTTATCTTATGCCCACCAGATGTCATTGCTCTCCTTTATTTTAATTTCCTTTTTCTTTCTCATAGCTCTGCTTGATTGTTTTCTTTTCACCTCTCTCACTGACCTTGGCAGTCTTTATCTGTGTCTTTTGTTTTGTCTTTGTACAAGTTTTCCCCCCTTTTCTTTTCTTTTCCTTCCACCTTCTTGCACTGTTCTCTAATTAAATTGTCTTTTTTGTGTTACACAATCTTGTCTTAACTGTCTTTTCACAGTAGTTGCTATATATTTAATAATTATATTGTTTTTTGGTCCATTTTATTAATTCAGTCAGTCCCATTAAGTCAATTGAATCTTGTTGTTGAGACACTCTTAAATTTACTCAAAATCCTCCAATAGTCCTCTCAATAATCACAGTTCATTTAAAATTAATCAACAGCTAAATTGATTCAAGTCCAGTAGGTCAGCCAATATTCCAAAACCAATTACTTCTTACTTCAAAATCAGCAGTCAAAATCAGTAATCAAAGTCAACTGCTCTTTAGTTGTCTCATGTTCATTCTTTCAAATTCAATCATCAGTTCATTAGTTCTTATATACCTCAGTGGAACTAATCAATTAATAAGCTAGTCAGTTTTTAAGATTTCATACTATTATGATTGTTGTTGTTGTTTCTCTGGCATATCTATATAAATTGTCCATTAAAATTCATTTCCTCTCCTTTTATCTCTAATACATACTTTCTTCTTTCCTTCTTTCTTTTCTACTTTCATTTTTCAGCTCCTCCTCCTTTCTATTTTATCCTTGTTTGTAATCACCAGTAAATAATTTATCACTTTTCTGTGCATTCTCAAAGTTCTTATTAGTAGGATCTTAATTGTATCAGCCTTCTCCAAATATTTGATTACTGCAGCTATTTTTTAAAAAAATTGCCTTATGTTAAAAGTTGTTGGTGGTGTTTGTGCCGATCATCGACTTAACTTGTCCATCAGCTGCTCCATGTGGCTGTTGCTGCTCCCAGCTCCCTTGACTCCTTCGTGGATGAGTTTGGCTCTTTTTTGGAACCTTATCTCCTCTCAGGACTTTGGATCTATGAACCCACTTGTCTCCCCACTTACTGGGAGAGATCCTCCTTGCCCAATGTATTTTTTTGGGGGGGTTTAAGCTGTGTGAAGCTGTCGTTTCCCAGGACTTCTTGGGTACCCAACCTTAAGGTGATATGATAGCCGTGTTTAAATATTTGAAGGGATGTCATATCGAGGAGGGAACAAGCTTGTTTTCTGCTGCTCCAGAGACTAGGACCCGAAACAATGGATGCAAGCTGCAAGAAAAGAGATTCCACCTCAACATTAGGAGGAACTTCCTAACAGTAAGGGCGGTTCGAGAGTGGAACACACTCCCTCGGAGAGTAGTGGAGTCACCTTCCTTGGAGGTCTTTAAGCAGAGGCTGGATGGCCATCTGTCAGGGATGCTTTGATTGGAAATTCCTGCATGGCAGGGGGTTGGACTGGATGGCCCTTGTGGTCTCTTCCAACTCTATGATTCTATGATTCTATGATTCTATGAACACTAGTGTGACCAACCGGAAGTCCCTATACACATCAACTGCTCTATTTTATCTTATTTGGAAGAAGAGGGCAGCCACAGGCTGCTGGATACTATTGCTTTGGCCAAATTGGATGAAACACCAGCCTTCTATACTGTGTTGAGGGGAGGAGCTGGGTGAAGAATTGGAACAGACAAATCAGCGATCACAGATCCTCTGCTACCCAGTTTCATTTTTTTTTTGCCTCAATGCTAAGGCTAGAGTGGTGGCAAGGATCATGAAAAGAAGAGGGAAGAAATGCTTCCTTCAAGATTGTACGGACAGAAGGGTACACTGACTGCTGTTTGCCATTGCCACTTCACTTTTCTTGCTTCAGACCAGTAAAGGCAAAGCAGCAGCAGCTGCAGCAATGAACAACAGTACCAGTGGATCATAGAATCATAGAGTTGGAAGAGATGTCAAGGGCCATCCAGTCAACCCCTCTGCCATGCAGGAATCAAAGTACCCCCAACAGATGGCCATCCAGCCTCTGTTTAAAAAAACTCCAAACAAGGAGACTCCACCACATTCAGAGGGAGTGTGTTCCACTATCCAACAGCTCTTACTTTCAGGAAGTTCTTCCTAATGTTGAGGTGGAATCTCTTTTCCTGTAGTTTGCATCCATTGCTCTGAGTCCTATTCTCTAGAGCTGCAGAAAACAAACTTGCTCTACCTTTAGTATGGCATCCTTTCAAATATTTAAACAGGGCTATCATATCACCTCTTAACCATCTCTTATCCAGGCTAAACATACCAAGCTCCCTGAGTTACTCCTCATAGGGCATGGTTTCCAGAGCTTTCATCATTTTGGTTGCTCTTTGTGGACATGCTCTAGTTGGTCAACATCCTTCATGAATTTTGGCACACAGAACTGGGCACAGTAACCCAGGTAAGGCCTGACCAAAGCAGGATAGAGTAATAAGATTACTTCCCTTGATCTAGACATGATAATGTTTAAATGAGCAGCAGCCACCCCTTCTTGCACAGATGATGTCTCCTCCCTCATAACACTGGTTCCAGCAGGGTTGATACTGGAATTAGAGCTAGAATGGGAGAGGGCAATGAAACAGCAGTAGTAGCAGAAGTAGCAATGAACAGCAGTGACAATGGGTCATGACCACTTCTTGAGTCCACATAGCCTTGGAGTGGTTCCACTCCCTTTTCTTTCCTCTCTCCTCTCTGCCTTTGCCACTTTTTCTAGGACAGCTAGGAATGTGATTGAAAGAGGCTGTGGAATGTGAACCTGCAAGCCACACCTAGCCCATCCTGTTTTACATTTTAGTGTAGATTGCCAACAATGAGAAGAGACTGTTCTAGATGGTCCCAATAAAGTTTTGCCTTTGAAAAAAAAATCTTATTCTAATTTCAAGACTCCATATATGTGTGAAATATACTGTGGGAACTATATATAAAATGCACTTTTGCAACTGACAGGTCCTTATAATTATGATTGACTGTATACTTGTTCAGCAGAGATTTACTCTTATGTCACCAGAATGCCTCTCATGCATTTGCACTTAGTTTTACATCATTGCTTTCTTGAAGATTCATGGTCATACTTTTTGGCTGTGGACCAGATACTTGGTCATCATGGACCAGTCTTAGTGAAGGACTGCTGGGGAGTCAAGGGCCTAGTACAATTTAACAATGATTTGAGGATAAACCCTTAGAAATCCTTATCAAATTGAACTAGGAGAAGTTTCTACAGCTACGAATCAAAATGTCAGTTATCTACAAGCCCAAATAGGTTTTGGTGGGTTCAGGAAAAAAGGAAGGCTGGAATTCTGTTGAGGGTCTTATGTTTTTGTAAATGGACTTAAATCTGTAGGAATTAGAATTGGCAATTCTGTAACGTTTATATCCAATAAGAGGCTGCTGTTATCCTACTATGTAGGGAGGCGGCAATGTGACTGACACACAATGGGACTCATGTGCATTGGTCCTGATGTGCATTGGTAGATACTCTGGCTGTTTTCCTGTTATGCATGTTCACAATTCACTAATAGGGTTTTTTCAGCATCTCTGCTACATAACTAAATGATGTACAATAAAGTTACACAACATGGACCATGTTAGAGGATTCTGGCCAAGATCATCAAACAAGAGCTAAGTGACCTAGGTTGCTTTCTGGAATAGCAGAAAATGCAGAATTTGCAGTTTTACTCAGGCAATACTTTTGATCCAATCTTTATATTTTCTAAAAGGGAGTTAAGTGCTGAACTCAGCAAGACTCATTCCTGCCATCTGTCCATATTGCTAATGCTTTCATGGCAGGGTTGGTAAATAGTTCCTTCTTGGTTATTATTCTCTAGCAACATGTATTAATGCATTAATGCATTAATCAACAGAGCATAGCATAGCATGGAAGTACCATTGGGACTACATTTCCCAGCATCCCCAAACAATGGGATTGTGAGACTCTGGAAGCTGACCCCCCTCAACAATATAATTTTTTTTGAAGCTCTGGGAGTTGACTCCAACAAAAGTATTTTTCCCAAGCTCTATAAAGCACAGGAAAGCCAGGGTTGGCCTTGGCAGCATTCTCAAATGTGATCAAGATTGTCCTGGGCAGGAATAGGGCTCCCAGTGGAGGGAGGGTTGTTTGAAGTTGCAGGGAGACAGGATTCTGAGAACAGTTTTATGCTTTTTTCCTAGTCCACAGAATACTTGGGAAAACTGAATACCCACATTGGAGGACTCTCAGATCCACATTGGATCTGAGATTGTTGGTAGTAGTGACTACTACTTCATCCTCTGTGGAATTTGAGAAGAAGGGAAATCAGAAAGAAGCTTCTTCTTATGGGATTGGGATGAAACAGGCCAGCTTTTAATGCTTGTGTTTGGATCTTTTCATACATTAACTGTCTTCTTTTCTTAGAAAGTTTATGCTTATTTCAAAATTGATGGACAATGTCAAGAAATACATTTCCATATCCTATTTCACTCTAACTCTACCCCATGTAACATGTGCAGGTATATAAACATGAGGTTTTAATTTAGTACTCTGCTGATGCATTTGAGGATATAGATGGTAATCTACCAAAGCTCAGGCTGCAATAAATGTAATCTTAAAAGATGTCACAAGATTTTTTAAACCCACAGAGATCATAACATTGAGCAGCTGTAGGCAGTATGCACATATCATAATGAGGAGGGATCTCATTGTGCTTTCTCCTGTAGAACAGTTGGCAAGTTCTGGCTGGGAGTGAAGGAGGGCAGTGCCATACTTTCCAACATTTGGAAGTTGGCAGCTTCTATCTCAATGGGATAGTAAAATTTCTCCAAGTTATAATTTAAATGTTCAATGCACTAGCTGAGGTACTGCCACAACCCTCAAAATGGGTTCAATGCCTCAGTAGCTCATTTAAATTTGAGAATAAAATCTGGAATGGTTTCACCACTTTGAGCTACTATGGTGTAATGGTTTGAGCCTTGGAGACCAGGGTTCCAATCCTGGCTCAGACATATAAACCCAATGGGTGACCTTGGGCAAGTCACATTCTCTTAGCTTCAGAGGATGGCAATGGCAAACCCCCTCTGAAGAAACTTGCCAAGAAAGCACTGTAACAACAACAACTTTATTACAACCAATTGGCCAGCACTGTTAAAAAAAACAAAATACAAGTTTTAAAACACATCAATTGCCTACAGTGGATTTTTCCAAAGATAAATTAATAAGTAGAGTGAATCTTACTTTAAATAAAAATATTTAATGGAGCTGGACGGACTTCCAAATACCATAATGAGTAGATTGTTTTTACATCTTAAGTAATTCCATAATATAGTACTATTTATTTAATTATATTTAAAATATATTAGCTCAAACTAAAAATGCAGTTTAATAAACAAAGTACATTGGCCAAAATTATATTGTATTGGTCCCTAATCAAGTAATTTGATAGTGGACTCCAGTCATACCCCCTCGCTATCAGATATTACAATTTATCAAATTTTATATACAAATTTAATTTTTATATAAACTTATT
>CM034703.1:235643562-235654510 GCA_020142125.1 Phrynosoma platyrhinos
CCTCTATGACAGTTTGACTATTTTTTTCAGTCCTTTTGTCTTCCAGAATGCTGTCTCCCTTCCCCATCAATAGCTGAACTGTTTTTTTCTGAAGCCAGCTTGTTCTTCCCTAATAATTTTTTCATCGTCGAGCCATTCTTGGAGCTTATCCAATAAGTGTAATACATATAATTTGCTTATGATGTTAAGAAGGCTGATGGGTCGATAATTTGCGGGGTCTCTTTTATCACCTTTTTTGTATATTGGCACAATAATGGCAAGACCCCAATCCTCAGGAATATGTGTAGTATAATATATAGCAGAGAAAAGGGATGCAAGAATAGGAGTCCACCATTCAATGCTAGTTTTAAACACCTCTGAGGGTATGTTATCATTACTTGGTGCCTTGCCTGGGGTGATTCTAGTGATCAGACTCTTTATTTCCTGTTCAGAAACAGGTGCCCATATTGGAAGCTCTTTAATATCAATAGGGGAGTACTTTTGTTTATATTTGGATTGATCATATAACCTGCTATAAAACTGTTCCTAACAACTAACAGGGATAGAGTAAGTCAGTTTTAATGCCCTTGGCCAGCCACTATTTACAATTTTCAAAAAAGTAATTGTATCATTGTTATTTACTGCTGTTATTAGAGTATTCCATGAATTTTTAAGGGATATCGCTTTTTTTGTTTTTATCCATTTCTTGTATTTTTTCTTTAAGTCAAACCAGTCCGATGGAATTTTTTTGTAGGTTTTCTTGTCTATATATTTTATATTTTTCAACCAAGATCTGCTTCATATTGATGCAGTCTTGATCAAACCAGGCTTTTGATTTTTTAGTCTGATTTGGAATCTTGGAACATATTGGTCGGGTTAACAGATTTTTAATAGTTGATTTTAACTGCTGAAAAGGTTCAAATATATCATTTGGGGATTCTATTTTCAAAAGCCCTGTAATAGGTTTGCCTTAGGGTCATCATAACTCAGAAACAATTTGAAGGTACACAACTACTACTACAACAATTCACCACTCTATTGTTATGAAAATTGCCAGAATACTCTGAGCTGCTGCTAGGGTATTCTGCCTTCAATTTCTCTCAGAATTTCCCCCTTACTTTTAGGTCTCTTGGCAGCGATAATGGGTGTTTATCTTCCCACGCAACCTTTCATCACCTGGCACCACTGCTGTCATCAGTACAAGGCACCCAGAACACTATCAACACTGGGTTCTTTTTTCTGACTTCAGAGCAACTCCAGTGCCTGCACCAGTAGATCTGGATGGCTTGCAGGGACCATGTGGGAAGAGGGCTGTCTGTTGCCACTTTAGAAAGAGCTGCTAATGGTGGGGTGGGGAAATCACAGTAAATGGTATGATTTTAAAATGTGGATTAGGGAGAGGAAGACCCTAATCAGATGCAGGTGTCATGAAGACAGTCCAGACCTGATTTGGCATTTTGGCCCTGTGTCATATATGCAGGACTCAGCAAGTCCAGATGAACTGTGGGGTCACCCATGTAGACAAGGCCTAAGTCCCCATTCATATACGGAGAACATCTTAATCTTAAAACAGACCCAGTCTTAAAGGATAAGTAGGTGGCTATTCAGTTACATTTACTATCTGCACAGGCAGCAAGAAAGGATGTTTTGGGTGGTTCATAATTGTGCAAGGAAGGTAGCATTGTTAGTTTGCTGAAGCACAAGCAAAAAATTACACAACACTTAAAAACTAAGGACTTTATCACACCATCTAGGAAGTGAAATTTTAACAGGATAAAAGCCTCTCTTAGCTGTTATTTATCACACAGTGTTGTGTCCATCCTGCTGCTTCCTTGCATTCTATTCATCAATATAGTGGATGTTTTAATTAACAGGCAAAACATGTCAATAGGCTCTCTGTCTCACTACTATTCTATTTCTGCCTTTGTACGATAGGTCCCTAAGGCAGCCCTTGTGGTGCAGTGGTTAAATGCCTGTACTACAGCCACTCACTCACTAACCACAAGGTTGTGACTTTAATCCCAGCCAGAGGTTTCAGGTCAACTCAGCCTGGCATCCTTCTGAGGTTGCTAAAATGAAAAATAAAAATTAGAAATAAAATAAAAAGCTTGTTGGGGCAATTAGCTTATGAGGGAGTATTGTAAAGTAATAATTAGCACCCAGAAGTTATTATGGTATGTTGATGAAATTTTGTCAATGTTATCATTGATCCCTAAGTGCATTTTATTGAGAAAATCAGCTCATTGTGTCCTTTATTTTTGTTACAAGTTGTGCCAGAAGTGACTAAAATGTAAGATGGAGAAGTACAAGGGAGTATTGTAAAGTAATAATTATCACCTGGAAATTCTTATGGTATATTGATAAAATTTTGTCAGTGTCATCATCACCAAGTGACTTTTTCTTTTCCCAAAAATGAAAAATCTGTTGCAGGGTCATCGATTTGACAACACAGATAACATCATTCATGAAGTGGAAGAGTAGTTTAAGGCACAATCTGCAGACTTCTACAATAATGGTATTCGGAGGGTCAAGAAACGCTGAGAAAAATGTGTAAATTTGGATGGTGACTATGTAGAGATAAGTTAACAACTACAAATGAAAACAAACTTTCTGTCAAGTTTTTTTTAAGGTGATAATTACAACTTTACGATACCCTATCATACACTTTGTAAACCACTTAGTACATTGGTAAGCAGTATAGAAATGTACTTGCTATTGCTATTGCTATTGCTATTGCCCCTTCTTCCACACTTCCACTTCTCAGGCAGTCACATGGTGAGAGTGGGTGTGGTTCTGCTTCTTATTGCCTCTGCTCTCTACCCCTTTCAGTGATTGTATCAGCCATCACCTTCCTGAAACTGGTACACATCCACAAAGCCATTGGCTTTGGGAGGGGGTTGGCAGCCACAATTGCTCAAACTCACCCTTTTGTGTAACAGCGGGGTTGCTGTGCAACTGTGCAGGGAGCAGCAATTGCATCAGCAGCACCTTCCCGAACTATAGTTGCTATTTGCACATTTACACAGCAGCTGACTGTGGGAGGCAGTTGGCAGCAAGAATTGCTTGTCCCCCCCATTTCCTTCAAAGCTTGGGAGTGCTGTGTGAATGTGCACATAGCAACCCTACACTTTGGGAGGGGGTGGAGCAACTCCTTCCTAAAGCTGTCTGCTGTCTGCATATTCACACAGCAGCCAACTTGAGGAAAGGGTAGGCAGTTGGGATTACTCATCTCCCACTTTCTTCCTAGAAGGTGGAATTTGGTAGTGAGGAAAAGAGATCATATGGTCATGCATTGCCAATGCACTATTATGGGGGAAAGTGTGATAAGAAATGATGCCAAACTGGTATGCTTCCATTTCTATACTGGGACGATTGTGTTGGAACAGCAGTGTGGTGTGATAAAATCCTAAGAAGTTTTATTTGACATTTGTGGGCTCCAGCCCATTTCAGTGAGTTTCAAAATATATTTCAGAGATGACAAAATAATCAGAATATTGTTCAGACTGAGATTTTAATTCAGATGTCTCCCCATCCCCAGCCAACATTTTCCCTACTGAAGCAACACTACAGACTCATCAGATGCTAAAAATCTTTATTGTTCTGCTCTTATTTTCCTGCCCAATGCTATAAGCAAACTATTCTAGCTTTCCCGGACACTTAATAGAAAAGTTGAGGTTGCCCAGTTACACTTAGTCCAGGGCAGTCTAACAAACATGGCCTGGGTCATGCCACAAATATTACTCACAACCTTCTAAAGAAGGACAAATAAATTATTGTTTTACTACACATTTATCATCTGGTAAGATATTTTCTCTCACTCAGCCTGCTAAAGTGGGATTAAAATCTCTTTCCCTCTCTTTCCCTCTCTTTCCCCAATCCTCCTACCATCTTCATCTCATCCCCACTCCTACTTGTGGCCTGTACCTTTGCACTCAGCAGTTACCCTAGAAAGCTGTGGTGGTGTGCTGCTCATGCAATTGTGGTGAAATCCCAGACCTTTTTAAGGCACATCTATTGTGTCTTTTCAAACTATACCACTATAACACTATCATATCAAGAGACTATAATTGAGGTCGAATAACATCTAGCACATAAATTCCTTTGGGACAGAGAAAACGGGCTGATGTTAAGAAAGAGATGAATGGGAGAAAACTAGCTGCTTGGGAGAAATAAAGTAATGAAACAAGAATGATAATTTACAAACAATAAAAAATAAATATACAAAGAAAATTAAAAGGAGGAATCCCTCTGAGGGAAAAGAGATGAACAAACTTCATAAAAAAGCAAAGAAAAGTAAAGAAAAAGAAAGAAAACTCACAAGGCTGGATGTCGGAGTCACTTTAAGAATCAGCGCAGCCTTCAGGTGCTGCAGCGAAAACAGAAAGAGAGAACTATTACTCAAGAGAAAGTGGTGTGGGCGAAAGGAGTGAAAACCAGCTGGCAAAAGTAATCTAGTCAGCTGTCTTTTGTTCTGAGTGGCAACAGAGCTGTTTATTGAGTGAGGTGGCTGAGGAATAAGGGGAAAGGAGAGGAGCTTGACTGCAGACTATAGATATCTCACGGCTGATCTCTGCTTCAAGGAATGATCTGATCTGATTTCAAATGCTGTCCCAGAAAGGGAAGCACGGAATGTAGAATGAAGTGGAGGAGAGGAGTGGGAGAGAAAATATCGTCATAGACTTCATATAGGGAAGAGAAACATCTTAAAATAATTAAGAAGAAAGAGGAAAAAAAAAAAGAGACATTCAGAACTTGAATGGCAACTACTACAAGATCACAAGCGGCAAAAATGCAGGCACAGACTCAAGTACAGACTCAGAGAAGACCATCTCTAGAAGCAAACAAAATACTAGAGGCAAACTTGATGATTCTAGATGAGATTAAGAAAATCAGATTGGAGATGAAAAAGGATAAATCTGAACTGAAACAGGACCTAAAGGATACTTGAGAAGAATTAAGGAATGCTATAAAGACAGAAGTAAAAGAAGTTGCAAATATAGTTGAGAAACTGACTATGGAATTAACACAAGCCAAATCTAAAATAAATGAATTAGAGAAACAAAATAAAGATCTAAAGAGCGAAATTCAACATTTAAAGAAAAATATAAGCAGAGAAACAGAAGAATGAATCAAGAATGAACAAAAAACAAGAGAAAGATGTGTTAAGCTCAGAGGATTACCTGAGCAAAATAATGAAAATTTATATGAAAGGTTAACATCAGCCTTGGCAAAATTCATGGATAGAGATGAGGAGGAATTTCACTTTGAAATAGACAAGATGTACCAGATCAGCTCACAAACATCGAGACAAAGAAAATTACCTAGAGATGTGGTAATTTATTTTGTGAGAACTCAAATAAGGGACCAATTGCTAAGAACAATTTTTGAAAGAAAATTGATAATAGACGGAACTGAAATTTTGATATCTAAAGATTTACCAGGGGAAACATTGAAAAGGAGAAAGGAATATGCACAGCTAACAAAGATCTTGAAAGAGAAAGAAATTATGTACAGATGGGAGTTTCCTGAAGGTTTATCCTTTACATATGAGCAAAGAATATATAAAATCAACTCTACCTCTAAAATAAATGCCATGACAAAAAATTTTAAAAAAAGAGATGGATGAGAATCAAACTAAGAATAAAAATTATCTGGATGAAGAAGAGGAAAAGGTCATGAAAAATCGACGTTAAAAAAGAAGAGTCAGAAAAGCAAAAAAAGATGGTGAAAGGGGAAGTAACGAAGAAACAAAATACCGATAAAGAGCTAAGAAGCAAAGATTTAAGATTATCTGAAGAGAGTGAAAGAGAGGAAGAAGAAGAAGAAGAAGAGGTAGGCTTGGTAGAAGGATGAGTAAAAATACACATTTCATCTTGTGGAACGTTAAAGGCCTCAACTCCCCATAAAAAAGAAAGAAATTTTTTCTGGGAAAAACAAAAGCTGATATAACCTGTATTCAGGAAACCCGTATTATTAATAAAGACATTAGATTATTAAAAAACAATAAACTGGGATCATTATTTGTTTCGGCTTCAGAGAAAAGAAAAAATGGGGTGGCATTATATATAAAAGATAATATAGAAGCAAAAGAGGTATTTTCTGACAAAAATGGACACTATATAGGAGTAGAGATTATATGGGAGGAGCAGGTTATAATGATGGTAGGTGTATATGCCCCAATAAACAATAAAAGTAAATTCTATGATATTCTACTCGCTAAAATCACAGAATATTCCTATGAAAATATCATTTTGATGGGTGACTGGAATGGGGTCATTGACCCCATAATGGATAAAGAATCAAGTGGCAAAACGAAGCTAACCTCAGGTAAACTCCCAATTTTTTTTTTCAATATGAAGGAAACATTATTGGTCGAAGATATCTATAACACTATCATTGCACTTCAATTATCATATTCCACCTTATGGAATGCTGGAATGTGCAGTTTGGGGAGGGTACTTTGAACCTTCCACCAAAGAAATCTAGTGTCTTACCAAACTGCAAAACTCAAGAATCCATATGATGCAAACTCTCTTACTTTAACTCTGAGATGGATTCCCACCTCTTTCCACTTCTCTCTTGTCCTATTCCAAGTACCTCTCTGGAAATGAAGCTGCTCAGGCTATTCAAGAGTGCCAGATCAATGTCTTGAAGAACTCTATCTCTTGGATTAGCAAATATGATTGCATTTTCCCCTGCTTCAGGCTTCCCAATGACTGTTCACAAACAAGGAAACTGAGATTTTCATAGGACAGGTTTTAGGATGGGGCACAAGTAGATTTCATATAATTTTTTTTTCCTGGGAAATTTTGGCCAACTGAAAGGGGTATACTAGAGCAATTTGGTAGAACAATTTGGCTTGAATAGCAGACATCCACATCTGTGGATTACAGAGAGACCAAAGTTTGAGTGGTTTTCATAGTCTCTCATCAGGGGAGGAGATCTCTCAAAGAACAATAGCTTATCTAGATGCACAAAAATGATTGTAAATCACTTTTTGAGTTAAAAGTGATAAATGGTCAACAGTAATATGAGCATGCTCTGATTTATTTCAATAGCATCCCATCAAAATCAGTGGGAAAATTTACAATATGGAGAAACTGAAGAAAACCACTTTAGGAAGCCAAACAACCTGTAAAGCTTCTCATTTTCCCTGCAGTGGGACTGTTGCTAATAATGGAGATGCACATAATCAGTTAATATGATAGTACTCATAGATTCTTCATGATAACTACACTGCTCAAGTGTGTGCTTCTTTCCGTCAAGCCATTATCACATAAAGGCTATCAATAATTCTTCCTTTTTTCTGCTTTAGTTTATCATACAAGGAAGGCAGATAAGCTGGGATATGAATGTTTTAGAAAGAACAATTTGAAGCAGGGAAACTCCAGTTCTGAGGCTGATGGTAGCCCGGATAATGTACCTCAATAGGGTTGGTGAAAATGGTTGGCTGAAGTGGTCAATATGCAGGTAGCAAATGCAGGGTGGATTCTGAAAGAGGTGGATGTGCTGAGGTTATTGTAAGCAAATTCACTACTCCTGAAGGCATCCAGCAGTGGCATTGATCTTTGGGGAGTATTATTTATCTGTAATGTTTTTGACTATAGCAAAGCCTCTGATTGCATAAATCATGAAAAGCTATGAAACACACTTAAAGATGTGGAAGTGCCACAACATTGGATAGTCCTGATGAGAAATCTCTGCTCAAGACAAGAAATTGCTGTTAGAAAAGAATATGGAGAAACAGATTGGTTCCCAATTGCCAAGGCTGCATTCTATCACTCTACTTGTTCAACATGTATGCAGAAAATATCATTCAATGATCAAGTTTAGACTTAGAAAAAGGAGGAGTGAAGATAGGAAGAAAGAACATCAATAATTTAAGATATGCAGATAACATCATACTACTAGAACATACTTCTAGAACAGATGACCAAACACTCAGAAAGGAGAGATGTAGTAATGATGGGTGACTTGAACTATCCTGATATTTTCTGGAAGTCAAACTCAGCCAATACTTAAAGGTCTAGCAAATTCCTTACTTGCCTCAAAGACAAGTTCTTTGTCCAAAAAGTGGAACCGGCTACAAGAGGATCAGCTATTTTAGATCTGATCCTAACCAACAGGGATGATCTGGTCAATAGGGTGCAAGTGATGGGATCCTTAGGTGGGAGTGATCATGTTCTCCTGGAGTTTCTTATACAATGTAAAGGAGAAGCTATGCATAGTCAAACACTCATTCTAGACTTTAGGAGAGCTGATTTCAACAAACTTAGGGAAACACTGGGAATGATCCCATGGTCAGGAAAACTAAAAGAGAAGAGAGTTCAGGATGGATGGGAGTTTCTCAAAAGGGAGATACTGAAGGCACAATCTCAAACTGTTCCAATGAGAAGGAAAAATGGGAGATGTCTCAAGAAACTGGTTTGGATGAAAAAAAAACTTTCAACTGAACTAAGTTTTAACTGGGAGATGTATAAGAAGGAAAATCACTAAAAAGGGATTCAAACAAATAGCTAGCACATGTAGGGGTAAAGCCAGGACTGCCAAAGCCCAGAATGAGCTCAGGCTTGCTACAAGGGTTAGAGACAATAAAAAGGGCTTTTTTGAGTATGTCTGTAGCAAAATAAAGAAGAAGGAAATGGTAGAGCCACTGTGCAGAGAAGATGGAGAAATTCTAACAGGAGACAGAGAAAAGGCAGAACTAATCAATACATTTTTTGTCTCAGTCTTCTCACAAAAGGAAATGGGTGTTCAACCTGAGAAAAATGGAACAGAAGACACAATAGGGGAAATGTAGCACAGAATAAGTAAAGAGGAAGAACAGGAATATCTGGTTAACTTAAATGAATTTAAATCTCAGGACTAGATGAACTACATCCAATGATATTAAAAGAACTGGCAAATGTAATCTCAGAGCCACTGGCAATAGTCTTTGAGAATTCCGGGAGAACAGGAGAAGTCCCAGCAGACTGGAGGAGGGCAAACATTGTCCTCATCTTCAAAAAGGGGAAAAAAGAGGATCTCAGTTAGTCTGACATCAATACCGGGAAAGATTCTAAAACAGTTAATTAAACAGAGAGTCTGTGAACATTTAGAAGTGAATGCCATAATCACTAAAAGTCAACATGGATTTCTCAAAAACAAGTCATGCCAGACTAATCTGATCTCTCTTTTTGATAAAATTACCAGCTTGCTAGAGGAAGGGAATGCAATAGACATAGCATATCTTGATTTCAGTAACACTTTTGACAAGGTCTCCCATGGTATTCTTGCAAACAAGATAGTAAGTGGGCTAGACAATACAATTGTTAGGTGGATTAATAACTGGTGACTGACTGAACCTAAAGGGTGCTCAGCAATGGCTTCTCTTCATCCTGGAGAGAAGTGACCAGTGGGGTGCCACAGGGTTCTGTCCTGGGCCCAGTGCTATTCAACATCTTTATCAATGATTTGGATGAAAGAATAGAGGACATACTTCTCAAATTTGCAGATGACACCAAATTAGGAGGAATAGCTAATACCCCAGAAGACAGGATGAAAATTCAAAATGGCCTTAATAGATTAGAAAGCTGGGACAAAGCTATCAAAATGAATTTCAACATGGAGAAATGTAAGGTACTGCATTTAGGGCAAAAAAATATGAAATGCAAAGATATAAGATGGAGGACACGTGGCTTAATGAGACTATGTGTGAAAGGGATCTAGGAGTCCTAATAGACCACAAGTAGAACTTGAGTCAACAGTGTGATGCCGCAGCTAAAAAGGCGAATGCAATTTTAGGCTGCATTAATAGAAGTATAGTATGTAGATCAAGGGAAGTAATAGTGCCACTGTATTTTGCTTTGGTCAGGCCCCTCCTGGAATACTGTGTCCAATTCTGGGCACCACAATTCAAAAAGGATGTTGAAAAACTGGAGGCGTGACTTAGGGAATCGGGTATGTTTAGACTGGAGAAGAGATAGTTAAGAGGGGATATGATAGCCCTGTTAAAATATTTGAACTTGCTAGCTTGTTTTCTGGTGTTCCAGAGAATAGGACCCAGAACAATGGATGCAAGCTCCAGGAAAAGAGATTCCACCAGAACATTAGGAGGAACTTCCTGACAGTGAGAGCTGTTCGACAGTGGAACACACTCTCTCAGAGTGTGGTAGAGTCTCCTTCTTTGGAGGTCGTTAAACAGAGGCTGGATGGCCATCTGTCAGGGATGGTTTGATTTTGAGTTTCTGCATGGCAGGGGGTTGGACTGGATGGCCCTTGTGGTCTCTCCCAACTCTATGATTCTATGATTCTATGGTTCTATATTACTGGAAAATATCATAGACTTGGAATAATTACTAAGGTAGGTAAAAGAAGAAAGTGCAAAGGCAGGCTTGATACTAAACATAAAGAAAGCAAAAATAACGACCATGGAGGCATTTTTTTGTTTTCCATAATTGTTGGTATATTTTAGTTAACACTAGAGTTGATTCTGCCTGTGTAGATTGTAGCAATTAAATTGGAATATCATCTATTCCTGATAATTTATTCTTCCCAGTTTCTCTTATCACAGTGTTCACCTTGCTCTCCAGAATTTGGATTTCATCTTCATATGATTCTTCATTCCATGCGCTATTCAGTTTATCATCTCTTTTATATAGCTCTCCTGTGCATGGCTTCCATTGTCATCTAGTTTCTTCTTGATCTTGTAGTATCTTCCTCTTCAAAATATAGAGCATCCTTGCCCTTGATTTGAAGTGTCCTTTGAGTTCCTGGATCTTGTGGAAGAGGTCTCTCATTCTTTTGTTTTTGTTGTTGTCTTTTATGTTGATTTGGGGAGTGAGAGACATGATGCTGAGGCAGTCCTGTCCAAAAAATGTCACAGATATCAATAGAAAAAACAATGTTCAAATGGGACTGTGCTGTTATCATGTTGAATTGGGATGATGATGGATGTACAGAAAACAGTCCATGAAACCAATCATCAAGA
>CM034703.1:235686586-235700708 GCA_020142125.1 Phrynosoma platyrhinos
CCTGAACTATGAAGATTCTTGCCTGTCTAGGACTATCCTCTTCAGAATTTCCCAACACTCAAGACTAATTTTTCAATTATATTTCAAATATTTATACATATTCTTTCCATCCCTAGCCTATGGTTATGATATACAGTTTCCGACAGAATTTAGGAGGAACTGGGGCTTATAGCATCTTTTCAGAGACCAGAGCAGTCTATTCTACTACATTTTATGTGTCTTTAAAACTGGTGCTGCTCTTTGTTTTAAGGTGGTTTTAATAAATAATATTAGTTGAAGACAACTGTGTGTGTTGTTCTCATATTGAGAAATGACTACTCCTTATGTTCCCATTTCTCTGTACCAGGGATAGTCCTACACCTCACTGTGTTATGTCCAGTGTTAAGAAGGTGGAATACAAAAAGTGTAGCTCTCCTTGACCCCTTGTTCTCTGCAAAGTCAACACTGCTTATAAATGTTTCCTGCTCCTTTAGGTAGTTTCCTGCACAGCTGCTCAGCACAGTGTTTGGCAAGTGTATGCTTTTTCCTCTTTTCCTTGCAGATGCTTTGCAAGACTGAGGCCTTAACCTGCTTCTGCCCATCACTGTAGGAACACAAAACCCAAATGAATCTGAGATACCAGTTAATATAGCAAACCCCAGTAAAAACCTTCCCAGTGCTGCATCTCTGAACTAAAATTTCTATCATACTTCATGACAGGTAGACTGCAAAGAACATTCCTCTGTCTTTACCCATAATAGCAACAAAACTGCTCCTCTATAAAGTTTTGGAGTTATCCATGTCATGACCTCCACACACTCTCCTGCACAACCAAATAAGCTTTTCCAAACAGCATTAAGCACTTGCAGGCCCAAAATATATTCACACATTGTTTGTGCAGGAGCTAACTGGCCAAGGCATGCCTAGAATACTAATGGCACTAATGCCCTAAAGATACTTTCCTTATTTAAAAGCAAAGTGCTGCCAGCCTTTCCCTTAAGCTCAATGGCCATCCAACACATATTTCTGAACTGAAGAGAAAGCAGTAGCTGCAAAGATCCACTGGCATCTTTCCCTTGGTTCCTTTCAAAGGACAGCAAAATTGAGCATTAGGAAGATAAACAGAGTCCACTAAAACCCTCATTTGTGTTCTCTTCAAAACAGTTGCCAGAGCATTAAGAACCCCCCAAAGGGCAGGGAAAATTACAAAGTAAATAAGCTGGATGGGGGGAAAGAGCCAGAAGGGCTATTTATAAAACAGAATTAAAAAGACACTATCATGGGTTACGCATGAAGAAGATTTTACATAGTCATGGTATCTCTTCTCTGCCCCTAGTTTAAGAAGAGAGAGCCTTGTAGTTTTCCTTTTACTCCAGAACTATGCAAATGGATGCTGTCATGCTCTCATGGTAGAAGTTATATTTAAATATGGATTTTTGTGATTTTAAATATGCAAATCCATGAGGAAACAGGATTAAACAAGCCTCAAGTTTAGATAAACACAGGCAAAAGTGAAACACATCAGAATCACCCATCAGATTCCCATCTTACATTCAAAATGGCCACTAAAACATTGTCAAGTGTTGTTGGGTTGTTGTTGGGTTTTTTTAAAAAAAAAACTATATTTAATGTGCCTCAATAGGACACAATTCCAACTCCTTACTATTTTACAGAAAGCCCAATAAGGAATGTTTCCCTGATACCTTATCTCTGCATGTCATCTTAATTATAATGCTACTCAGATGTTTATTACTTTCAGCAATACCTAGTCCCACCATTTTGAAATACATTTGGGCTCCTTGGAGACTGTCATAGTAATAAATTTTAAAAAAGCCTTTTTGGAAAGGCTCCTTCTTCTATGCCTGAACTACTCTTGAAAGAAAATTTATGCCCAAATGTTTAACTTATTTTACATCTCTTTAATGCCTTTAACACTCTGAGCAGAGATATGGCAAACATGTGTTATCTCTTTTCTTTCTGATATCTTGTTCCCTTGAGTGTTTACAGTCCTTCTTATTTTTATAATGTGCGTGTGTGTGTGCGCACACGCCTTCAATTTGCCAGTCCATGTATGGAAACCATATGAATTTCAAAGGGTTTTCTTAGGCAAGGGTGGTTTTGCCTGTTCCTTTCTTTGAAATATAGCCTAAAGCATCTAGTTTTCGTTGGTGGCTTCCCATCCAAGTACTACACAGAGCTGGCCCTGCTTAGCTTCCAAGCTCAGATTGTTTCTGATGCCCTTAAAGTATTTAGGCTGTTTTTGCATATCAGTCTGATAAATGTAACACTCGGCATATTCCAGACATTGGATCATAGAATCATAGAGTTGGAAAAGACTTCAAGAACTATCCAGTCCAACCTGCTGCCATACAGGAATTAACAATCAAAGCACCCCCGACAGATGGCCATCCAGTCTCTGTTTAAAAACCTCCAAAGAAGGAGACTCTACCACACCTCAAGGAAGCATGTTCCACTGTCAAACAGCTCTTACTGTCAGGAAGGTCTTCTTAATGCTGAGGTTACCACCCCCATTCCCATCAGCAATCTCCAGGGCTACAGTCCTTGCTACAGAGATTGTCATAGGAGCAGGATGAAACATCAGTCTTTTGCCTGGTAGGGGGGTTTTTACAGTCCCTATGTATTCCCTACACTATTGCTACAATCATGATTACTAAGGAATATGTAATACAAATCAATTACAGATGCATAACTCTAGAATATGCATTTGTAAACAGGGACATCACTAGGGGTGCAGGGGGTTCAGGCCACACCAGGTGACACCCTAAAAAGGGAGGGAGGGAGGAAGGATACCACTGCTCCTCAAACATCTGCTTTATGGCACAAATGGGATGTGGTGTTGTCCTGCATCTCTTTAAAATGCAGGAGCTCAGTTGAAGAGATGGGGGTGAGTGGGGTGAGGTCCAGTAGGAAGAGAAAGATTTCAGGGTTGTTTTTTTAAGTTTGAAGTTTTAAAGTTAAAAAATTATTTAAAAAAAAACTAATGTTCATTAAGAACATCACATCTTTAAAAAATTTCACGTTAACCACATGAAATACATTTAGGCTGTGCATTTAATTTAAATAATTTAAAGGTAGAATTTTCATTTTGCTAGTTGCATATTTCACAACTATTGACATTACATTCAGTGATGTACAAGAATTATAATTTATGAGTAACATTAGTACAAAAAACACTACTAAGGATTCTGTCTGGTGTGGTATAAGAGATCAATGGGGATGATACCATGACTTACCGCACTGGGTGACACCAACCCTAGTTTGTAAGTGTGATGATAAATCTCAGCCCTTACTTGCTCTATATTTCAACAATTTTATCATGGATGTCTTGGCCATTTAGCAAGATATGCCCCTCCATACCATCTTAACTAAGAAGATTATTGCATAATGATATAAACCGTCTTACCTGAGCTGGCTTAAAATTAAAAGAGGGTGGCATCCTGATGTTATCAGATGCATTTAACTGCCGAAATTGCCGCCTAGGCACAGCCCGGCTCCATCACCACTCAGAGAGGCGCTCCAGCAGCCATTTTTCAAGCTGGAAAACTCCCAGCTTCGAAAAGAGGCACAAGGAGTGCCCTTTCAGGAGGCGATGGAGCCAAGCTGCACCCGGGCAGTGGCTTCGGCAGCTAAATGCATCTGATAATATCAGGATGCCACCCACTTCTAATTTTAAGCCAGTTCTAGTAAGCCAGTTTATATCATTATGCAATAATCCTAAGAACAGAAGCAGCAAAATGAAGAATTATGACTACCATCTTCAATTTTTTTCTCCTGTTTCATTTGTAATACCTTGCCTATTGAAGAAGCCAGTGAAGCTTTGAAAGCTTGCAATGTGTATATTGTGCATTTTGGTTGGCCAATAAAGCTATCACTGTTTAGTGGATTTTTTATTAGATTTTTTAAAAAACAGTGTTTGAAATATTACTACTGAGAAAGACAAAAACATATACAACATAGTCAGGCTCTAGTAATTTGCCCCACCCAGCCCTGTCCATGAACACCTTAAGCCAGCTTTCTGCGAACTGCAAGTGTAAGTGGGTACATTCTTAAGGAATTTTTGCATCTCAGACTCATTGGCCAACCATAAGAATACATATGAGCAACTACATTAGGCAGGTTCCCATTTTGGAAAGTGAACGCCTGCCAGTGAAACATCCACCTGGTAGGCAGGTATTAGAAGTAAAGAGCACTAACACATGCAACTGCTAACCTATGGGAAATAATAGATAGCCATATGGTCTGACATCTTTTATTTCTGATCTTTTTCTAAACAACTACAGTCAGCCCTCATATCCACAGATTCTTTATTCATGGATTCATCTGTCCATGGCTTGAAAATATTCCAAAATATATAAACTCAAAAAAACCAAACCTGTTTTGCTATTTTTTATAAGGGACACCATTTTACTACACCATTGTATATAATGGAATGTGAGCATCCATGGATTTTAGTATCCACAGGGGCTCCTGGAACCAAATCCCAGTGGATGCCAAGGGCCCACTGTACTGTATTTGTTATCCAAACTGGTTTACTTCCTCCTCCTTCAAGGAAGCCAATCAGTCTTTGTTCTTCAGCTGTTAAAGAGGGGTACTCACACAGAGGGTCTTATGGAGATGATAACAGCTGTAGGCCAAAACATCTGGAGGGTGTTCCCTGCTGTTTTAGGAGCTGTACATGGCATTTCAGCAGCCCTGGAATAAATAGAAAGGAGAAAGAGGCCAGGGGTCAGTCTGGACTAAAGCTGCCAGGGACAGTTGTGTGAGAGAGACATTAACTGGCATCCTGTTGGTGAATCACAATGATGTAAGTCAGACTTATACCATCGCAACTCACTTTTTGGGTCATTGCAGAAGCTGGAATTCTGTTCCAACCATGTAACAACCAAAATCTTGCCAACATTCACCTTTTAAGCAGCAGAGTTCCCCCTCAGTACAGCCATTTTTGTGTCAGCAGGGGTGTGTCCAATTATTTTCCTTGTAACTAGATGTACAAAGAGGACTTCATTCATTCATTCATTCATTCATTCATTTCATATCCTGCTTTTCTCCTGAATGGTACTCAGCCACTTGCTGGGACTTCCCAAGGACCCCTAGAGATCTTTGCAGATACTGTGGAAGTGCATCCAAGCATAGGAAAATAGCTGGACACATCTCTGGTGATCCTTTGGATCTCTGGTAGCATGGAACTTACATGGTGAGTTTTTGGGGGGAGGTAGCATTGAGAGACATAGCTACATGACACAGGTATGTCTCTCCAAACAGAATGTCAGCTATTGTTTCATTCTCTTTTTCCTCTTTTAAGCAAGGGGAAATAGAAAACAGAAGTATCTATAGTCCTATACCGACACCTAGTGGGCAGCAATGAGAAAAACATTCTCCCTTTAGAAGAGCTGCCTTCAGTAGGGACGTGAATTGTCACCTATTTCATTCTCACATACAAGAACAATATAATAAGAACAATGATAAAATGTGTTTTCCATACTAAGTAAGACTACAAATTTTGGAATGTATTTTAATAGGTTTTTATTATATATATATATATAATATATATATATATATTCATTGCACTTTTGAAATTTTCTGACAAAATTTCCACAGAGCAGTTCTTGCAAAAAAAATGTTTTTGCAAAAAAGATTTTTGTGAGCAGACATGTATTATATACAAAGTATAAGGCTTTCCATATAAAACATTGTTTTCTGCACAAACTACAGTGGTTTTTCTACCAAAAAAAATACAATTTTTTCACAGAAAAGCCCCAAAATGGGTGAGGGTGAATCTCACAATAATTTACCTTTTGTCCTCAAGGTGTAAGAAAACTGGCAAATCCTTCGCGTCCCTAATATTGAAATGCCAGGATTATGCAGATAAACAAGTTCCTGTTTTTGAGGTCTAGAGCTTCAAGGTAACAAGTTACAAGAAACATAGTTGCCTAGTATTTTTAAGTAAAATGATTGTAACAAAACTACATGTCAAACTAACATAAGAAGCAAAAGAGAAGTTACTTTTTTGGTGTAATGACTCATGGATCCAGTGCTAAGAAGCTCCCTTGGCATTGCACAGGAAGGCATTATCTCCTTCCACAATGCCCTGCTACCTAAATATCTTTGATGTAAATACCCTTAACCTACATACTAGAGTCTAAAAAATACTTTTTGTACTACAATCAACTGATCCTCCCAGCCAATATTGCCTCTGGCCAATGTGGCTGGGGAATTCTGGGAGCTGTCACCCAAAACAGAATATTTTTTAAACATTACACTATGTTTTCCTAATGCGGATGTAAAAATCTTTTTTAAAATTCCATTGAGAGACTTTCCAAGGCATACATGGCTCCCTCTGACTTCACAGGCTGCAACATCAGAGTAGCTGCGCTAGCAACTTTAAGATGGTGAGGCAGCTGCCTCAACTCTAAGAGTAACTAATATCCACTATACTATCACTCTGGGATGGTGATGATATTTGTTTATTTTCCATATTGGGACTCAAAGCAGCATAGTTAAACATAGTTAACAATTAACAGCATGCAATAGATTAAAAAACAATTAAACAAACATAAAATGCAAAACCAGTTAAATTAAAACAACAAAAATTCCAATACAACTATATAAGGTTTTTCCCCACTGAAGAATCAGTTCTCAAAGGCCTTCTGGAATGAAAAGGGTTTTACTTACCTGTGGAAAGATAGTAAGGCAGGTGCCAGTCTAGCCTCTCTGTGGAGGGAGTTCCAAAACCTGGGTGCAACCACTGACCTCCCCAGATGACCTCAAAACACACACAAGTTTTCCTCTTTTCCTTGCAGAGCCATATAGAGCTTTATAGGTCATCACCAGCTCTTTGAAATGTGCCTGGAAATGTTTGTGCAGTCATGAAGCTGTTGCAACAAACAAGCTGCAGGAAAAGAGATTCCACCTCAACATTAGGAGGAACTTTCTGACAGTGAGAGCTGTTTGACAGTGGAACACACTCCCTTGGAGTGTGGTGGAGTCTCCTTCTTTGGAGGTCTTTAAACAGAGGCTGGATGGCCATCTGTCAGGGATGCTTTGATTGGGAGTTCCTGCATGGCAGGGGGTTGGACTGGATGGCCCTTGTGGTCTCTTCCAACTCTATGATTCTATGAGTTGTATACTCCATGTAGCCAACTCCAGTTAACAATCTGGCTGCAGGTCTTTGAACTTATTTTCGGTAGTTCCCACATGCATTGAAATAGTTGATCAAATTTGGGGAAATCATCATTAAGTGGTAGAGCACACATTTTGCATTCAAGAAGTCCTGAATTCATCTCATAACATCTCTGGCTCAAGTATCCTGATATTTCAGCACAGACCTTGAATAGCTACTGCAGGCTAGAGGCAATATGGGGCTCAATGAACTAGTGATCTGACTCCCTACACAGGCAGTGGATGAGGATTCTTGAACTTTTCAATCTGCTTCCTAGACTTTCTCACTGACACATCCAAAGTAGGTTTCTGTGACCCTTCAGCACAGTAGGCCAGGAGGCAAGGTGCTAGCTATCTGTAACTATCCAGCATCAACTGAGATCATTTGATGAGCTTTGCCTTGTCATTGGTGTTTATAGTAGTAGGAACCCCTGAGGTAGCTCAGTTTTTGCAGGAGGTACTTTGTAACAGGTGTGAATAGATATGGACCCAATTCTATGTCTTTTGACCTGTTTGCCTGTCAGAAGACATTTACAGCCAGTGCATAATGCTATACAATTGAAGAGATGTGTTGCCTGCCAAGCAAACACTTTAAAAGATAAAAGCACCCATTTTCTAGCAATGATTCAATAAAACAACACAAATTAATTGATCAGGCAGTAGCTGAACAAATCAATTAACTACAGTAATTTTAACAAAGTCTCCCTAAATCTCTAGTTGCTACAGGACCCAGAAATTATTTGTGCATTGCTTTGGAAAATGTTGATTATCATCATTCAATATTCACCTTACTAAAATCTCATTGAGGCAACATTCAATCATCAACTGATTTCTATTATACAAGATAATAAAGAGTGGTAAGAGACCGCAATTTGATTGAAATCATGTTCATTACATAGTCAATACAGATATGGTCAGCTGAGAAAGACTTGCAAAACTCTTGGCCTTCTAAAGAAAAAAATATGGGAGTGAAACAAAAAAAATGAAATATTTTAACATCCAAAATCCATGGAACAGTGATATATTTATTGGACCAATCAAAATGCACAAAATATTTGTTGTGAGCTTTCAAAACTCCACTGGCTTCTTTAGCAGGCAAAGGTGTTAAAAATCATACAGGAGAAAGAAAAATATGATGATGCTAGTCACAGCTCTGCATGTTGTCAAGATGTTGCTGCTGCTCTTGGTTAAACTGATATAGTGGGATATCCATGTAGGCAAGTCTCTTCTTTCCCTGTGGGATCTGGGAGACAAAGAGTCTTAAAGTCCAGGAACTGAAATTTAAATTCCATTTGCAATACAGAAAGATACGTTGTTTGAGATCCCAAATAGTAAGTCCTAGTCCACTGGGCCCCTCCTTAGGGAAAGATGAAGGGTAGGGAATTCATTTGAGTTTTAAAAAATCAATTTCATTGACTCTGAAACCAGTGGGCAACTTATGGCCCTCCAGATGTGGTTGGACTGCAACTTCCATCAGTCCCAGCCAACTTAATCAGGGATGAGTGATGAGGAGAGTTGCAGTCCAAGCCATCTAGTGAGCCAAATATTTCCTACCTCTGCTGAATCATCTCTTAGGATTCAAACCTGACAATTCTAAGATGGTCCCATAGCCTGGACAATGTCTAATCTATCACTATATGAATAATCAGAAACTATATGAATAGTTAGAAACACTGAGCATCTTTGCAAGTTAAGATAAGCAGCAAAATGCAGAAAGGTCAATTGCAAATCAAGTAAGATTTGATTTGAAGAAGAATCTGGAACTAGACCAGGATTTCCTGACCTTCAAATGGAAACTAGCAAGATGCTAAATGGACTAGAGTCAAGAAGAAAAAGCTCTGGTATATTATTGGTTTTAATCATGAGCATCACCTTCAGCTAGAAAGACACCAAATGTAGTCTTCACCTTGATATTAATCTAAATGTCAATTCCTGACACCTGCACACTATTTCAAGGGTTGTAGTTGCTGTGTGCCTTCAGGTTGACCCAATTTATAGTGACCCTGTCATAGGGTTTCCTTGACAATACTTATTCAGAGGAAGTGTGCCTTGGGATTCAAACCTTTGTCTCCCAGGGTCTCGTCCAGCATTCAAACCGCTACACCATGCTGGCTCATTTCATGGGAAGGGAGCTAAAAACCAACAATCCTTTTTTTTTTTTCAACTATTGGTTTGGATGACATGAGCATTGCTTAACACAACTGGACATGTATCAAAATCTGGATCGGTATCTGGGTGGAACAGCAAGCCATCCATCAGTTTTGCCCAAAAACCTGTCAGTCTTATCACCAAACCTGGATGCTCAAACAACTCCCCAGTTGCAACTCCAGAATAGGACTTGTGGTCCAACACCTTGAATGAGCTATTGTGTGTCTTAACTAATTGGCACTGATTGATCTCAGTACTGACAGACATAAATCATGATTTGAACCAACAGGACAAGCACAGTTTCAAAAGAAATCAATGCTGATTATAAAAGACACTCATAGCTTTGTATCCAGCTTGCCAAAATGGCTCCCCATTACCTAGGCAAACAACCTAGAACAAAAGGAGGCACTTTGTGTTATCACACAGCCTGTCTTATGATGTCAGCTTGTATCTGAAAGATTTTCCCTGTTTGTCTGAAAACTTTGTGTCTTCCCACCATTCCACCCCAGCTTTTTAAAATATTTTTATGTGGAGTAACATTGCCCCCTGCTGCATATTGTGTGCAATTTGGTAAATGTGTGCATGTGTGATATGCCTTCAAGTCTCCTGTCAACTTATGGCAACCCCATGTATTTTATAGGGTTTTCTTAGGTCTAAAACACACTGCAGAAATAATCCAGTTTGAGACTGCTTTAACTGTCCTAGCTCAGTGCTAGGAAATCCCGGGAATTGCAATTTATTATGGCACCAGAGCTCTCTGATAGAGAAGGCTAAGGGCTATTGCACTATTGAACAAAAGAAAAGACATTCCCCCTCTGCATGTCGTCATTCTCTTTGTTCTCTTCTGGTTGTAAAACCATGGGAGGGGGTCATAAAAGTGTCATAAAAGTGTTCCATTTGCCAAATTGAAATAATCCATTTGGCAAAAATGACACTTTTCCAATACTCTTGCATGCTTTTACAACCTGAAGAGAATGAGAGTCATGCAAAGGAAGAAAAAAAATCCCATCTTTTTGTTTGCCTCCCTGGTTTGTTCAATAATACGATAAGGCTCTAAATGTCTCACAAAACTACAGAATTCCCTAGCAATGAATCAGGGCAGTTAAAGCGGTCTCAAACTGGATTATTTCTGCAGTGAATTTTAGACTTAAATCAAGGACTCCTCAGAGGTGGTTTTGTTAATTCCTTCCTCCGAAATATAGCCTACAGTACCTGGAATTCATTGGCAGAATACCATTCCATAAAATATAACAAAATGTGTGTTTTCTTGAACATACACAAATGCATGCATCTTCTCTTTCTTCTTTGAGAGACTACGGGCCTTTGCAGACTGCCAGAAATAGTGCACATTAAATTGAGGCACTGCCTTGGCTCAGTGCTAGGGAATCATGGGAACTGTAATTTATTGTGGCACCAGAGCTCTCTGACAGAGAAGTCTCAATGTCTCAAAAAAAATACAATTCCCATGACTCCCTAGCACTAAGCCAGGGCAGTGCCTCAATTTAAGGTGCACTATTTCTGGCAGTCTGCAAAGGCCCTACATCTCCCCATATGAACCTTCTAGAGCCCTACAATCTTCCAAGGAAAGTTTTGTCTCGGTATTGCAACCATTGCAGGTTCACTTGTTGAGGACACGAGAGAGCCTTCTCGGTGGCTGCTCCCAACCTCTGGAACTCCCTTTCAAAGGAGGCTAGGCTGGCTCTCTCCCTGCTTGCCTTTCTCCAGCAAACTAAATAATTTTTGTTTAGGTATGCTTTTTAACATATAATCAGGACAATGTTATTTTTTATATGGGGTGTGTGTTTTAGTTATGTTTTTTAACTTTTTTATGTTTTTGTATTAATTTTATACTATTTTAACTTGATGGTTTTAATTGTTTTTAAAATGTTTATTGTAAGATTTTAATAGTGTATTGGTGCAGTGGTTAAATGCCTGTACTGCAGCCACTCACTCACAAACCACAAGGTTGTGAGTTCAGTTCCAGCCAGGGCTCAGGGTTGACTCAGGCTGGCATCCTTCCAAGGTCACTGAAATTAGTACCCAGCTTGTTGGGGGCAATTAGCTAACAGTTGTAAACTGCTTAGAGGCTGCATAGCACAGTATGAAGCAGTATATAAATGAATGTGCTATTGCTATTGCTATTATCTTGTGAGCCACCTTGGATCTCTTTTGGAAAAAGGTGGCATAGAAGTGAAATAAATAATTAATAATAATAATAATAATTCTAAATTGTGATAAATATTTTAGAAGAGTAGTAGGCCATGTACTGCCACAAGACAAAAGGGAGACATGTCTCAAGATGCTGGAAGATGGTCTTATTAGCTGAACCTGAAAACATATTTCAAGATGCTCAAAGGATGGTTGGCCTACTAGGGCTGCTGCCACACTACAGAATTAGTGCAGTTTGAGACCACTTTAACTGGCATAGCTCCATCCTATGGAATCCTGGGATCTATAGTTTGTTGTGGCACCAGAGCTCTCTGAGGGACAGTCTACATGGGTGTGTTTTATGCCAACTAGTGCAGATTTTCACACATTCAAATCAAGTCCAACTGCCTTCATTACTGCCTATTTGCATCTGTGCATTTTCTGTTGGCCACATACAGCACCATTATTATTTAAGGGGCTGTCAATCAAAGGACGTGGACATATGTACTTCTGTTTCTGTTGTCATCTATCCCTCCTCCTCCCCTCCCAACAGGTTAGCATTGTACTTTTTCCCAGTATCCTACCGTCTGGATCCTTTGGTTATTGTATGCTTCAAAGTTTACTGAAAACAGGTTTATTCATCTCTTCTTTCCCCCCCCCCCCCATGCCCTACGCTTCAGATCTGGAAGAACCAAGGCAGGCTTTTAACATAATTAACCCTCCCTCATTCCAGGCAGTGGGTAAGAGGAGAAAGATAACTGGTGAAAGGGGGGTGGAGAGATGCCATTGTGAGATCTCCAGCCCCCTCCCTGCCAATGTGAGGAAGCATTTCATATCTGCTGTAGCTAGGGAACAATTTAAATGCCACTCTCTTCAGGAGTGGGTGGGGGCAGTGGAAACTTGAATACCAGTCTCAAATAACCAGTTCCAGGCTGAAAAAATATAATAAAAACTGCTGTAAAATGCCAAGGGGAATAGGCAAACCCTATATACACCTAAAACCAAAGAAATCTGTTAGCAGTAACATCCATCTGCCAACCATCCATCCAGCCTCTGCCATGTTAAGTCACTTGAAGAAGATGCCTGCACAATTGAGAATGCACATCTTTCATTCATCCTTCTGCATACTATGTGATGTAAAAAGTGTGATTTCTTTTTCTTTTGAGTTTGAAGACTTTTGTGTGTGTGTCCCCAACAAAAATAGGGCAAATATATTTGAATCACATATGGTCAGATCACATTCTATTCTTATTCTACCAGGATAATTTTCAGCATGTAGACTGGCCCTGTCAGAAAAAGCCAAATATCTTGCAAAGCTACAAATCCCAGAATTCCATTGCATAGAACCATGGCATTTATAAATTAAAGGAGTGTCAAACTACATTAATTCTGCAGATAGATGCAGCCTACTTTTTTTTAAAAAAATATCCAATGAATTTTTCTCTATATACATTCACCCCTCTGTTTTCGTGGGGAATCTGTCCCGGACCACCACCAGCCTACAAAAACAAAAAAACACGAATATTCAAGCCCCATTGGCTTGAATGGTCATGCGCTTCCATGTGCAAACCATTATAGATACTCTTAAGACCTTATTCAAGGGGCTATATAAAACAAAAACACACTTTATGGAAAATCATCTTCCAGCAACTTAAATTTTATCTTCCTCTTGTCTCATGGATTTCACCAGATGCTCTCTGATTTTTGCTCTTTGCATTCTGTCATGCTCATAAGTAGCTGTTAAACCTCTAGCTTGCAGACTTGACTGATTCTGCCAGCCTATGATGTCTAGTAAGTACTGCTCTCTGGAAGCTACTGGGAAGAAGATTCCCTGCTGCTTCCAGTCAGTGATCGAGATAGCAGCAGACACTCCCTTTCCATGACATTCATGCTCAGTAGACTCGGATAGCCACTGCAAGCACCAGCAAGTGAGCCCTTCACTCTTCCTCACTTCTGGACAGTGAAAGGGAAAGAGGAGCAAAACTACTAGTGCAGTCAGACTTTACTTGCAGTAGGAGGAGGGCATTAATTTGTATAATACTGCAGATGCTCATTTTCATGTACAAATTCAAAATTACAAAAATTGTTTTTGTTATTATTTCAGCTGGATTACAGTCCATACTACCTAAGTGGGGAGGTTTGTGGCCAGATAACCTGTGTGCCTGCAGGGTCTGCTGTCCATCTGCTATGGCCAAGCAGATTCACAGTCCCTGTGAATCCTTATGGTTCTTATTTTGTTTAAATAAGACTTGGACTGTGCAGCCCTTGAATCAAGAGCCATTTTCAAAATAGAGGACTGTCCTTGGACAGCCCTTCAAAAAAAAAAAAGGATTGCCCTCTGTAAAAAAAGGGGGGGGGAAACAGGAGAGAGGGCATCCTGAGGCTGGAACTGATCCAGCAATGACACGCACTGGCTGAGAGCACTTTGCTCCTTCCTCTCCTCCCCATTCTTTTCACAGCAATGAGAAAGGAGGAAGAGTGAAGCACACCCATGGCCCTGTGGATGAGATATCTCCAAGACCCTCTGTCCTCCACTGCTCTGTTCAGGTTTTGCAGGCTCATGCCCATGGCAACTCTGGTTGAGTCCAGCCATCTGGGATGTAGTCTCCCTCTCCTTCCACTGCCCTCTACCTTTCCTAGCATTATTGTCTTTTCTAATGAATCATGC
>CM034703.1:235732478-235745118 GCA_020142125.1 Phrynosoma platyrhinos
AGGAGAAAGGTTGCCTACCCCTGATCTAGACACTATACTTCTATTGATTCTGCCTTAGATCCCATTCTGGGAGAAAGTTGGGGAAGTAAATAAATAAATGTGTGGGATCTTATAATTGAGCAATATCTACACTATCTGGCTCCTGAAACCACTAAACCAGTCTTCCCCAGAGTAGTCTCCAGGTGTGTTAATCCATAAATCCCATCATTCCTACACAGTACAGACATATACTATAATGGGAATGGTAGCTTAACACAACCAGAGGGTGCCAGCTTGGGAAATATGTACTAAATCATTCCATTTTTAAAAAGACATAAACCAACCGGGGGGAGGGGGGAACCATAAAAAATTATCCAAATGGAACCAGTTAAGTATCTGTCAAAAAATTTAAATGTTAAAAGTGGTATCCAGAAACAGATTCCCTCCTTTAAGGTATGATCTTTATTCCTTAAATTTAAATAAATCAACACTAAAAATAAACAAAAACCAAAAAGAAGCAAAGCAAAGAAAATTTGCTTCATTCTTGCCACTGACAATTGGTTTGTTTGTTTGTTTTAACTGACATTACTTCCAGAATTCAGAGCCATAGCCATGTTAGTCTGGAATATCAGTATGCAAAGGGATCTTATAGTAGCTTTAAAATTAAGGGCCTTTGCAGACTGCCAGAAATAGTGCAAATTGAGTCCACTTTAAGGGTTAGGGTTAGGGTTAGGGTTAGGGAATCATGGGAACTGTATTTTATTGTGGCACCAGAGCTCTCTGACAAAGAAGGCTCAATGTCTCAGGGGGGAAAAAACAATTCCCATGACTCCCTAGCACTAACCCTAACCCTTAAAGCGGACTCAATTTGCACTATTTCTGGCAGTCTGCAAAGGCCCTTAAACTGTGCACAGTTAGGTCTTAAAGATTCCTTTGCATACTGATTACTTCCAGAAATACAGCTTGTTGTAGAAAAGAAAGCCTTACAGAACTTGGGAGCTAGAACTGACAACTGTTTACATATCTCTACTACAATTTATCTTTTTAAAAATGATCCATATTGATAAATGCAGACTGACAATGGAGTTATCTAGTTATTTAGGGCCTTTGCAGACTGCCAGAAATAGTGCAAATTGAGTCCACTTTAACTGTCCTGGCTCAGTACTAGGGAATCATGGGAACTGTAGTTTATTGTGGCACCAGAGCTCTCTGACAGAGAAGGCTAAATGTCTCAGAAAAAAAATACAATTCACATGATTCCCTAGAACTGAGCCAGGGCAGTTAAAGTGGACTCAATTTGCACTATTTTTAGCAGTCTGCAAAGGCCCTTAGTTAGAAGTGAGTGTGACTTTGTTCAATAGGATTTACTCCCTTGGGTCTGCAACCAGAACTAAATGTTGCCCAACAGTCTATGCAGACAGTGTCTGAAAGACCTATTCTGGGGGGCACAGTTTGATCCATGTACAACAACTAAGTGTGCTTAATACCTTGATCCACAGTTTGATCCATGTACAACAACTAAGTGTGCTTAATACCTTCCAGGAACATATTGTGTAAAATCCTAGAAATCAACAATCCTAGAAATCAACAATGTAGAAAACCAGGAAAAAATATTAATTTCCTTTTGGCAATATTTACCATATCCCTTGGTGAAGATGTCTCGAGCTGATTTTCCTAGATCAGCATAAGCAGGGGGAACAGCCATTGTCTGCCAAAGGAAGGGGGAAAGTTAGGATTATCCTTTTGTTAGTAATCCACATACTACAGCACAAGTGTTTTTTTTACTCCAGAAATCCAGCCATTAATTAACTATAACTCAATTTACAACATCTTTTTAGTGTTAGGGTGCAGATTATTTATGCTTGGTTATTATATAATAAACTTCACAGTCAAGCTTGCTTAAGACAACTGAAATACAAGATCATCATGGCTCAATGAATGGAATTGTTGTGGTACCAAAGCTTTTTTACAAAGGCAAAATGTCTCACAAAACTACAATTCCTAGAATTCCATAGTACTGAGCCAGAGCAGTTAATATGGTGTCAAGGCTATGTATATTATTCTGCAGTCTGGATGCAACCCTACTATGATATAACACTTCACTCCATATAGAAGTCATATCTTTTACACTTTAACCTCTCAAAAATATTTCTATAAAGGAAGAATTTTGTTGCTGTTGTTCTGTGTCTTCAAGTAGTTTCTGACTAATGGTGGCCCTAAGGTGAACCTATCATGGGGGTTTTCTTGGCAAGATTTGTTCAGAAGTTTGCCATTGCCTTCCCCTGAAGCTGAGAGCATGTGACTTGGCCAAGGTCACCCAGTGGGTTTCATGGCGGAACTAGGAATTGAATCCTGTTCTCCAAAGTTCTAATCCAACACTCAAACCGCTATGCCATGCTGGCTCTGATAAGAGATAATACTGTATCATGTATTTATTCATTTTAATCCTCTTTTTCCAGCTGATAAAGATAAGAAATGTGGGACAATAAAAAATACACTTAAAATATTACTCAAAATATTGAAATACAGTATTTAAAGCATTTAAATGTTTAAGGGTTTCAACATTCATTTAAATTTACTTTAAATAAAATTTAAAAGGCTGGAATAAATAACAGCATCATGCATTGCCATCATAAATAGTCGGAAATAATTAAAAAAAACTTTCAGCAAGAAAATTAACATCACTATGAGCATCATCAATAATCTGGAAACCTAAAGTACCCAATACGAAAAAAAAAATAAACCCTGCACAAGCCCTCAAAATTATATTGGGCTGGGTCCAACACCTTATCCATGGAGAGTCACTGTGAACCAATAATTCCATCCAAGGAGATACATACAGGATCCACACAGAGTTATTCATAGCAATAAAGCCCACAACCACATGCATACCAATCAAGACCATGACCCCAGGGCATGGCAAAATAAGAGTATTTGCTCTAAAAGTCTGATATGCCTGGTTTAAGCAGCCTTTTCTAGATTGGATTCCAATGTTGGGATATAACAGCCTAGAATAGTACAACTAGTGGATCCCAATGGACTTCACCTCTTATCCTGATGAACATGGGATAGGCCTTGATTGGGTTTCACTTCACATAATGTGATCCAGTTTATTATAAGTACTAAAGATTTTATCCTGATTTTTTAAAGGACCAGCAGATCAATTAGGTCCAACCAATTTTATATCTCTTAGGGGGGTTGCAGAATGCCAGAAATAGTGCAAATTGAGTCCACTTTTAGGGTTAGAGTTAGGGAATCATGGGAATTGTATTTTTTTTTTCTGAGACATTGAGCCTTCTCTGTCAGAGAGCTCTGGTGCCACAATAAAATACAGTTCCCATGATTCCCTAACTCTAACCCTAAAAGGGGACTCAATTTGCAATATTTCTGGCAGTCTGCAACCCCCTTTAATTTCTCTTTCCATCAGCTCTAGCTCATTGTGTCTCAAGCAACAGATGCTGATGATGCACTTTATCTTCCAAAGATCTTGACTTTACTGAGCATCTGCACCAGAAACAAATTGTTTTTAACAAGAGCAATGCAAGGATGTCAGGTAACTACTCTTAACAGCTATTTCCAGCCTGAAGCACTAGATGCCACAAAGTAGTGCAGACTAGGGCTGGATGCTGTAAGTCAAGAGTCTCTCTTCTGGAGCTTGAACTGAAGTGCAACTTAGGCATTCATATAAAACATGCTACAAAGAAGCACAATGGGTTACTGTCACAGTCAAGAGAGAGAGAGAGAAACAGAGAAACAGACCAAACCCTGGAAGATATTTTGTGACCATTTCCTTAGGTTACTCCAAGAGGCTGTTCCAGCTTCATTCTCTTCTCAATAACATTAAAATCAATGGTGCTCAGCTAAACGTGTCTTTGGTGGATGGCAAGACTGGTGGGCCAGGCAGATCCATGCAACTGGAAGGGTGGTTGCTTTTTTGAACCATGATTTTCCACAAGTTACTTTTTCAGACTATGATTTTTCACAAGCCTTAAGTTGTAGGATTCTGGGTGCTATAGTCAAAAAGGAAACTTTTCTAACCTCTGGTCCTTTTGTCTCTCTAAGAATCCTATACACAACACATCTCAGATTTATTTATTTGGTATATTGTAAACCCATCCTTTCCTCCAATAAGATCAAGTGACACAGATGGTTCTCCTGTACCGCACTTTGTCCTCACAACAACCCTGTGAAGAAAGTGAGGCTTAAGGAGAATAAATGCCCCAAGGTCACCTAGTGAGTGTCATCTCTTCATCTGAAAGTCTAAAGAGATTCACTAATTACATGTACAAAGAAAAGCAGGCAAAGCAGAATCTCACAAAAGCCTCTCACTTGCACGAACACTGGATGTCAAAGAAGGGGGCTCTCAGAACTCCAGATTCACTTTCCTGAGCTGCCTCTGCTCCAAAAAAAAATTAAATTCCAGTCAGTGGAGAGGAGCTCATCTCCACAGATCTGTAAGAAGCCTCCTTCTGCATTACTCTATTTTTGGATGCAAACAGACCACTTGTGTAAGCTAGAAAAAACAACATGTGAAAGAGCTCCTGGCACTTTGAGCCAATATGTCATTCTCCCCCACCAAGGTTTTGACATCACTTTGGTGAAATTTTTCTGCCCATCTCAAATTGATTCAAGCCTCTTGATAATTTTGATTCAAGCCTCTTGATAATTCACTGTAAAACCAGGTTGAACTTAAGGTACCCAAGAACCACTAAAGGTTTTTCCAAGCAAGCTATCACAACATGGCAATTTCAGCAACAGCTGGACATGCCACTTTAATGCAGCAGTCTAAACTATCACTCTGTAGAACAGTGGAAGACATCTAAATCCCATCTTATGCCATTACCAAAATTAAGGAACATTAAAGGCTATTCCTGTATCTAGCAGGGTTGTAGCTCTTTGGCAAAGCTTGCAATACAATTCTGTGCATGTCAGAGGTAAACGCTACTGAGTTCAGATATATTGGTTGTTACTCCTGCTGTGTGCCCTCCAGTTGTTTCTGACATGGCGACCCTGAGGTGACCCTATCATGGAGTTTTCTGAGGTTGAGATGGTGTGACTTGCAAAGCAAAAGCAAAGCAGCTTATTTATATACCGCTTCATATCACGCTATGGGATGTCTAAGCGGTTTACAACTGTGAGCTGATTGCCCCCCAACAAGCTGGGTACTCATTTTAGCGACCTCGGAAGGATGCAGGCCTGAGTCGAGCCTCAGCCCTGGTTGGTATTGAACTCGCAACCTTGTGGTCTATGAGTGAGTGGCTGCAGTACAGGCATTTAACCACTGCGCCCAAGGTCATTCAGTGTTTCCATGGCCCAGCAAGGAATCAGACCCTGATCTCCAGAGTCCTAGTCCAGTGCTCAAACCACTACACCATGATGCATTTTCTCACAATTAATTGTATATGTTACTGTAGCCTGAATTAGGGATGATAAAATTTTGTTTGGGCTTGTATTGAGGCAGCAACTGAAGAAATCAGCATTTCCTGAATCAATATGTGAACCGAGTGGCAAATATTGCTTATACTTCTCAAAATTTTGGTCTACAGTTCTCCAAACAAAGCAATACATACAAAATTGCATACATTAATGGAAAGTGCACACAAAAATGTGTCTATTCAGGGGGAAGCACAAAAATAACATGCAATGATAGATGGATTGTTAAAAACATATATATTAGATACTGACGGATGCATACAAAAACATGTATATCAGGAGAAATGGGCAAAAAATGTATAGACATTTTCATAAGGATTTTTTAAAGTCATAAATAGATACAGTAACAGGATGAATTGAAATGGTGGGAAAACTAAGGGCCTTTGCAGACTGGCAGAAATAGTGCAAATTGAGTTCACTTTAACTGCCCTGGCTCAGTGCTAGGGAATCATGGGAATTGTATTTTTTTCTGAGACATTGAGCCTTCTCAGAGAGCTCTGGTGCCACAATAAACCACAGTTCCCATGATTCCCTAGCACTGAGTCGGGGCAGTTAAAGTGGACTCAATTTGCACTATTTCTGGCAGTCTGCAAAGGCCCTAAGAAACTGAGAAAAACTCAAACTGACAGATTCAACGATCCCTTTCAGATGCAGAGAAGGGAGTACTGAAAAGCATGTTGATGTGCTCTGAGATAATCAACTGTTTATTCAGTATATTGACTGATTGACTGATTGATTGATTGACTGATTGACTGATTAGAAAGCCCCCCCAAAAAAAGCTTTTTTAAAAAAATAGTGAATAAGCAGTTGACCATCTCAGAGCACCTCCTGACTGTTTGATGCAAAGAAGCTTCAAAAGCACTGGCCACTCTGTACTCAGTAGTTAACATTTCTGAGTGATCATAGAGAGCATTCAAAATACAAATTCCTTTCTGCAAGAGCAGATGTAACATTTAGCCCAAGGAAAATTTATTACCCTCAACAAGATGCAATATCCATATGCTTAATTACTGGGAGGGGGTTCAATGAAGCAGGAACTAAAATCAAACTAGGCAGAGACCAGAGATCTCAGAATATGAACTCTGGCTGGGTCACAAGTGAAACTGAATGTCAGTGTCTTGAGTAGCAGCTTTGTAGACGATAAAGTTTATCACATGACTCAATCTTGTTCAAGGACAGCCAGGACTGAAATAGCAGGACAAAAATGCAAGTCAGAGTTAAGAGCTCTTGCCATAGCAACACTGACAGATACTCAGGCTAGTGTCTTCTCATGATTCTGAAGCTCAGATAAGGACTTTAAAGCATGTGTTTTCCATCTTACAAAAGACAAAGGCATACAAATATAACCAATTTTCCTGCAATTATTCAGTCCCATCCCACTTTTCATAGAGAGTGCTGGTGTGATAAAAATGGTTTGAGCACTCGACTAGGACTCTCAGAGATGAGGGTTCAAATCCCCACTCAGCCATGGAAACGTAGTAAATGACTTTGGGCAAGTCACACTACTATTGTATATAACTTATATACTGTATTCTATATAACCAAGAATTATAAGTTAAAAACGCTTTTTTATATTCTATATAACCAAGAATTATCAGTTCAAAACAAGAGAAAGAAATGAGTGTTTCTTTTGTAACTAATTCCTTTAATTTTGGCAGAATTCAAAGATATAGCCACGTTAGTCTGTAGAATCAGTGTGTAGAGAGATCTTGTAGCACCTGTGAGACTAACTGAAAGAAAGAAGTTCTTTGTCTCAAAGGTGCTACAAGATCTCTCATTTAATTTTGTTCACTTGACTCTAATGGTGACATCTACCCCTGGATTAGCTACTGAGTCTGACTATACAGAAGTTGGCAATGGTAGAAGAAATCAAGTATTTTGTAGTATTTCTAGAACTGTATTTCTAGCTGTGGGACAAGCTGAGAATCTTATTTAAAAATCTGGCACAGTTCCATTAGCAAAATCTCAACATTTTGAAAAGGAACATAAGTGGGAAATTCACTTTCATCACATATAGTGGAAGGATAACACACACTGTTGCTCCTTCAGAATATGTTGACATAGCAATCTAAACTAGAAGGAGAATGTTAAAAAACTGTACATTATGTTACAGATGGCAAAAGATATTTTGTTGTCAGTAACAAACCTCAGTGAGCATGTACAAATCTCACCAAAATTTGTTCTAACCCTGCTCCACAAAGTCCAGATACAGTTCATACACCATGCATGAATAGAGAGACTGCACAAGCATAACAGCTGAAGTGATGCTTTCCATGAGGCCAGACCCATCAGTACAGAAGAGCTAGCAAAAAGGAGGATTTAATTGTTTTGCTAAGCAAAAGTTTGTATTTTAGTGATTATCCAGTTAGACGCATTTCCCACTGATGAACAAACTTTGCATGTGCTAACCTGTTAGCCACATTCCAGTATTGCCCAAAACTAGCTGCCCTCACTCTGTGAATAGGGGTTTGTTCAATTATCTGTAAACTGGTATCAGATGCCTATTTTATATATATTATACTATTTTATATTATATATTCCTCTATATCCACCAAACCAGGGGTAGGCAACCTAAGGCCTGGAGGCCAGATGCGGCCCCCCGAGGCCTTTGGACCGGCCCCAGGCCGGTCCTGCCGCCGCCGCCGCCGCCCGCCATGATGATATTAATTATTGTTGTTATTACTTGTTCTTGGGTTTTTCTTGGCAAAATCTCCACAGGGGTTTTGCCATGGCTTTTCTGGGGCTGAGAGAGTGTGGATGCATATTTTTTTAAAAAAATTAATTTTTAATTTTTATATTTATTTATTATTTATTTTGGTGCTTCGGCCCCCCAATTATCTGAGGGACAGCAACCTGGCCCCCAGCTCAAAAAGGTTGCCTACCCCTGCACCAAACCATTACTTACCACCACACACAGATATGCTTTAAATCTTTCCTTGAGACCCGGTTATAACCCTTACCTTACCTCCTCACCTAAGTCCCGCTTATCCCATCTTTAATAGCTACCGTCAATCCTTGACCTCTGTCCATCTCTTACTTGTCCATTTAATGAACTCTGATATGGAACAGGCTGCACCCAAGCCTGCTCTCCCTAGCTTATAGAAGAGCAAATTAATGCATAGCTCATTGGATTGTGTTTTAGTATGAAAACTTCATTGGGCATTTTAGGGTTTTCTTTGTCTGCTCACTCCTTTGGAGATGGAGAAGCTTTGGTCCTCCAGATGTTTTAAATTTCACTTCCTAGAAGCCCCAGCCAGTGGAGCACATAGTGAGGGATTATGGGCCTTGTAGTCCAAAAATCTGGAGAAGCAAAATTCTCCATTCTTTCTCTAGACACTGAAACATCACTCTTTGACAAAATCTGATAGTGGTGTGGTAAGCAGTCAGTTCTACCTCTATCCTCAAAGGCAGAATTGACTGCTTACCGTGCCAGTATCCTATGAAAAAGGGAATATGGAAGAGAAGAGGAATATCAGAAGTTATCAAATAAACCAGGGACAGGGTTTTCTTCTTAAAATATCCAATCCCATGAAAGTCATAAAATTACATGACGGATAACTTGTTTGCAGCTTCACCAATGACTTTTAAATTCCATTAAATAACTATTTAAGTGTACAGTCACCCCTCTATTTTCATGGACTTGGGAGTCTTCATCCCTCACCTATTCTCAGGTGGCAAATGGAGAGGGAGAAAATGGGGCATGCACCACCATTCAAACCTATGGGGCTTGAATATTGGCAATTTTCTGTTTTTGCGGGGGGCGGATGGAAAGGATCCCCCGCAAAAACAGAGAAGCGACTGTATATCTCTGTCTTTACTTCTAATAATCACACTTGGTTTGCTGAATAATGAATCAAGTTGAAATTGCTATGCTGTCCTAAGCACACTTACCAAGAGGAAAGTCTCAATTAATCTATATCTGCACAAAACTATTTAATTAGGGGATTATTCTGCAACTGAATTTTGGATGCAGTCAAAGTCTGAAAAGAGAGAAAACAGAATGGCACCTTAGCTTGAAGGCTAGGGGAAAATGCATGAATATGTATTTATTATGTTTTCCTGAGACATGCTGACAGTTTGTAAATTTTATATTCTCTTGAATTTTGTTGTTTTCAAAAAAGAGAAAAAAAGACAGAAGGAAGCAATGTTTCTTCCAGAGCTTATAACATGATTTTTAAAAATTAAGTTTTCTTATTATTATTTTGCCTTGAAGCATCTCCTAAAATGTGTAGCTTTCCTTATACTAAGAATTTTCTAATTCTACTGGGATTAACATTGAATGGGGAATCCTGGAGAGGCTTACCCCAACATGAGACATGGTCTGATAGATGGACCGTATTAAAAGGAAAGGACATCTCCACTTCAGTGCGTGCCTATGCTGAAAGAGCAATAACTTGTCCAAATGAAGCAAATAGAAAACAATAGCCTCAGTGTTACTTCCCACAGAGATCAGAATCTGTGATTCGAAACATGCATAAAATGCAAATAGGACACTTGTCTGGAAGCCAAGATCAGTAACTGGGAAGCCACATGTTTTGGAGACACATGGGCTTCTGCTGAATGACAGCTGGAGAGGCAGAGACAGGGAAAGGGGAGAAGGAGAGATGGAATGAGGTGAGGCAAAAACGCTATGAATATAGGCTACCATGTGTTGTTGTTTATTCTATCCACTCCAGTTTGCATACTGTCAGTAAGGTATGGTTTCTGGAATAAGTAGCTCTAAATAATGTTACCTGGCTTAGCATTTTTTGGTTTAAATATCGCATTCAAACACATACAAAGCTTTATGTGGACATTTCTTTTACTGGAATATTGGTAATAATGTAAAGAGAATAGCATATACATCCCTTATATTTAACCCCAAAAAATGGCTATATCAGAAAAAATATTTTTAGAACACATACCTAAAGAGAGTTATAACTGTATCAGCAGTTTAGCTCTCCTTTACTAAGGTATAACTTATATACCTGTAGCTTCACTCACTCACGTTACTGTCAGTTCCATTTCAAGTTGAGAAAACATTGATTCAGAATAACTAGTTGAATATTTTATTTCACTGAAGGATGCAGACAGGTGAATTATCACATTTTGTCTTGACTACTTGTGCTTGTGACTGATTGAGAAGCAGAGGATTTCCCCTCAATTTATAATACGAGAAAATTTCCTGCTTCTCAAACAGTCACAGGAACAAGTAGTCATCCTAAAATGATCACTGTATAAGTTTGGGAACACATATCACATCCTGAATCAAACACTAGGACCACTGATGCAGATTTTAAAGTGAAGGCCCTTTGGCTGCACTGCACTGATCTCAACACTATAGCTATCTGTACAACTATGCACATTCTAGTTACACCAGTTCCTTTTTAAAGTATGACTAGAACTTGATGGCATGTGTCAAGATTGCTCAGTATCAAAGCATAGTTTCAAAGCATCCACCTGTTTTATCCATTGGCATGTGAAGGCAAATTGATCTAAATCTGTGCTAGTGGCTAACCATTTTTTCCTCACTGCAAAAAGGAATGGGGTGCATATGGAGAGCAAAAAACAGACTTTAAGGGTTTGTCAGTTTTCTAGATCAACATACATGGTAAAACTCTGTCAGCTTCAGCAAATCTACTGGCTATGAATGACTACAATCTACAGCCCAGGGCAACGAATACACCCAACTTTAATTGCTTGTGCTCACACAATTCAAATAAATGCAAAGCAGGTCACATAGGAAATGTTCAAAACGCACTGCCAAATAATCTGAGATATGAGCAAATCATTTTGCATAACACTGACATCCAAAGTCTTTCACATTCCAGCTAGTGGGATTTGAAGGGGCTTAGTTTTAGTCTTGACCATGCCCACTGAATATTGAAGAAGATTCCTCCACCGTTGTTTTTAATGGCATATTAAATACTGCAAGTATGATCCAGCCAAAAGGATGCACTTTAAAACACCAGCAGCTTGACAGGGTGAGGTTTAACTCTTAGCTCTCCCATGGAACACTGAGGGCCTTTACAGACTGCCAGAAATAGTGCAACGTGAAGCCTCTTTAACTGCCCTGGCTCAGTGTGAAGGAAACATGGGAACTGTTGTTTATTGTGGCACCAGAGCTCTCTGACAGAGAAGGCTCAACGTCCCAGAAAAAAAATACAGTTCTCATGATTCCCTAGCAGTGAACCAGGGCAGTTAAAGTGGACTCAAGCTGCACTATTTCTGCAGTCTGTAAAGGCCCTGAGTCAACATTTCCTGAGTTCTGACCTTAGATTTTATTAGATAATCTAGTTCCTTTTTGCCTCTAGATACCTCTGAAGCCAGTGTGCTGTAGTGGTTTGAGCAGTGGACTAGGACACTGGGAAATCAGGGCTTGAATCCCAACAGGGCCATGGAAAGGCACTGGGTGACCTTGGGCAACTCCTAATCTCTCAACCTCAGAGGATGGCAATGGCAACCCTCCCCTGAAGAAACTTGCTCAGAACACCCTAGCATAAGTTCACCTTAGGGTGGGCACAAGTCAGAAACGACTTGAAAGCACCCAACAACTACAAGCCTCTCAAAACCTGTCTCCATTACTGCAGATTTCAAAGATATAGCCATGTTAGTCTGTAGACTCACTATGCAGAGAGAGATCTTGTAGCACCTTTGAGACTAACTGAAAGGAAGAAATTGGCAGCATGAGTGTTCATAAGACTTCAGTCTACTTCTTCAGATGCATTTAAATCACAATTAGATTTAAATGCATCTGAGGAAGTAGCCTGAAGTCTACGAAAGCTCATGCTGCCAATTTGTTTCTTTCAGTTAGGGCCTTTAAAGACTGCCAGAAATAGTGCAGCTTGAGGCCACTTTAACTGTCCTGGCTCAATGCTAAGGAATCAAGGGAATTGTATTTTTTTTTTCTGGGACACGGAGCCTTCTCTGTCAGGGAGCTCTGGTGCCACAATAAATTACATTTCCCATGATTCCTTAGCACTGAGCCAGAACAGTTCAAGTAGCCTGAAGTTGTACTATTTCTGGCAGTCTGTAAAGGCCCATAGGGCCTTTGCAGACTGCTAAAAATAGTACAAATTGAGTCCACTTGAAGGGTTAGGGTTAGGGAATCATGGGAACTGTATTTTATTGTGGCACCAGAGCTCTCTGACAGAGAAGGCTCAATGTCTCAGAAAAAAATACAATTCACATGATTCCTTATCACTAACCCTAACCCTTAAAGTGGACTCAATTTGCACTGTTTCTGGCA
>CM034703.1:235750329-235760568 GCA_020142125.1 Phrynosoma platyrhinos
ACAACAATTAAAATTACTTACAATGTAAAACCAGAAAAACCGAATAATTACCCCCCTTAAAAAATATTAAACCAAACACTAGTTAAAACATATATAAAAATATATATTTTTAGTAACTTTTTTTCCTAACATATTTTAACCTGGAGGACCATCTTTCAACATATAAACCAACACAGCCCTAACAATCGCTTTTTTTTTGAGGACTGTTGTCTAACTTTCTGGGGCAGGATCTTTATAAAAGCAACCCCACAAATAAACATTTACCCTTGCAATGGTTCCTTAAAACTCAAAAATAAACCTCCTGTTACAAAATACCTTTTGTTCTTTAAAACTTTGTTTTCCAGGGAACTTAGCAATGCCTTAGCTCAGTTCAGAATTTGGGCAGATTTTTTTTTTCCCCATATCTCTTCAGTTGTTCTTTAAAATATTACAATGATTTTTCTATGCTTTCTCAATCTTTTTGTTACCTTTATAAGTCTTTCTTAGTTTTTACATTCTTAGGCACATTTATTTTCCAAGTCTTCTATTTTATCTCTTCAACACATTTTTATTTTATTTTCTTTCATAAGGACATCTGTGGAGGATTTGTTTCCCCCTCAAGAGTAAAAAGGGTTTTTAAAGACAGGATCCCTAAGGGTAATCCCTATCTTCATCTGTCCCCTTCTTGCTCCTTTTCCCAAAAGAGCCCTATGACTCCAATTAATCAGAGGCATCCCTCTGATTCTCCAACCTCAACCCCATCAAAATGCTCCAGAAACCTCCACCCTTTCCCCTGAATATGTCCTCCATCAGGACATATTGATGCTCCATGTCAAGGATCCTGGAACAAGTGACAAGCAAAAAGGCACATAGAGACCAAATTTGGCTTTTCAATCACAAATCAATTCCCAGTGTCTCTTATTTACTCATCCTTCACCAAGGCAAAACTAAATTTCTCTTGGATCCTTCCAACTATGGCAATTATGTCATGAACCAAGGTTCTCTGTTGTTGTTGTTTTTTGATCCAGAGAGAAATTTAGCCACCCTAGACTGTAGGATTTTCAATATAGACACATGGAAAACCAGATCTGGGCTTAGACACTATGCATGTAACATTTATTAAAACATATGGATGAAACAATAAGAAATAAGACAATAAGAAATAACAAATAACAAATAAGACAATCATTTTAAGTATCAAGAGCTCTTTCATGCACACATTCACTCAGACATACTCACGAAGGTCCTCCACTGAATGTTATCAGGCATCCATGAAGGTTGGGATGACACCTTGCCTGGGTAGGTGCCAACAAAGTGAGGCTGGTAGACCACTTCTTTTATACCTTGTTCATCTTTCTTTTGATGAAAACATGTTTTTCCTTAGTTTCCATAGTTTCAAAACATACCAGTGTCTTATCTTTGTTGATATTAAAACATCCTGAACCATTACGCCAAGTTATTATCAGTTGATGCAGCTCGGAGTGTCGAGCACACCTTGTTTGTCTTGTTTTGCAAATTCTATCTCCTCCAGCCAACTCAACATCCCTTTTAATTTCTCGCTTTCAATGTCCAAATCCTTCCCACATCAATGCATTGCGCACAGCCATGTTCTCTTGTTTGGGACCATACAGTCAGCTCGGAACCCACTCATTCATTATACAGTGTTATGTAGCGGTTTGAGTGTTGGACTAAGATTTCAGGTTCAATCCCCACTTGACCCTGGAAACCTACTGGGTGGCCTTGGGTGAATCCCACTTGGCCTCAGAGGAAGGCAGTGGCAAACCTCCTCTGAACAAGTCTTGCCAAGAAAACACCATGATAGGTTTGCTTTAGGGTCACTATAACTTGGAAATGACTTGAAGGCATGCAACAGCAACAACAACAACAACAACAAGTTTAGGGATCTGGGTATACTAGGCAGAGCAATGCTAAGGAGGCTACATAAGGCAGCAACAATAGATACATTGGCCAGAATCTTGAAATGACTTTATGCTAATTATGGCATTATGCTAATACACATCCTACTACATAAGCAAGTGTACTTTCTTGGGAGTTGCACAAAGGTGACATTTGGGACTGTGAGAGCCCCATTAATGTCAGTATAAAGCATTGCAAAAGTGATTGTATTGTCTAGGGGGTTCCTTAGTGGTGAATGGGAGAGTTAGATTTACTGTTGAGCAACACAAGAGTGCATGGTTGTCCCACCTTTGGCACGATCAGCTGTACAATAAAACAATACTGTAACACTAATGTATCCTGATTCTTGCTATTGCTGAATGCATTCAAGTTTGCTCTGAGACCCTATAAAAGAGTTTTCTTTGCAAGACTTGTTCAGAGAAGATTTGCCACTGCCTTCTTCTGAGGCTGAGTGGAATTAATCTCAGGCCACCCAGTAGGTTTCCAGGGCCAAGTGGCAGTTTGCCATTACCTTCTCCTGAGGTTGAGAGCTTGTGACTTGCCTGAGGTCACCTAGTGGTTTCATGGCTAAGCTGGGGACGAACTCTGGTCTCCAGAGTTGTAGTCCAACACCCAAACCACCATGCAACACTGGCTTTCTCTTTAGAAAAAATTTTACTAATTTTTTTGCTGAATTAACAACATTTTATTGTTGTTTATGTGGTGCCATTAGTGACTATGTAGCTGTACAAAAAAACAGAAATTACTGTTTGTTGTTTCCATTTGGTGGGCCATCTAACCATGGGTGGCAGCTTCTCTGTGAAGTACCTTTATGCCCTGGATTGATTCCACCTTCCCAGCCTGGCCAGGCAGGAAGGAATATAAAAGGGCTTCCTCTTACAGCAAGAGTTGCTTTGATATTGGTCTTGATTTGAGGCTTGCTTCTTGATGCTGCATCCTACTTTCTACTTTGGGTCTATTCTTTTGGGTTTTGCTGTCTGCTTTGTCCTTTCTAAAGGGTTCCTGGCTTACACTGGGGTGCTGCGTACAACACAACAGAAACAAAGACAGGCCTTTCCTCCTCAAGGAGCTTTCAATATAAAATTTGACATGAGAGAAGACAACAGGAGATGAGAAGGGTGAAGGAAAAGATATTTGGAAGAATAGGAGTTCCAGTTGCTTGTGCTTGTATTTTGAGAAGCATTCTCAGACAGCAGGACAGAGAAGGGTGATATCCTTTCTGTATTGTTTTATTTAGTCATAATTGTATACTCCAAGCTGATTCCTCATCCACTGAACAAAGAAGTTCCTAACTGTATTTTGTCATATCTTTTTCTATCCCACCTCCATGTTAAAAAACTGAGATGTTATCAGTGTCAAAATGAGTATGGACTCTTTTCAAGCTATGGAGTGCTGGATTTGGGTGCTCCGCAGTGAAAAAGCTGGCTCCAATCTGGTGCTCAGAGGGGGTGAGGGTGGCAAGCCATTCCTTCAGGGTGGTCTGTTTCACCCCTAAAATTTCCTTAGTCACTAACCAAAATAGAAACTGCATTGAAGAAATCAAGACTGAAAGCCCATTCACACTAGAGCTGTGGTTCCCAACCTTTTCTATGCCCCACACCCCAAGCAATGTTCACAAAATTACTGCAAAAGTAATAACATATTTGAAGATGAAGATGTCAAATTTCTAATTTTTGAACCACAAATTGAACCACATACAGTATTAAGGGTAAAAAAATTGAACCTTAAAAATAAGCTTTTAATTCAGTGCATAAAATGTAAACCGAAATTGAGCAAGCAGATTGGGGACTCCCAGTGGCATCAGTGGCATTCTCTGATGCAGTAAAATGCATTTTTGCTCTGTTCCATTCACTTGCGTTCCGTTACGTTCCCGTTCCTTGTGTGATAAGTTTTTTTGACGCAGATGCAGCAGCTGGAGAACCCAATTGAATGCATTGACCATGTTAATACATAGATATTCCAGAAGATGGCAGCAAGTCTCTTAGCTAATTTAGTTCTATGATTAGGATTTTTCCCCTTCTGAATTGAGAAATAGAACACAGCATAGATTATTTTGTGGAACTGAGGCTTAAGTGCATACACGTGCATGGATAATCATGTGCCCACTTCTCATTACCCTCTCTTCCAAAAAAGCTTGTTTCCCTCCCACAGGCAGCAATATAAATAGACTGTGTGGTATATATCATGGGCCTCATGTGGACATATTGTTCTCATGGAAAGACTCAAAACTCACTAGGGATGAACTCTGGAGGTATAAATCTGGTGCTCTGTGAACCAAAGCCTGCCCAAAACAGACCAAAAGCCAACCACCCTAGTTACAGCTGCCTTGTTGGTCTGGAGTTGATGGAGGAGGTGTTTGCAGGCATAAGCAGACAGTTGCAAGAACATGATGCAACCAGCTGTTTCCATAACTGCTGAGTGATGGCTGGTTCTGGATTCTCCTTGCTCTGCCTACCCCTTTTTCCTGTTTTGCAAAAGTCTCTTCTACAGAAAGATTGTTTTATGTTACAACTCACCAGAATGTAGAAAAATGCTAACAGCACAAGGTGAGAAACAAAATGCATTGTGAATGGGAAACAATGGTGTACAAATTTCCCCAAAAAGAAAGGGAGACCTGCAAGGTGATGGGGGGAGGAGTGAGTAGTAGAAGGGGGGGATAGAACAGATGGAGACAAGGGGAAGAAATGGTAATTTCTCAAATTGATACTAAGATCCACACATGCACATTTCCTAAAAGGAGAGAAAGCATTGGTAGAAGTGATTGAAAAATGCAGATGGTTTGTCTTATTTGACACTTCCCCTTGTCTAGCCCTCTGTGGGGGAAGGAAGCCCAACCACCATGACTGTTCAGCTCCTCAGTTATGTTTCCTGAGTATGAAGTACTTCAGTAAAGAAACTGAGACTACATTGTTCAAGCAGATATTATACATATTCAAAGTATCTAAAAACTGTTTTTTGTTGTTGTGTGCCTTCAAATCGTTTCCAACTTATGGCGACCCTATTATAGGGTTTGCTTGGCAAGATTTGTTCAGAGGAGAGGCTTTTGCCTTTCCCTGATGCTGTGAGAGTGTGACTTGCCCAAGGTTACCCAGTGGGTTTTATGGCTGAGCTGGGAATTGAACCTGGTCTCCAGAGTTGTAGTCCAACATTCAAACCACTATGCCATGCTGGCTCCCACACTCTATTCCTGCCTTTCCTAAAGAGTATTCCACAGCATTTATTTCAAGTTATTTTGCAGCATTTATTTCAAGTAATTTATTTCAAGTATCCTTTCAGGTCTATGGAATATCAGTGACTTGGAAAGAGACCAGGAGATAGATAGGGGACCTAGCTTTGATTGTGAAAACCTTGATTATAACTTTTCAGAAACAGCGTAAGTATATCAATATAGGTAATGTAATTTTAGCTGTGAAATATCTCCATATTTTTGTTTTTAAAGTTCCAATAAATCATTCCACAACCCCTGCTTTGACTTCATTATTGGTGACAAAATGCTGAACACCATGATGTTTTAATAGGCTACTCACAACTTTGTTTAGACTCCCAGCCATGATCCATTTGTAATTTGTCAGGTTTTTTTCCATCGTGGCAAAAAATAGTGTTAAAAACACTGGACACTTCTCTACAAAGCTTTAAATTTAGAAAATTTAGATCTGTTACTGTTAAAATGCACTTGTAGCATCTGTTATACTTAAAAAAACTGCTGCATATCAACTAAATCAACCTGCCATTGAGAATCCACTTTAGATACAACAATCTTGTTTCTTTTAAAATGCATTTTGGCAGGTCTGTGTAATGTATAGGCATTTTGGCCAAAAAGCCATTGGGAAACCTCCCCTCTCTTAAGATTTTGGCTCTGTATTTTGGCTTTCTGAAGTAGAGTGTTCACACCTCCAAAGTTCCCAGTCTTCCCGGTGAATAATATATATCATTCAGAATTTTTTCATCACCTGCCATTTCCCCCACTAACATTCAACAGTATGGGAGGCATAGAAAAGCCCACAGGACCATCATAACGTGGCCAGAATATTATCTTTGTGGGTTTTATTCTCCTGGTAGCAAAAGAGTCTGCGAACCCCTGAGGAGTGCTCAAAACCACCATGTTGCCTCTGCAGAATGTGTTTGAGCATGTAAAAAATGGAGGCTTCTTTCTATGGAATAGAGATCTCTGCAGCCAGCCTTATGATTGGCTGGCTTGGCCCACATGATTCTCATGTGACCCAAATCATTGGTCAGGGTCAAATGACCTCAAAGCCCAATGGGAAATCTAGCATGATTGTCCAGTTTGGTTCAGAGGGGTCCAAAATCATTTCCCATTGGTCAGGGGGTGGTGGAGGCATGGTCTTAGAGGGGTCACAAGGCCTCAAGGGGGCCAATGGGAACACCCATTGTTTAGAGAACAAAAGGTTTCTGTTGGTTCTCCAACCCTATTAATTAGACGTATAAATATATGCATCTTGAAGACAGGCTAGGATATGTATATAGAACATCTCCTGTAGCTAGGAAGGCAGAATTTCAGAATGCAAATGCTACCTCAAGACTGGAATTACTCTTAGAGATCAAAAGAGGGATTTGTTGAACTGTTTTCTTTAGAGGTGAGAATGCAGAGGGATCTTAGCAAGGGAGTCATGATTGCCTTTAGGAAGAATAATAGTTGCATGAGATTTTTTCAAGTCTTGAAGAAATCTCTAAGGAGGAACATTTTTTTTAAGTTTTATAAAAGTTAAAATTGAAATTAACTAAGGAAGGAAATTATTACACCCCACCTTGGCTACTCTGCTATAGGCTTAACTACTGACAGGATATGATTTCCTGATTTTGATGAAAGAATAGGCTAGAGTAGAATATATGAACCCAACTATAGCTATGTAACACTTATTTCAGGAGTGGACAAGTTGTGACGCACCAGATGTTGTTAGAATACAACTTCTATCATCCCTTATTATTGGCTTTGATGGCTAGGGCTGGTAGCAAAAGGAACTGCAGTGCAGTAACACAAGGAGGGTCATATATGTCCTGATCCTGATTTATTTAGCAGTCACAATATGAATAGTTTCATATAGCTGCCACCCATTTCAGTAGATTCTGGACTAAAGCAACTCATTTCCATTGCTAATAATCTTACATGTTGTCCTTTTTGCTACAATTCTCATTGTCTCCCCTCCATGTTTATATCACATGTATAGTGCTGGCTAACATTTTTCCTTGTATGAACTGTGTTTTTCTCTTGTATACATTTACAAGCAGCTATTTCAAAACTCAAAGGAATTAGATACTCTGAAAATAAAACAAATATGTGGGTGTCCCAATATTTCAGATTTTGAAAGCCAGGCTTTAGCTGAGGAGCACATCAGATCAAATTTCTTGCTCTAATTTTAATTATATCTGTTCTGGTGCTTTTCTTTTTCAGGATTATATCTAGAGTCCCAACAAATGAGTCATCTGAATCCTACACATATTTCCTTTGAAGTGAAGGACTTCTAATGGCCCTGTCCAAAACACCACAGGTGTTAGCTACATTTTTACACCCACTTTCCTTCCTCTGCATTTTGCTTTTTTAGCTAATTAATTCATTTATTTGGATATTTATAAACTATCAAAATATATCCAACAATAGGTATGTATAAAGTTTATGTGTTCAGTGCACAATTGCCTGAATATGCCCATGGGTACCCAGAATGAGGACATGTTATGAACACAACAACTTTTTAATTCCCACAAAGAATGCTTCAAGGTTTTCACAGTAACTTCATCGCATTAAGGCTGAGGTCAATGTCCAGGGGCGGAACATATGAGCAGATCAAAGTCTTAGAATATCATAGAACAGCTAGGGCAAAGACACTCCACTGGAAACAATACAAGCTCTCACTCCGATTACCATTTTAATTACTGAAAGCTGGATCCAAAGGCACAGAATGTGATGCAATCCCTGAGCTCAGTTTTAAAGACAGATGTGTTAATTAGCATTTAAAGGACATGAAATAACTCATGTTGGCATTATTATCTTTCTTGTTGCAATTTGAATGTGTAACTAGGACATATGGTACATCCCATCTGAGCTTTGTGGTGGAGCTGGAGGTGGGGGGAGGTTCCTTTTTCCACAATGATTTTTACAGTATTTGGAGCAGATGTACTTTCCTAAAGCAGCAGCTCTTGATGCTCTTTTTGCAGTTTGCAAAGTAATGAAGAAACCACCAGCACCTGTTGCTAAGTGATGGCCAAATAATGCTTTGTCAATGGGATTAGCCAGTTGTTCCAGTAAGAGACCCCAAAAACTGGTCTCCATAATTGTTGTGATAGTTAAGGATCCTTTTCTTTTCAGAACAGTAGTGGGAACAACACGGGCTGGGTGTCAAAACCGAAACAGGACTACACTGTTTTTGTGTTTGTGCCAGTGTGATTCATTATGTTTAGTTTCCAGGAACCATCGCCTGTCCACCCCATAATCAATGTTGCTGTTCTACCAGTGATAAAGAAGTCATACTCTAAGGAGATGTAATACGTCACCTCTTAAAAGCATCCAGTAGTGCATGATACATACTGACCAACTTCATCAGTATTGGGAGGAAGAATATTGGTGCAATCCTGCATTCTTAGACCTAGCTATGTTTCTGTAGCAGAATCCCCCAATGCTACCCAAAACCTACATTTTAAAGAACACAGCTGCCCCACTTTAACACAGTCATTTCTGTGTTGCAAAGATCTCTCCTTTCAAACTTTGGTTCAAACTTTGCAAAGGCTATAAAGCAGCCAGATGAAAGACTGGATGGGATATACAGTCACACTATCTTAAGAACTCTCTTGCAGCTTTTATAAACCTGAAGAAAACTATGATCAATGTGCAGCCAAAAATCTTGGGGTGGGCAAGACTGGCCATTAAATGCTATTTAAACATGATTTAGTTATTAGAACATGAACATTGTGATGTCATGTGGACATTAGCAGAACTCCATGGAGTCATCTAACCCCGTAGAAACACTTCAGTTGTTGCTATGCCTGCCATACAAGGAATTTGATACTGAATGCAGAGTTTCCATATTCTGAATTTTCCATCATTCCTGTAAGTTCTAATTTAAAGTCTATGTGTTTTATGTGTGTATGCGTCTTTGTGTCTGTGCACACACATGTGGCTCTATATGCATTATATAGATATCCAAGCCCAGCTTGTTAAGTAGTGCTACAGTCAATTCAGAATAAGCGGATCCTTCTCTTCCTCTTTCTCCTCCTCCTCTTTCTTCTTCTGATAGCCTTTTGTTTCAAGGAGGGCTGAAGTAACAGCTTGGTTTAATGATCACTTTTTAATTTGATTAAAGTCAGAATAGTGTTCTCACCATTAATATTTGTTTGGAGAACTAAGCAGAGTAGAAAGAATATCAAGTAGGAAGTCCAGGTGGACTTATATTCTCCTCCAGCTTCAATTATAGTGTTCGATTTGACACTAAAAAAGAACCCAGAATGTTGCACTGGGCATATGCCATGGGATAAGCTGTAAGCAAGTGAAAGTCCCTCTAATATTGTGAATGATATCATTGGATCCTGTGATGACATTTCCTGAATATTCTGGACAATAATTCTACCATCTTAAGGACTCTTAATAGCGGGCCTTTACTCGCCTATAGACAGCCTCCCAACCTCAAACAGTAACTTACCTACAGGAGGACACATAACTTAGAAGTGGACATGGACATAAGACCTTGCCAAAAATTTAGATCCAACTCTGCCTACACATCTATTCCAGAAATATCATCACAGTACCTAATGTCCAGAACATCTGGATTCAAAGCTGGATTAAAGCCACTTTGGGAGAAAGGTAAGATATAAAGCAAATGAAGAAGGGCCACCAAAATGGTGAAAGGTCTGGAAACCATGTCTTAAGAGGAAAGACTTAGGGATCAGGGTATGTTTAGCCTGGAGAAGAGATGTTAAGACAGGGGTAGGCAACCTTTCCCCTTTAAGGGCCAAGGGACTTCAGCTCCCAGAATCCCAGGAGCTATTGGCCAACATGGGACTATTGGCCAACATGGCTGAGGCTTCTGGGAGCTGAAGTCCCTCAGCCCTTAAATGGGAAAGGTTGCCTACCCCTGTGTTAAGAGGTGATATGATAACCCCGTTTAAGCATTTAAAGGTGTGTCACACTGAGGATGGAGCAAGCTTGTTTGCTGCTGCTCCCAAGACTAGAATATGGAACAATGGATGTAAATTACTAGAAAAGAGATTCCAGCTAAACACTAGGAGGAACTTCCTGACAGTGAGAGTTTTTTGACAGTGGAACACACTCCCTTGGATTATGGGAGATTGATTATGGTTTGTTTTAATTATGTGTTTGAATCATTGTTTTAATGC
>CM034703.1:235760668-235787135 GCA_020142125.1 Phrynosoma platyrhinos
CATGGCAGGGGGTTGGACTGGATGCCCTTGTGGTCTCTTCCAACTCTACAATTCTATGATTCTATGACATCACCTACAATATTAGAGGGATTTTCACTTGCTCATCCTCAATGTGATATATACTATACAGTGTCAGCAATGCCCTTCAGCACTCTACACTGAGTAAACATAAATCAGACATTAGGAATGGGGATACACAAAAAGAATTGAAGAACACTTCAGTCTTCCTGAGCATTCCTGTAAAGTCCAGCCTGGACTGTTTAAATTCTCCCCTGCATTTTCCTTCATTTTTAGTTCAGTTCTTAGTATGTTTGAGCATAGGAATGTTCCATTGTATTAGTTTGTGGGAGGAGCTGTAGGAATCCCCTGCATTTTTCTAGTTTTTAGTTTGCCCCTTCCCAGCAAGCTCTGCTTCAGTTTGGGATTTTTAGTTTTTCTTAGGCAGGCTTGGCTTTATCTGTCTGGTGGCAAACAGGCACAGACAGAGGGAAAGGGCATTTCTTACACCATTTAGCCAATTTATTTACCATTCAGCCAATTTAGTTACATTAGCCAATTTAGTTACCAGAAGCAGTTAATTCTATTAAACATCAACAATAAAGAAGTCAAGCGCACCAGAAGCTGAAAGACCCTGCACCAGCTTCATTGAGAAAACCAAGATCCAACCCAGAGAGATGACAACCCTGAAGATTGCTGAAACCTAAACTGTAAAGTACCTTTTATTCTACTAGAGCTGGGGAGGAGAAACCCTTTTTCTTTTGTTCTTTAAAATAACTTTCCCCCTTTTGGACTTTACATTCAGCTTTGGAGCCTTTTTGGGTATAAGAGTTTGATCTCACCAGGGTACTGGCATTGCACACCCATATTTTCCACCACCTTTAGTTGGATGTGTCTTCACAATTCCATCTCTGACCCCAGGACAGTGGTCCTTGAACAAAAAAAACAAACAAAAAAAAACTACAAAGGAAGATTGGAAAGAGAATTTGCAGAACTAGAACATATCCACAAACTCTATTCCATCAATAGTGGATTGAACAAAGACAATGGCTTTGCAGCACACTACATATATTATAACACCAGCTAACATCCTAGCCCCATGAGGGCTCCCTTAGCCAGGTCATCACATCTCATTTCTGGTTCCCATATTACATTCCAATACCCCCACCACCATTCATATGGTTATCTACTCACCTTGGTTTTAGGCAACATCTTTTCTCCTGACCATCAATGACTATTGTTAAAACTGAACTTGTCATTTCATCTCCATAACCACAAGTTTTGCATTTCTATCACTGTTCTCACACACTACCTGCTTTTATAGGCCTGTCCCTGGACCATAGACTTCATGCATCTGAAAAAGTAGACTCAAGCCTACAAAAGCTCATGATACCAGCTTCTTTCTTTCAGTTAGTCTCAACAGTGGTACACGATCCCTTTGCACACTGGAAGTTATCTCTAAACTCTTTGCTGAAACTCTTTGCTATTATACAACAGAATAGCCAAAGTACCCTTAGAAAATGCTTGGATTTATCCAGGTGGCATTCTTGAAAATACATTGAATTTTTAAAATAGTAGCATAACCTATGAGTCCTAAACTTAAGCTTTTGCAGGCAAAATGGATTGCCTTAGGCACATACAGTGTCTTAGAATCTCTATAAAGGAGACTATTTTTTATGATACATTAAATTCATACAGCTAGCATTTTAACATTTCTCAGAAAAAGAAACAGTCCACAAGGAAAACTGATGCACATTTATCCTCCAAATCAATGTTTTCAGAAATCATGTGTTTTTAATTACATGTGGAAAGAATGTACTGCAAGAAATCATATGTTTTGTGATATCACTCTGGATGAACATGTACGCAGACAAATGTCACAATTAAATCTAGGGACAAAGAATCTCCATTAAAAAACTTATAGGTCATACATTTCTGAGACAAAAATATTCAAAGCTTATGCCCCCCCCCCCCACTTGCTTTACCATTGGAATAATTAGGTTTACGGTACAGTTCAGTACTGAGTAACCCTAGCACTATTTATTCAGAAATTAGTTTAATTTGGTATTGCTCCCAACAGAGTGTGCCCAGAATGATGCTCTTAGTATCAAAGGAGTTGTCAGGCTGGATTCTTCAAAGCAGAGTTGAAGGATGGGAGGAATTCAAAGTTTGAAAAAGGTACTTTTTTGGACTACATCTGTAGTAGTGATCCCAACTGGGGGAATCTGGGATATGGTAATACAAAAGACTCTAAAAAGGGTGGACATCTCAGAGATCTATTGTCAAAATCTAATAATTAAACATACCATATATGTCATGTGTGTGTGTCAGAATAATGCATAATCCCTGAACAATATTGGAGTTTCAGAATTTTCTGCGGAGGTATGGTGCACAGATAGTTGACTGTGCTAAACTTAAACAAAATGGGGAAATTTGCTTTGTTAAGAAAACTATCAAAGCTTAAGGGTTAAAAATATATATTGTTGTTTCATTATGAGAGCCAGTGTGGTGTAGTGGTTTGAGCATTGGACTACAACTCTGAAGCCCAGGGTTTGAATCCTCACTTGGCCATGGCAACCCACTGTATGATCTTGGGGAAGTCACACTGTCTCAGCTTCAGAGGAAGGCAATGGGAAAAATTTCTCTGAACAAATCTTCCTAAGAAAACCTCATGATAAATTCAACTTTGGGGCTGTACAGATGGCCCCTAAGGGTGGCTCTGTGCCGCCCTGGAAGCAACCACATGCTGCAGCCCCAAACCGGCTTTTTGCCATTCCAAAAAGAGCTGGCAAATGCTGCTCCTTTTGGGGCCAGCAAAAAGCCACCCTTAGAGCTGCCACCACAGCTCTTGTGCCCCTTTGGTGCAGCGTGTCTACACACTGTGCCAATGGGGCACCCTGATGCTAAAGAGTGCTGATACTCACTAAACTACAAATCCCAGGATTCCATAGGATGGAGCTAGAGCACTTAAAGTGGTATCGAACTGCATTATTTCTACAGTGCAGATGCACCCCTAGCCCCATAACTCTTGAATTGACCTGTTCAGCATTGCAAAACCATACTTCCAGGATACAATTCAGATTGCCATTCTTTGAATAAAAGTGACTGTGGAGGAAAACCTGGTGGTGATTTAACATAATAGTTTGTCTAGAGGTGAATCTCTTTCAGGATTAATGGGAGTTTAAATGGGCAACATTCAGGTTATGGCTTGCCTGAGTAGGGTGGTACCTTGGTCATAAAGGCATCTTCATTTATCTGAAAATCCAGCACTTTGCATTTTTCATAAAAGGTCACCCCTCTTGAACTATTTAGGACAGATGAGGCGCAGTTCATGATTTTTAAATATGTCAGCTGCTACTAGTTCCCACATTACTGTTTGGATTCATTTGCCCTCAGCTGCCCTGTGCAGACTTCTGGAACAATAAAACATTTTATATAAGTGCTAAACAAGAGATGAACAATTGATGTATTTCTCACATTAGATAGTTGCCTTCAGTTTGCTAATCACTTGGTACATGGTTCCTCCCTTAGGTACACTTGAATGTGAAAATTGGTGGGCCTTGTCCATGAAAATTGTGTGGCTTGGATTAGATTTTGCTTTTGAATTGAGTGTCAAAGATACTTTACTTTCTCAACAGGTGAAAGTGAGGTTTAGCTAAAGGGCATACAAAGTGAAACATAGCCATAATTACAATATGATTCATGTGTAAGGGGCATTACTCTAATATATTTTGGATGTAGACATATAAGTGGGGTGACATTTCTTATTAACATTTTGCAACACTTCCAATTTGTAGCAAAGAAAGTTATTAGAATTTAATTGACGGATTCCTCTGATGGGAATGCACTAATTTCCATGAAAATGGTTAAAATGTATTATGCCTTTTCAAAGACTCACAAATGTTATATGGTTGATGACAGAGCAGTCAGCTTGGCATCTTCCTGGCACACTTGACCTATATTCTTTGTCTTTTTTCAAGCCTTTACATTTCCATGCATTCAAATTATATCTTAGCAGGGCAATCAGTTTCATCTGTGTTGAGCAGTAAATGCAACATTCTCTAATGAGATGTCAAGCTGGATGAAAACTTACAGGCTGATTCTTCTTCTTATGCACTGAAAAACCCTACTGTGTAATTTGCTTTTGAGCAGCATATTACATTCTCCTTCAGGCAGATGAGTCTTAATTGATCAGTACAAGAAGGCTAAAGGTAAAAAGTAAAAAAGTTGACAAGGTTGTCAAGTTGTGTCCAACCATAGGGGGAGGTGGTCATCTCTGTTACTAAGCCGAAGAGCCAGCGTTATCAGAGACTACTCTATGATCATCTGGCCAGCATGATTGCACAGAACACTGTTTTGCCTTCTCACTGAAGTGGTGCCTATTTATCTATTTGCATTTGCATGCTTTCAAACTGCTAAGTTGGCAGAAACTGGGACTAGTGACGGGAGCTCACCCCATCATGCAGCACCCAGGCCTTGAACTGCCAACCTGCCAATCTTGCAATCAACAGAGTCATTGTCTTAACCACTTGAGCCATTGCATCCCAAATAAGAAGGATGCAGTCTAAGAAAAATAATGACCACCTAAGCACAAGTTTCTGAAAGTTTCACCAGAAATTCAGTGATAGAAAAATAACATGTAAAATCTACCTGGGTCATGTAGCCCTAGCAAGGTAGATGCCACCGTATTATTTGTCATGGTACCCAATGTTCTATCCTCCTCACAGACATTTGCCACATTTACATGTCAATAATGTTCAAAAGTCATTCAGGGAAACAACTGGGAAAACACCCCTCATAGACATATAATCTACTCACATACCTGCCTTGTTACCATTGCAAAGACTGCATAGAAGATATGTTCACAGGATCTTATATGCAGCCAGAATCCCATCCTACCATTAGGCTGAGTAAGGCAGCCACCTTACTCTGTCAGAAGATTTACAGTGTCATGAAAGGACAGAACATGATTGTTTAAATGGATATGGTTGTTATGGTTGTGGTAGTATTGGTTATTCTCCACTTTATAGTCTGTCTGAGGTTATTCACTGCAATTTTTGACCATCAGTGATTCCAATTCTATTCAAGAAACTAGAAATAAATGAGGCATTACCAAATAATATGGCACATTCCAAACTGTGTCACTTTTTTTAGTTGTGTTATTGGGATCCTAACTATAGGGATTGCATTCAGATGTTTTGTCATTCCATTTGGTATTGCTTATCAAGCACCTTTCACCCTTGATATCACTATTGTTTTATTTTTTCGGAGGCTCTAAATCTCAGTTTGTAGATCTCAGTATTTCATAACTTATTTGTTCTCTTTGTCTTCAGTTCTACTGTCCCTAAAGGTTGCCTTGTCTATAACTTAAATGATTGTTTTCTCAGTCACAGTTTCATCTGACATATTGTGTTCTAATTCAGTCTGAATCTTTAAAAGCCCCATAGGGTGTTGTTGTTGTGTGCCTTCAAGTTATTTCTGGGATTCATATATTTGGGATAAGTAGGTGTGCATAAGGTTGAGAAGGGCTGCCTAATGCAGAGACTGTACACAGAAGATTATAATTAAGATTGTTTCTTTTGTTCATTGAACAATATGATGTGACTTTCACCATGGTATCCAGCATGGTGTAGTGGTTTGCACATTGGACTATGACTCTGAAGATCATGGTACAATTCCTGACTCAGCCATGGAAACCCACTGAGTGACCTTGGTACGCAAAAGGATCTTGCTGCACTTTTGAGACTAAAAGATAGAAAATGGTAGCATGCACTTTCATAGACTTGAGCCTACTTCATCAGATGCATGATTCCTTTGCAGACTGATTTTCCAGACTAACACAGCTATGTCTTTTAATTCTACCGCTATGGGCAATCTTGGGGGGGGGGGTCACGCACAGCCAGCCCCAGAAAACCCAATGATAGGTTCATCTTAGAGTCATCATACATTGGAAATGAAGGCACACAACAACAACAACAACAACAACAATAACGAACAAACAAAATAATCCCCTATGTGCATTGACCATGATTCCTATGTTTTGTGTCCTTTGCAGTGCTCATATACTCAGAGAGCTGAGCATGATTAGATCCTGGCTCATGATCAATAACAAGAACTCCACTGCTAAGTTTCAAATGGACAGCAGAACTTCACCTCCTCCAGACTGTGTTTCTCTAGCAAGGAAGTCAAGACATTTAGTAGCAGATGTGCAGAATAAGTCAAAGGCTGTTAAGATATGTGTGATTGATGTGGGTGTCAGATACCCATCTGAGTGGTATAAGACCTTCACAATGTTCCTCTATGCAGCCTGCTCTTTGTTACTCTCCTCTTCAGTGACCCTTGTGTCTGTCAAATGGTCATCTGCTAAGCATCCCATCTCACCAGCTGCAGTCTTCTCCCCTATGTACATGAGAGATTCTAAATAGGCCTTTGAAATTTCCAGAGCTGCAAGTTTTCTATTGCTAGCACTTTGGTTCTTTCAGTGGATTTTACTTCAGTACAAGTAGGTGTCTTGTTTTCCAGCAGCATGTAGGCTTAAATTTCAATATCCAGTGGAAAAGAGGTGTGTGTCTGTGTTTGTATATGTTTAAAGCTTTATTGTAGAACCTCTTTGTACCATAACATGCACTGACAGGGTCAGATGGACAGGCTCACATGAGTGGGACAGACTCTTTCTTCTCCTGTCAATCAACCATGGGGGTACAGAAAGCAGGAACATGCTGCTGTATGTGCAGGGCTTCACTCCCACATTTTAATTTAGCCTGTAATAGAGAGTGCAACCCTTATTTGACTGCTACACATCTCCCTGCAACCTATCAAAGTACTGTTGAAACAATCTGCCTCATGGCAATTTTAAAGATTCCTATAACCCTGGTGGCAAACCTATGGCCTGCATGTCACAGGCAGGATGCGGAGACTTCTCCGTGGGCATGCATGCCATAGGACACCCCTGCCTCCCTGCCAAGGGCTCAGAACACACAAAAAATAACTCAGGGCCTGCTGGGCTGCCTTTGTCATGCCTTTTCCACATTCTTGTCAGCCACTGGCCGGAAGAAGCCATCAATCACCCAGTGCTCCTTCCCAGGTGATTGACAGCTCCCTCTGACCATGGATTTTTCATGAATTTTCATATCCATGAGGGGATCTGGAATGGATCCCCTACGATACTGAGGGCCCACCAGTACAGGGTAACCAGATGTTCTCATCACAAAGAAGAACAAGGCATTAAGAGAAATTGTAGGCATTACACAATAAAAGCTAAAGACGTTAATGTAAATTTCTGCTCACAAGTCATGCTCAAAATGGACATTTTGGAATTGCTCCTGGACAGGAGGATGAAATGTTGGATATGTGCTGGAAAAGGTAGACGTCTGGTCACCTTGTGCCTAAATCATGTTAATCCTGTCTAGGGGTGTATCCACCTTGATCCATGGGCAAGAAATCATCATCATCATCATCATCATCATGTCAGCATCTGTTGTTGTTGTGTGCCTCCAAGTCATTTCTGACTTATGGCAACTGTCCGAGAAACCAGCCAAATGGCTGATAAGACCAAACAAACAAATGGCTTGTAGAGCTAGTGTGAAGCAGCAGCTAAAGTCTCTGCTTCAAGGTACAAAGTTCCAAACACAAAGGGTTTTACCAGAGGAGTTGTCAAGAAGGCCAAGATCCAGGGTATCAGATAAGCAGGTCAATCAGACAGTCCAAAGATCAATGGTTCCAGAAAATCAAGACAGGCCAGCAGTCCAAAAAGCAAGATTTCAATCCAAGGAGCAATGGGAGCCAGAGACAGAGTACTTTCCTCATGAAAGTCAGATATTCACTGCCACTGAAGCAGGCATTCTGCAACTCCTTAAATGAACACTCTGCAGTCACTCAGGTGCTTCTGATTACCAGCACATTTCTGATAAAGTCTCAGCAACTTTTACAGGCAAGCCCTTTCAGCTCGACACTGACTGAAGGTAGGCACAGTCCCTTGATCCTCCTCCATTTCCAGAGACTCTGCCACTAGGAGACCTGGCTTCTGAGCCTGCTGAGAGGCCACAGGCTCTGCCAGAACAGGCATAGCAGAGCTAGGGCTGGGCTGAGGCTCCACAGCTGCAGGCTCAGGTCCCAGAGGAGGTTCTGGCTGATCCTCCGTGTCCTCCTCCAGGCAGAACATGGCAGTGACCCTAAGGTGAAACTATCATGGAGTTTGCTTGGCAAGTTTCATCAGAGGGGGGTTTGCTATTGCTAGCCTGAGGCTGAGAGAGTGTGCCTTAGGGTTTTTTTCTCCTGGAAGTCCCATCCCCAGAAGTCCTGCTCTCTCCCATTCCCCCAGCACTGGGTGACACCTGGTGCAGGAACACTACTGAGTTTGGGCACCTGGTCTCTAAAAAGTTCACCATCAATGTCCTATAGGATACCTATAGTTGCCATATAAACAGTGTAAGAGCAATGACCTTACAAACATTACTCTTTTAAACTACTCTTTTAATGTGAAGTCATAGGCTTTCATGGCCGGCATCCATAGGTTTTTGTGGGTTTTTCGGGCTGTGTGGCCATGTTCTAGAAGAGTTTCTTTCTGACGTTTCACCAGCATCTGTGGCTGGCAACTTCCTCTGAAGATGCCAGCCACAGATGCTGGCGAAACATCAGAAAGAAATTCTTCTAGAACATGGCCACACAGCCCGAAAACCCCACAAAAACCTACTCTTTTAATCCTCGCAACCAATGCAGCCATGCTAAAAATCATTCTTCCAAACTATGTACAGCATATTTCCAATGCTGTATACAGTTTGGAAGAATATTTCCAATGCTGTACACCCCTGTGAAGAGCTGCGTTCCCACTAGCTTGCAGACCATGTAACTGCCATTTCATCATCCTTCAGTAAAGCTTGGATCAGACAGTGGCATCACTAGAAAGCGGCAGGGACTGTAGACCACACTAGGTGACACCCTAAGGGGGGGGCGTTGATACCACTCCTCCCCAAACATCTGCCTTTTGACAGAAATGGGCTGTGGTATTCACCTATGTCCCTTTAAAATGCTGAAGAGTTGGGGTGAGTGGGGTGAGGTTCAGTGAGAGGAGAAAAGAGAGGCCCCAGATTTTTAATTTTAAAATTAAAATTAAAATTTTAAAATTAAAATTCTTTAAAAACATCATATTTTACCAAATTTTCACTTCAACCACATGAAGCTATGTATATGTAAATACATTTAGGCTGGCTGTATGATAATGTAATTTAAAGGTATAATTTTAATTTTGCTAGTTGTTCCTGTCACAACTATTGCCATTACATTCAATAATATGTGGGAATTATGATTTATAAGTAACATTAGTACAAAAAACATTACTAAGGAATCTGTATGGTGTATGGTGTGGCATGGGAGGAGGTCAATGAGGGGTGGGGTGACACTATAAGCTACCACACCAGGTGATGCCAAAACTAGTGATACCACTCAATCCAGGCTATTTAAAGCATCATATCTCCCTATATGAGCCAACCAGAATGGTAAGATCTTCAGGAGAGGGCCTTCTCTCAATCCCACCACTTTCTCAGGTTCATACAGTGGGAATAAGGGGGAAGGCCTTCTCAGTGGCTGCTCCAAGGCTTTGAAACTCCCTCCCTAGAATGGCCAGGATGGCCCCGTCATTGCTCTCCTTCCAATGGCAGATCATAACATTACATACCATCAGGCTTTTAGGAACTGACTGTGATGGCCTTTTAGTTGTCTGCTGTGCTGTTTTGTTGGCTTGTATATAGTCTTTTAATAGATTTTAATGGGTTTAATTTAACAATCTGTTTGTCTTTGAAATCACTTTTATATTTATACTTTTTATTGATATTTCTGAATAGTTTTTAATCTATATTTTTTACAAGTTGTAAGCCACTTTGGGGCCCATTATTGAGGAAAAGGTAGGACATAAAATAATGGTGATCGGCTGGAATTTTATTGGGCAGTTATGAATGTGTAACCTAGAGCTATGCATTTGTGACTGTTTTGTATTCATGATTCCTAAATATGCCCTAGTTCAGGGGCTACACAGGGACTGTGAATGTCCCCCAATCCCCATTTACTAGGTGGCAGCTGCTGCGATCAATGAAGATATGTTCCCCTGTCACTCAGTAAACAGCTGACTGATGTTCCTACCTACTCCTTGCACAAATGATCTCTGGTGCAAGGGGGAATTGTCACAGGGACCTCACATATACCTGTCAAGGAGAGAATGCTTACAAGAAGAGGTGGGAATGTCTGCTGCTTCTTGAGCAACAGGAATGCACTCCCATGAATTGCAACAGGTGCTGCTCTGTAAGTGAGGATGGGAGGGGTTGGGATGGAAGTCACTGCATAACTGCGTAACTAAAGTAGTTATGCATTTGTAACTGCCAAGAGGATTCTGATCAATAATTAGAATAATGAAGCAATCCACCCTAAGACTGACTGCCTAAGACATGAGAAGATACCTTTTCCTCTCTACTAGATAGTGAGCTGTGGGGCATTCGCTTCCCCACCAACAGGTGAAGGAGCTAGTGGTAGCAGTATCAAGAAGGCAGGTGGAGGTGTCTGTCTTGTAGCTGACAGCCTGTGATTCAAATGACACCGGAAGGAAAGGGAAGTGGCAGTGGAAGGTCAACCATCTATTTGGGAGGAGTACATATCATCATTTGAGCTGTTAATATCCTGCAGCCCAGGTACATCAGATATAACCCACCATGCTGCAGATGTTATTATCTCCTTATATATTTAACTTGCACTCGCAGATCACACAGATCTGAATATGAGTAATAAGCATTGGTAGATGAATTTTCTAGTTGCTATGAGCAGCAAATAAGACTAATTCAGAAGATAATCAGAAGATAAGGTTAGAGAGTCATGCTCGTTCCTTATCTGTCATGCAGCACCTAGCATTTGAAAGCCAAAAGTTAAGATATAAACAGGAGCTGCCACAGGTTTGGATTCTCTGTTTCCTTCAGTTTTATGACAGGCAGTTATATATAAGAACAGTAGGGGGAGACAACACACTGATGAGAAAAAAATGAGAGTTTTAAAGAAAAATCTTACTTCACTGTGCTATTTAAGAAATCATAATGAAATTAATGCTCAAAGTGACTGGGCTGTAGAACTGGACTATTTTTCAAATGTGCCCTGAGCTGAAGATTATTCAAATTCAATTCATGTATTAATTCAGAGCATTCGTTTATTTTAGCTTATTTTAGTGCATGGCCACATATTATGAATTTGATAATTTAATATCAATATTCAGGCTCAGAATGGGGTGACTTTTTGAAAAAAGTTTTAATATTGTACGCCTCATAATTTCTGTTACATAAAAAAAGTCAAAATAAACAACTTTATTAAGCAAGGTAACAATAAAACAATATAAACCATATCTAGAGTAGCCAAGTCAGCCATAGAGCAAAATACAATAAATCCCAAGTCCACAAACAGTTAATGGCTGTTGTCTAACTGACAACAATAAAAACAACATCTTGACAAAATGCAGGCCTGTGAATCTAACATCATGATTTTTTTCCCTTTCTGTTATAAGATTTTGACACCCTTGCCTGATGAAGCCAGTGGAGCTTCGAAAACTTACATGATACATTTTGTGCATTTTTGATTGGTCTGATAAAGATATCACTGTTTCGTGAATAAAACTGCACAACATTCAACAGTAAAATAAAGAATTTGCTCTCCTTGTCTTATTACACCCTGCAAGGAGAACCACTTGGCACTGTTGAGTAGAGCATGTCACGTCTCAAATGTCAATTCTGGCAGGCTGGAAACAAGATTCAGCAGCTATTGATAATGCACATTTGCCACCTCTCCCATATTTCCCAGGGGGGATTCTGGGATTTGTAATCCCAACAAGAAAACATGCCCCACTGTGGACTAACTGGTGGCTTCCATGTCAGTAGGGCATGAATCTGCTCCAGGTTTTAGCCTGAACTTTAAACCCACTATCCAGAGTGCTGAACTTCAAAGTAAGATTTAGGGACTCAAGGCAGGGGAAAGCAAAAGAGGGTGCATAAAGGTGTTTCTGAGTATTCACCAAGATTTCAAAAACCTACATGAGGCATTTCAAATGTTTAATTAGTACATTCAAAACAGTTTCAAGCCCTTTGGGGGTCAAATGGGACACTTTTCACTTGTACTCAGCTCCGGAGGTCTCTTTCCCATATATTCATATACAATGGTGCTACTTCATGAAATTTTATTGCTCCTGAAGGCAACAACAGATGTTTTCCTTACTTCAAAAGCAACTCTGGGGGGCTACTAATTTGAATGTGGAAGAAACACTGCTTAAAACCCCTTTTTATAAACTTCCCATCTTTCCAATCTGAATGACTCCAAATTGCTACAAAGGTGCTACTAGATTACCCTTGTACCCTTCCAACACAGAAATTGGAATATTACTTTTAGAAAATATTTAGATATATAAATACAAGGCCCCAGAAGTAGTGTGTTACCATTATAGTTTTAAATTTTAAAAGCAACTCTTTTACACATTCCCAGAAGTAAATAAAATAGAGTTGTCCCTCCACATTCACGAGAGTTGGGGCGAAGGACACCCACGAATTTGGAAAAATCATGAATAAACCCCGCTCCCCAGTTAGAGGGTGGCAGGGAGGGGCTGAAGAGAAGTCCATGCGCACTTCTCTCTTCCTTCCTCCGATGCCTCAGAGAGCTTGCCTTAGCTGTCTGAGGCATCAGAAGGAAGCTGGGGCACTTGCTCTCCTTTCCTCTAGCCACTGCCGCCTTGGAAAGGCTTGGGAGAAGGTCTCTCAAGCCCTTCCAAGGTGGCAGAGGTTCAGGGGAAGGGAGCCCTCCCTTCCTCTGGCTGCTGCCACTGTGGAAAGCTGAGAAGCTTTCTCAAGCCCTTCCAAGATGGCAGGGGTTTAGGGGAAGCATGTGCAAGAGTCCCCTGCCTTCCCTCTGATGCCTGGGATAGCTTGCTTGAGCTCTTGGAAACATTGGAAGGGAGGCAAGGGAATCACACGTGCTTCTCTCAACCCTCCTCTGATGCCTTAGAGAGCATGCCCAAGGTCTCTGAGGTATCAAGGAGGGGGAAGAAGAGGGTGCACACACCTTTCCCAGCTTCTCCCTTCCTCCTGGGCTTCCCCCTGCCACAAGGGGGAAAGCCCAGGAGTGAGGAGAAGGGGGAGGGTGCACACATGCAGCATGATATTCGCAAATAATCAACTGAATGAGTGTCAAAGCCATAAATGTAGAGGGACAACTGTACCTGAGAAAATTTTAAGAAATAAAAGAACTGAATGCTACAAGCTGCTGGCCTACAGCTCCCTTCTATGCTGTTCTCTTGTCACTTTGACAGCCACAACCAAGCATGAGGTACATCATGAACCAGTCAGTACTTGAAGCATGTGAAACACCTTCACAATTTAGTGAAGCCTCTCTCTTCTATAACTATAAAAATTACTAAAAGGTTAAGGCATGCAAAGGGATCTTGTAGCATTTTTGAGACTCAGGAGCATTGCAGACTGGCTGCCTCAACCCAACCCGATGGCACCTGTCCATACGCATGGTGCGCAGCTTCAGGACGCCTTCCTGGCACAGCGTGTAGACACGCTGCACCGAAAGGGCATGGAAGAGCCACAGCACCAGCTCTTAGGGTGGCCTTTTACCACCCCTAAAAGAAACGGCATTTTGCTCCTCTTTTACGAGTGGCAAAATGGAGGATCGGGGCTGCGGCATGCAGTTACCACAGCCCCAATCCATTGCTAGCAGGGGCGGCCCAGAGCCACCCATCTGCATAACCCCTAACTGAGCAAAAGTTGTAGCAAGAGCTTTTGTAGACTTGGTCTACCTCCTCAGATGGAAACAAAGGTTTGTGCTATAATTTATTTCACAGTCTTAAAGGTGCTACAAAATCCCTTTGCCTACTGATATCTTCAGGACTAACATGGCTATGTTTCTAAATGCTTCTCCAGCATCACATTTCAAATGAATTTATTCTTTTCCTATCACCTTTCTCATTGTCCAGCTTTCACAATCATATATAGAAATTGGAAATATGATAAGGATCATCCTATCCTTAGTATTCAATTATTCAAGTGCAGGTTACATATCAAGAAAATCAAATGTGGCACACCCATTTCTTTAAGAGTGATCCATAGTATTTCATGGTCTACACCAAGGGCAGGCAACTTTTACCTACCTCGGGCCAGTCCGCTGGTCCAGAGCTCTTCTGTGGGCCGAAGGGGAGGGAAATGGCGCCGCACACACACGCACACTCGCGCATGAGCAGTATACCGGAAGTACTGTGCATGCACATGCACACTCGCACGTACATACGCAGTACTCCGGTGCATGCCTGAATGAGTTGCAGCCGCCATTTTGGAAAACAAAATGGCAGCCACAACTTGTTTGTGCATGCGCAGTACTCTGGTGCATGTGCAAATGAGTCGTGGCCTCCATTTTGGAAAACAAAATGGCGGCCATGATTCGTGCGGTGGCAGGACCAGGCTGGGGCCGGTCCAAAGGCCTCACAGGGCCGGAGCCGGCCCTTGGGCCGTAGGTTGCCGACCCCTGGTCTATACAATCAAAAGCTTTTATATAATATATAAAAGCATGGGCAATTTCCTTCTGACATTATTTGATGCATTCAATTATCCAACATATGTTTGCAATATGATCCCAAGTGTCGCTTTCTTTCCTAAACCCAGCTTGGACATTTGGCATTTCTGACTCCATATATGGTAAAAATCTGTTGCAGAATTTTGAGCATCACTTTGCTTGAATATGAAATTAATGCAATCATCCTGTGGTTCCTACAATACCTAATGTCCCCTTTCTTGGGGATTGGAATGTGTACTGAGTGTTTTCAATCTATAGGACATTACTTTGTTTTCTATATTTTTTGACAGACTTTAGTTAGAACTAGAGTACATTCTGTCTTTGTAGCTTGAAGCAGATCTATTGGTATGCCATATGTTCCTGATGACTTATTTCTTCCAAGTGCTCTGAGTGCAGCTTCCACTTCATTTTCCAGTATTGTAAATTCATCTGGTTCTTCCTTGAATGAATCTGGCATCCTTTCATATTTTTAATATAGTTTTCACCCCTTTGTCATACAGTCCACATTTCTCTGTTAATGATTTATAGAGCCTCAAAACATTTGAAAGTGAGGGGAAGAATATTGTAACAGGATAATGTACTTCATCTCTGGACAAGAAACACATCTAAAACTAAAATGAACATGAGCGAATAATTTTTTTTTCTTATGATGTAGAATAGTAACTAAGAGGCTATTCTCCATTCACATTTTGCCTTACCTAGAAGTAGCCCAAGGGAAACCACAATCTCTCAGTTTAGGGCCCCCACCTGAACTGTGGGAATAATGATATTGACTTATCATACAGGATGTGGATGTAGCATATCTTGATTTTAATAAGGTTTTGACAAAGTTCCTCGGGATATTCCTTCAAAGAAGTCAGTAAAATGTGGCCTGGACAGTGCTACTGTTAGATGGATTTCATAGAATCATGGAATCATAGAGTTGGAAAAGACCACAAGGGCCATCCAGTCCAACCCCCTGCCATGCAGGAACTCAAAATCAAAGCATCCCCACAGATGGCCTGACTGACCAAACCCAAAGGATGCTTATCAATGGTTTCTCTTCATCCTGGAGAGAGGTGACTAGTGGAGTCCCACAGCAATCTGTACTGGGCCCTGTGCTATTCAGCATCTTCATCAATGACTTGGATGAAGGAACAGAGAGCATGCTGATTAAATTTGCAGATAATACTAAACTGGGAGGGATTGCTAGTTCTCCCAAGGATAGAATTAAAATTCAAAATGACTTTGGTAGATGAGAGAGGGCTGGGCTAAAGCTAACAAGATGAACCTCAATAAGGAGAAATGTAAGGTCCTATACCTAGACAGAAAAAAATAAAATGTGCAGATATAGGATGGGAGACACCTGGCTAGACAACAGTTCATGTGAAAGGGATCTAGGAGTCTAGTAGACCTCAAGCTGAACATAAGTCAGCAGTGTGATGCAGCAACCAAGAAAGCCAACACAATTCTTGGTTTCATCATTAGAGGTATAGTGTCTAGATCAAGGGAAGTGATAGTATCACTGTACTCTGCTTTGGTCAAGCCTCACTTGGAATACTGTTTCCAGTTCTGGCCACCTCAATTCAAAATGGATGTTGATAAGCTGGTACATGTCCAGAGGAGGGTGACCAAAATGGTGAAAGATCTGGAAGCCATGTGCTATGGGGAGTGGCTTAGGGAGTTGAGAATGTTTAGCCTGATAAAAAGAAGGTTAAGAGGGGACATGATAATCATGTACAAATATTTGAAGGGCTGTCATATCAAAGGGGGAACAGGCTTGTTTTCCACAGCTCCAGAGACTAGGACAAGGAGCAATGGATTCAAACTACAGGAAGAGATTCCACCTAATCTCAGGAGCAGCTTCCTGATGTTCAGAGCTGTTCGATAGTGAAATATGCTACCTTGGAGTGTGGTGGAGTCTTCTTCTTTGGAGGTTTTTAAATAGAGGCTGGATGGCCATCTGTTGAGGGCGCTTTGATTGCTATCTCTGCTTGGCAGGGGGTTGGACTCGATGGCCCTTGTGGTCTCTTCCAACTCTATGATTCTATGATCATGTATACTCAAAAGTATGATATAAAGGTTTACTATTTACTATTTTGGTGTTACTCAAGTGGGGTTCTGTAACAAAAATGGTGTATTGTGGGGAGCTTCTGATCAAGGTTCCAGTCATTCCATTCCTTTCCACTTCCCCATGATCTCTTTTGTGTGCCCCCATGCCTTCAGACCTATCTCCATAAGTCCTATACATTTTCTCTCCATTTGGGAAATTGGAAACATTTGTACTTAAGCCTAACTATAATTTTTCTTTAGATGTTTGCATTAAGGTCTGTATGCAGTTCTCTGCAGTGGCAGCACTAGGAGAGTGCTAGGGATCCAGATCACACCAGATGACACCCTAAGAGGATGACACCACTGTTCTCAAACATCTGCCTTTGGGCAGAAACACGCTGTGGCATTCATCTGTGTCCCTTTAAAATGCTGAAGAGATGGGGTGAGTGGGGTGAGGCTTTGTAGGAGGAGAAAGAAGAGGCCCCAGATTTTAATTTTTTAAAAAAAAACTTTAAAAACATCAAATTTTACCAAATTTTCACTTCAGTCACATAGAACTGTGTATTTGTATGTGTAAATGTATTTAGGATGTGTGTATGATATTGTAATTTAAAGGTATAATTTTAATTTTGCAAGTTGTTTATGTCACACCTGCTACCATTACATTCAGTGATATACAGGAATTATGATTAATGAGTAACATGAGTACAAAAAACATGACTAAGGATTCTGTATAGTGTGGTAATGGGAAGAGGTCAATGGAGTAGTGGGATTGTGACACCATGAGATACTGCACCGGGCGACACCAGACCTAGTGACACACTGGCTCTCTGTTCCATCCTTGGAAACATTTTTAAAAATAGCTTTTCAGGGTGAACCAGGCACTATCTAACCAGACAATGGGTAGTTCTTTCCCCATATTTTGCATATCTGTGTGTCTCCTCTCCCCCCACCCCAATTTCTGTTGTTATTCTTCAAATAAGTTGTATCACATACTTACATGCAAAATATTAATAAAAATAACATTTGAAAAGTTTTTGTGGGTTTTTTTCGGGCTGTATGGCCATGTTCTAGAAGAGTTTCTTTCTGACGTTTCGCCAGCATCTGTGGCTAGCATCCTCTGAAGATGCTAGCCACAAATGCTGGTGAAACATCAGAAAGAAACTCTTCTAGAACATAGCCATACAGCCCAAAAAAAACCCCACAAAAAACTATGGATGCCGGCCATGAAAGCCTACGACTTCACAACATTTGAAAAGTAAATAAACTTCTCTTTGTCCTCCCATGTTTCTGACCATTACCTTCAATCTGGTTGTCATTTTCCCCCTATTCAGACAGGCAATATTCTGTTCCACTCTAAGTTATTACAGGCCTGTTTTGAGTTTGGGATTGTGTTTTTTTTTTCACCCTTTAAATTGCTTTCTTTTTCCTAAATGTGCTTCTAAATGTTTACTAACACTTGTTTTGCATGGATTGCAAACTTCATAACCATCAGGTGATTTGAATTGATTTTAGAGGGAATAATTCTTATTGCCTCTAGAGCATTTCCCAAATGTTACTAGACAAAAAAAGTTATGTCTTCTGACAAAGCCAATACAGTAGTCATAGAACAGGGATGGCCCTCCATTGCGTTATCTTCCAAATGTTGTTGAACTGCAACTCCCTTATCACTGGTTGTACTGGTTAGTGCTGATGGGAGTTTTAGTCCAACAATATTTAGAGGGCCATTTATTTCCACTCTTTTTAGACAGAGGGCCTCTACAGATGGGCCCTTTGGAGCATCCTGGAGGCAGGGATGGGGAGGGGCAGCCACACAGTGGCTGCCTCAACCCCTCCCCAAAGATGTCCTGACGCCACGCGCCATTATGCACAGCACGTGGCATCAGGACTTCCTTCCAGCACAGCCTTTTGATGCGCTGCACTGGAAGGGGCGCTAAAGAGCCACACGCTGGCTCTTAGGGTGTCCTTTTTGCCAGCTCTGAAAGGAGCAGCATTTTGCCACTCCTTTCCGAGGCGGCAAAAGGAAGGATTGGGGCCAGCAGCCTCAACCTTGATCCTCTGCTTCCTGGGCGGCCCAGGGCCACCTATCTGCATCCCCCCCCAGAGTCACTCTAAATAGTTCAGTAGCCTTTTTTGTTAGTGCATAATTGCCCTGAACAACCCTCTTCTGTACTTCTAGGTCAATCGTTGGATGGCGTTTTTTATTCATTATAGGTACACTTCATTTATACCGATCTTTGATAATATACATCATGGTTCTGCCTGTTCCATCATCTAACATGACTTGTGAAGAGAAGGTAATGATTTAGACTTACATACTTAACGAGAAAAAATAGGCAACACCAAGGAAAACAATCTCTCTTCAAATATGGACTTTCCTTTTTTTTTTTTTTATTAATCTGAAGTATTCTTACCTACAACCAACTCTGTGGTGCTGCCCTTGTCAAACATCCTCCTTCACATCTGGTTTCAACTCTATTTCTGTTTTCTATTTACGCTCTGTTTCCTATTCTGAAGTAACAGCTATTGAGTGTTGGTTGATGCAATCCAAGACAGGAGATCTTGCATTGTTCCCATTCGTTTGAATAGGATATAGCTATGAAAGCATCCCATGGATTGGGCTCTCTGACCCTGCCTCTTGCTCTTGAGTAGGAGAGGTACCTCCAAAATCTATCTAGCTGCCACCACCAATATTTTACTCTTTATGACTCAGTAACCTATGGGAGTTACTGGGGGGTTTAATTTGTACTTTTTCCACCTCTGACTCTGCCAAGATTTTCCTCCCCCTTATGTGGGAGATGAGAATCCTACACACATATGCATGCACATACCAAGCAAAGACACGTGAAGAAAGAGTGGAAAAGAGATCTTTAAAGGAATGCTTTACATTGACAAAAGGGTATCTTGTATATGAAGACACCTGCCTTCAGGCATTATTTAGGAGTAGTTACAAAGTTACAAAAACAGCCTAAGTCATATTCAGCCAAAGTTAGAATAAACAGAAGCCCTAATGCAACTAGCTGAACGTTCCTATTCTATTCATGAGACAGAAGGTCTTCTAGGTCTTGAATGTTCATGGGGAGCTGGGACTCTAGACTCATTTGCCCAGCCTATGACCAAGCTTCCCTAAGAACGGTGAGCAAGGCCATACCTCCCCACCTCTCTGTCAGTCTCAAAGTGCCCTGTGGCACCTGAAGTTTTACACTTTAAGAAACTCCTACACTTCTCCCCAAGCTGGTCATCGTCATTGGGCATTTGTCTCTCAGGATCTCTGTTGCTCCTCCATGATGCTAATCCCCAATTACTGTAACTTAAAATCATCACATCATTAACCCTTTGTACCTGGAGGAGAGATAATACTCCTCAGCTGTACTGTCCAGATAATAGAAGAACCCATTCTCTCACACACCTTAATCTCAAACAGGTTGGTAACAGCTGGAGGCTGGAACCACACTAGCTGTAATTTCATCCTGTAACCTAGAAAAAAACAGAGTTTAAAAATAGATGCAAATACACAACTGTACAGGTTAGCTATACTGCCAATTAGCAGGCACATAGGAAACATTCCCCCCTAAACTCCAACCAGTCCTCTGCCTGAGAGTAGAACAATCTCCATGGCCAATTTCTCCTGCACCTTCCTCTCTATTCCCTGTCTGCTTGCAAGAAACATCTCTCCTGGCTGCTATGCAGATGACCTCCTGTCACCTATTGCTACTACGTGTTAGTGATCTGCTGTAAGATCTAGGACAGGTGAAAACAGGGCAGTGAACTTGGCTACCAGTTGAGAGAACTGGTGGCACTACTTAGGGCTGAGCCTTGAAGGGAGTTTAATATCCTCCTAGGTTACCACCTCTCTATAGTTATAAATAGTACCTTCAGGCCACTCTTCCTCCTCAACTTCCTGAACTGAAAATGTGAGAAGGTTCCTGGATCTGTCATAGAAGAGCTACAGTGAATCCACATGATACACTTTTGACTTGATACCAGACTCTCGAAACTGTGAGATACTTCACCATCCCAATGCACTCAAGCAATGCACTCAAGCTATATTGCCAATTAGCACTGTGCACAACTCCTCCCATGAAATTTCCATCTTTCTTGACCAGATTGCCTTTAGGACCATCATTTGATCCCCTTTCTCAAAAGAACACTTGCTGGCATGCTGGTCATAACAGGCTTTCTGGTCCTGTTGTGCTTATTGGAGATTCTCATGATTCCCATGCCTCCCTGAGAATATTCTGTTGCTTGGTCACAAAATCAAGCACAATAGTCTCTGAAGAAGGCAGATGTGGGGAAACCACATGTTAAACCCCTCAATAACTCCCACTAGGTTACTGGCTCACATGGGGTAAAACATCACATTTGGTGGCAGCTAGATAGCCTTTGGGATCCCCTCCCCTACTCAAGAGCAGGAAACAGAGATAGAGAGCCCATTGCATGGAGATAGTGATGGCATTATTCGACTCTCACATAGAGGATTTAATAGAAGCAGGACTGAAAGAATGCTGCTGGTAGTATATGTTACTGAAATAATGCATATTCCTTGTAGGAATAGGTGAAAGTTTTGATTGGTTGATTTTTTTTTTGTCAGCATTTACTATAATGCATGAAATTTGTTTGTAGGAGAAAGCAAAATGATAGATTTTTCCCATTCCCTAGTCCATTTTTTCTTTAAGAATTGCTTCTTTTAGAGCTTAGAAACGTTACTTCAAAAAGGATGTGGAGAAACTGGAGCGTGTCCAAAGGAGGGCAACTAAAATGGTGAAGGGTCTTGAAACCAAGCCCTATGAGGAATGACTTAGGGAGCTGGGGATGTTTAGCCTGGAGAAGAGAAGTGATATCATAGCCATGTTTAAATATTTAAAGGGATGTCATATTGAGGAGGGAACAAGCTTGTTTTCTGCTGCTCCGGAGACTAGGGGGGGTTGCAGACTGTCAGAAATAGTGTGAATTCAGTCCACTTTTAGGGTTAGGGTTAAGGTTAGGGAATCATGGGGACTGTATTTTATTGTGGCACTAGAGTTCTCTGACAAAGAAGGTTCAATGTCTCAGAAAAATAACAATTCCCATGATTCCCTAGCACTAACCCTAACCCTAAAAGTGGACTGAATTCACACTATTTTTGACAGTCTGCAACCCCCCTAGGACCCAGAACAATGGGTGAAAGCTCCAGGAAAAGAGATTCCACCTCAACATTAGGAGGAACTTCCTGACAGTAAGGGCTGTTCAACAGTGGAACACACTTGTGTGCCTTCAAGTTATTTCCGACTTATACAAGCCCTAAGGTGAACCTATCTCAATTTTTCTCAGCAAGATTTGTTCAGAGGGGGTTTCCCTTTACCTTCCCCTGAGAGCATGTGACTTGCCCAAGGTCACCCTGTGTATTTCATGGCCAAGCTGGGAATCAAACCCTGGTCTTCAGAGTCATAGTTCACCACTCAAACCCCTACACCACTCTGGAGTAAGCCCCACAAAAAACAGCAGCACTCTTTTCTCAGTAATCATGGATAGAAATGAGCTCTATAGTAGGATTTGCTCAGGACATGTCAGTGAACACGTTCACAGCCTGTTGTAAAAGAGAAATGAGAAGAAGGAACTACATGGCACCTGACAGAATGGCAGCTGAATCTTACTTTGATCTGGGTTCTGTCATCCAACAAAGGGGAAACCCAAAGGGTTCTTGCAACTGGACCCTCTGCACCATTGTTTCCAAAGTTATCTGATATGAGAGACTGGTAACTTTTTTCCCTGTGTGCCAGCATATTTAAGCCCTTAACTACAATTGCTGCTTTCTTTTTTGGAAACTCTCTAGTGAACAGTAGCTGAATCAGAGCTGGTTCATGGACCACTACTTTGAGTAGCTCTGCTATGTATCCACCAGGATCATCCAACTGAGGTCATCATCTCACAGTTCCTAATCATAGGAATGACCTTGTTATATGGAATCATACAAATGATAATTCTCTGATATACTGTCACAAAGACAACTGTAGATATCAATGAAGAATACAGTGGTAGACTTACAGAATCAGAAGGAAAGTATAATGTTTCTTAGTTTTAGGGTACTTAATCCCTGATGTGATAACCAAATGCCATCATTTCCCTTTTCTTTCAGATTCACCAGGAAAATTTCAAATCTGTCATGTCCTATGCTGGTGTCTGTGTGTCATAGGATTAGTGTCACCTGTTTTGTTATATGCTTATCATTTCCTGGATGTCGCTGTTTCTTATTTCCTGACAACAAGGTGGTTCTGGTGGTATCATACTTTAGCTAATCATCAAGTAAGTAATGATAATACATTCTTCCCCAAAGGTTGTATCTAATTAAGTGAATGAAAAGGAAAATATTGATGAAAATAAAGACAATGTGCATTTGCTTAAATCTAAATTAACCACATTTTGCTAGTAATGCAGTCCTTTGCGCATGTACCCAGAAGTCCAACTGAACACAGTTTGTGGCTTATCCCCAACAGCATTAATATGTTGTGCCCTTAATCTCAGTGCTTTGTATGCATTATTATTATATGTTACTATGTAAAGTAGCACATTTCCTGGGGTTAGGTTCACAGAACTCCTGTGAAAGTGGAAAAACCACAAATTTAAAAGAAAACTATATTTTTTTTTTCTGAGAGAACACCTCTCTAGGAATCCCTAGGCCCTCCAGTGCAACTATATGGTCATCATCCACTGGGAGATGACCATAGAATTGTGCTGGAGAACCTACAAATGCCTCTAGAAGTGTTCTATCTAGGAATCTCTAGGTCCTCCAGTGCAACTTTTAGAGAAAGTTGGCCATAGAGTTATGCTGGAGGACCTAGAGAGAGAACATATTAGTCAAATCCATGAATAATCAAATCTGCAAAAGCTGCAAATGTGGAGGGCACTGTACACATTTAGTGCAATTGTGCATGTCTTCTCAAGTATAGGTCCCACTGAGTTCCCTGAGACTAAGGGCCTTTGCAGACTGCCAGAAATAGTGCATATTAAACTGAGGCACTGCCCTGGCTCAGTGCTAGGGAATCATGGGAACTGTAATTTATTGTGGCACCAGAGCTCTCTGACAGAGAAGGCTCAATGTCTCAGAAAAAAATACAATTCCCATGACTCCCTAGCACTAAGCCAGGGCAGTGCCTCAATTTAATGTGCACTATTTCTGGCAGTCTGCAAAGTCCCAGGTAACTGAGTATAGGATTGTTCCCTTACCCAGTTTGCTGTTAACATTCCAGTGTGTTTCAGAACATAGTAACATGGTTACACACCCCACAGGACAGGAATTTCTGTTTCAAAACACCCTTGCTTCAACTTTCATTTTCAGGCTGAAATAACCTTTTTAATAGGGTAGAAATATTTCCTGAAAGCTGCTTTAATTGAATGGATATGCATCTTTTCTCAATCCTGTTAAATGGTATTGCCTTCCCAGGCTCTTCTTCTTCTTGGATAAATTGCCTAACTCAAGCAGGAATTTCCAAAATTTCAGTCTTTTCCTGGGAGTACATCTGCACAATAAGATTTACTGCTGAGTAGGCTTACATGAGAATTTTAGGAATGTAGCAGTTGGCTTTCACACCATCATCCAATAGGGTATTGGACTACAACTCTGGATCAAATCCCCACTGGGCCATATAAACCCACTAAGTGACCTTGGGCAAGTCATACTCTCTCAGCCTCAAATGAAGGCAAAGGCAACCCTCCCCCTGAACAAATATTGCCAAGAAACCCCCATGATAAAGTTGCCATGATAGAGTCACAAGTGATTTGAAGGCACAGAACACAACATTTTCTCCTTAATTTTCCTGTCTTTTCTTTCAGAATAATGCGAGGAAATAGCACTATTTCCACAGGTGTAGCTGTCTTTAGTGTTCCTTTTTTTGAGAGAGAGAAAGGTTTTCACTTGAACGGTTGTGTGAGAAAAAATGACTCAATTACGACTCAGCATACATTCATTATAAATCCTATAGAAACCATGCTTTTATGACCCACTTGTTGCTAAAATGCTTCTTGAGCCCTGTTCTTTTTAATGTAATAGAAATTAAGTTCTATAAATGTACGATGCCATATTGTGTGTTTTAAATATTTTTTTAAAAAACTTTCTGGTCTTCCAAATTGACCATACTATTAAAATAGTAGTATTCTTTAAAAAAATTAAAATAATCATTTTTTAAAAGTGGCATTAAGTTACAGTGTTAGAGCACAACCATACCACAACACAAAAATTATAGAATAATACAATTCTAGTACTATACCCTTCTTTCTTTTAAAATACAATATTTACACTTCTAGTATTGTCAGAAGATAATGTGAATCTGATAAATAACTATGGAAGATATTAAACCTTTGTCCATTATTTTCTAGTTAAAGCCATAGATCATTAAGTAAGAAGTTTAGAGATATACATTAAATTTATATTCCATACTTTCTCCAAACAGCCCAGGTTACTATATATTAGGGGTGAGTGAGGAATGTGGCTCTCCAGATATTTTTGGACTTTAATTCACAACAGCTCCAGCAAGCATAATAAATAGTGAAGGATGATGAGTATTGCAAGTCAGTAACATCTGAAGAACCACAGTCCCCGTCCATGACTTCTGAAGCTAGCTAAAGGGACAGGAGGGTGATAGGGAAGAGGCACAGGGGAAAGGAGTGCTCCCTTCCTCTGGCCCAGCCCACCCCTGAAAAGCTTCGGAGATGCTTCTTCCAAGCCTATCAAGGATGGAATGGGCATGGGGTTTAACATTCCCAAATAACCAAAACCACAAATGTCAAACCTGTGAATGTAGAGAGCCAACTGTATATGATTTGCTGTTGTTCTGTATATTCAAGGTGACTTCAGCTTATGGCGATCCTAACAGCTGGTTTTATTATCAACATTTATTCCAAGAAAGTTTGCCATTGCTTCTCCTAAGGCCAAGATAATATATTTGCCCAAGGCTTCCCAGTGAATTTCCATGGTTGAGTGGGAAATTCAAACCCTGATTTATGACAGTCCTATTCAACATAAAAAAAAAATCTACACACTATGCTTCCTCCTCTCCCCATTTTTCCCCTTCCCCATTTTATGTTCATTTAGTGAGACAAATTCATCTGAGTGAAAATGACAGGCCTAAGACCACCCAATTAACAGAATGCAGATTTGTCTCTATGCTCCAGATTTTACATTTTAATCACCACGCTACATTAGTTCAATGTAACCGACCTTTATATTAGATGTGATGAGCTTTTTATGAGGGTCATGGAACTAACTAAAGTTTCTTTTCACTAGTGGCTGAAAAGAACATCTTCTCAGAACTGCCTCTCCAGCATCTGGTGGTTCAGAATCTTTATTTTCTGTGAGTAAAATATCCTAGGAATTATTCCACATTCATACTCATGGCCAGTATCCTTTTCAATATGTCAAGAGTAAAATGCAGCATGAGCAAAATTCAAATCAGTAATGAAGCCTGAGACCCCATCAAGACTTGAATCAACATTTAAGTGTGCTTTTTTATTGACTGGTTTAAATGTGCTAAAGACAAAAATTCTCTGTGTGAATTTCATTTTGTTGCAGTTCAAGGAACAAGCAAATGTTTGTTCTGGTAAATCCCTATTTATTTTTTATGTCTACATTGTTTGGTGTCTTGCATAATGATATATTTAGATCGGGTAATAAGGGAAAAAATCAGAATTAATAAAATATGTTCAGTTGCAGTGTGTGTTCTAGGACAATTATGTGAAGTGGTTATAGTTGCATATTCTAAGATCCTAATAGTAACAAACTCAGAAGTAAGGATTTTCCCCTGAGATTTGTCTTTTCAACAAAAGTAGGGACAGTCAAGATTTTGAGGAGGAATATACAGATTTGGATAAATTGTTAATGCAA
>CM034703.1:235794737-235805379 GCA_020142125.1 Phrynosoma platyrhinos
AGAGCTGTTTGATTAGAAGTACTTGTAGAATCAAACACTTTCTTTAGTGTTTTCCATATTTGTTTGCATCCGTTAAACCTTGAATATGGTATGCAATGCTGGGATCTATAGACAAGCAAATATAAGCCACTGCCTTCTTTGCATTTTCATCAAACTGTTGTTGATGTTTTCCTGCTTTTGTGTGTCTCTGGCCATTTATTGTTTTAAATAGTCCCATAGTAGTCAGGTAATGCATTTTCCATGACCACATTTTATAATTTGTTCCAGTTAAAATTCCAGTAATCATTGCTGGATTAGGATTAGTTGAAGCCATTCTTTATTATTAGAACAGTTAAAAATCTTTCTTGCAGTCTATATCTTCTGGATCTTCAGCTAAGCAATTTAAAAATGAAATATTCTGGGTGTCTGGGGCCATAACCCAAAATGTGGGGTGCAACTTGAGTTCCCCAGGGCGTTAACCCTTTTAAAGGGAAACAAAAATATGCAAGTGTGAAAGTCAATTTTTTAGAGTTCAGCTTTCATCAGCAGAAACAAAAAAGTGTGGGTTAGACTATTTATTCTAAATCTGCCTTCCTGAAGATATAAAGACTTACTCCAAAAAATGACAAACATGCAGTTTGTAGTTTAATAACAATAACAGTTAATCTTAGAGAGAGACCTAAATAGGAATCCCTATCTATATAATGAGGGGAAAGGGAATGCATAAGTTTCTTCCAACAATGCTTAGCCTCATGCATTTATGGAACCTCTTTAGCTTTTTATGCTGATCAGAGCTTCTATGTTCAGTTACTATTTTACTGCACATTGATTTCTATTTCTAAGCAAAATCAAAATCAATTGAAAATAATTCCATGTGAATTAATTTCGTACATAGCTAGAAGCTCCTCTTTATACTTGCTCTATACCAGAGTGGGCAGGGGGCACTACTGATTTTTGACTGAAAATCACAAAGGCAAGGCACTTCCAATTGCAACTTCTGACTTAGGGTAGAGCTTTTCTTGCAGGTCTGAAGTGAGGGGACTGTCATTCTGTTAGCTGTTTCTTGGTCATTTAGGGCTCAATAATAATTTATTGTAGATCTACTATCTACACAGTAACCTAGTATTCAATGGGCACTGAGTTCAATGGGACTGACTCCTAAATAAGTATAAGATTGGGATTGAGTCCTTTTGAATTATGTGGGACTTCTCAGTAAATTTCATAAAACAAAGCTACTTGTATGTGCAGAATCATGCCAAACATGACTCATAACACAAACACAAGATTTGTAAATAATTTTGTAGCAGGAAGATTCTGGAATAAATGTTTATTTTCCTTCGCCAGTACTCAGCACTACAGACAAAGTAATGCAGGGTAAAAATAATGGCAATTTACATAGGGCTGTCTGTTGTAATACCCTAGTTTTCTTATCTGAACACCAGCTAAACATGAAAATCTTAGTCTAAAAGGCAACTACCATACCCAATCCATATGCATTATGTGACCTGCTGTGTATAACCTTCTGAAATCGGAGATTAGATATGTACTAACTCACAGCTTGTCCTGATATAACACTGAATTACAATGAAGCAATGGATCATAATTACTGTAGAACAGACAGATAATCCTCATTTCTGGTGATGGGATTGAATATATCTTCAGTATGCCTGAAGGTATGCAGACATGAAAAGAAAGAGCCACTTAAATATGCAAATACACACAGAACCAGCTAAGGCAAAATTGGATTGTAATTAGAGCTGAAGCAATGTTACTACAGTGGGTCCTTGGTCTCTGCTGAGGTTTGGTTCCAGGACTCTCCATGGATACCAAAATCCATGGATATTCAAGTCCCATTATATATAATGGCATAGTAAAATGGTGTCCCTTACATAAACTAGCAAAATCAAGGTTTGCTTTTTGGAGTGTGTGAGTGAGTGTGTGTGTGTGTGTGTGTGTGTGTGTGTGTGTGTGTGTGTGTATATATATATATATATATATATATATATATATATATATGAATATTTTCAAGCCATGGATGCTTGAATCATTGGAAAAAGAATCCATGGATATGGAAGGCTGACTGTAATAATGTTTTTAAAACATTTTTTATGATCACTGAAAAAAACAACTTTTTGTGTGTGTGAATGTGGGGTGTGTCTTTTGATATGTGATAACAGCTGTTATACAATATGTGAGGTTAGAATCATAGAATGTTTAGGTGGAATCTCTTTTCCTGTAGTTTGAATCCATTGCTGTGTGTTCTCAGGTATAGCCACACTGCAGTATTAAAGCGGTTTGACACCACTTTCACTGCCATGACTTATCCTACAGAACCCTGGGATTCGTAGTTTGGCAACATTTGCAGCCTGGTCTGTCAGAGAGCTCTGGTTCCTCACCAAACTACAAAGAGTTCATCTTGTTTATTTGTCATGCTCTGCCATGCTTTTTACCTTTACTAAAATAACATACCTCAACAGAACAAAATAAAATTTACAATATGTCACCATTTCTTAACAAAACACGTATATATACACAATTTATTTTTACTAGCCTTCAATTTAAGATGAGATTCCAAAGGCAACTTGATAGATCAAAATTACTTTCTATTAACACATAAAAAGGTGATACTAGTATTTTACTAATAAGATATTTGCTTGTTTATTTTCTATTTTAAAAAGTTAGGTTATGATAAGCGCTGTGATATTTATGATCTAATTTGTATTTGAACTTAATTAAGGAAGTAACGAAGAGAGTGATGAGATGATAAGAAGTCACATGATTTTCATTATTAGACTTGGTAGTGAGGAAGTTTAATTGTTTTTGTGTAGTTTTGTATTTGTGTATTGTATTGTAGGGTGTTTTTTATTATTGTGTATTGTATTATTGATGTCTGATTGTTTTGTTTATTTATGTTACCGTATTTTCTGGCGTATAAGACGACCCAGCATATAAGACGACCCCCCATTTTTCCAGTCAAAATATAGAGTTTTAGCACCTCTATCCTCCTTAACCTTATACCCGGCGTATAAGACGACCCCCCCACTTTAACCACAGATTTTGCAGGTTAAAAAGTAGTCTTATACGCAGGAAAATAAGGTATATTCAATTTGCAACAATAAAAATTTAAATTTTTTTTAAAAAAGTTAGCACAAAGTACTGGGGAAAGTGTGATTTTTATTTATTTATTCTTATTTCCATTTCATTGAAAACCTTTAACCAAAATCTTTAGACTTTTGCACAGCACTACTACATGTGAAAGAAAGTATCTACAGCATTGCAGTTTCTCCAGCATTTGGCAGATATTCACTTGTTTATCCAACTGAGTTTCAGCTGAGTACTATACCACTGACAAATAATTTGATTCATATATTTCAGCTAAAATTTATTTTAATAGAGAGGTTTTCCATAGTGAGGATCATATATCATCATCCATTATCTACCCTACATCATTTTCCCAGATGAGATTTGAATCCATTACATTACCATAAGTATTGTCAATCTTATTCTCACTGTCAGTCCCCTTTGTTCAGTGATGTTATGTTGTTCAGGAGTGTGAAATCATCTCTGATTGGATGGGTTTACTCTTGTGACTAATCCAGTAGCCCTTTCACACTACACAATGATAGTGTTATGATTCCATTTTAATTGCCATCCTGTGGAATCCTGATATTGGCACTCTAGGGAGGAGTATTTAGAATTCCCAGCTGGAGAGTTCTAGTTTCCTCCAAACTACAAATCACAGGATTCCATGGGATGTTGCCATGGCAGGTAAAATAGAATCCTAGTGCTATAATTATATTGTGTCAAGGGGCTCTGGGGAAATACATGCACCAAGATCTGCCAAAATATAGTGGCATTTTGGCCCTCTAAGTAGCATGATTAGGTAATTGAAAAAAAATCAGGATTTTTTTAAAAAGAGCTTGTTTTAGTAAATTGTAGTCATTGTAGCCTGAGGATATACAGCAATGTTTACCAAACTTTCTTGAGCTACCTGCCCCTTTCCTCTTGGAAACTCTAGTACCCTAACATCTGTTTCTTGATATTAGGTCTTCTGTTTGTGCCTCAGCCAGCTGTCCAGTGGCATCTATCTCAGCCACACCCATCTCATGACAGACTTCTCATCCACCTCTGCCTCTCACCCACTCCAGTCTTATAGAAAAAGGAATTCCAGCTGGCCAGGTGCTTGGTTGCTGCTTCCAGGGTGACAGGGCACAAAAGGGAGCAGGGACAGAGAAGCCAGCCAGGCAGCAACCAAGAAGCCTCTTATCTGTGCCAGTTTTTGTTACAAGGCTAGCATGAGTGAGAGGCTTCTCAGTTGCTGCTCAACCAGCTGCTCAATCACTGCTCCCTCTGCACCCAATCACCCTTGAAGCAGCAACTGAGAAGCCGCTAGCTTGTGTCAGATTTTCTCTGTCTTTTCTGATTCTGCTGTTTGATTGTTGTGGTAAGTAATAATTCATTGTAAAAAAATGATTTGTGTAATAATTTTTAATTTTAAGCCACTTTCATTGTAAAACAAAATTATTTCATAATTTGTGTAGTGATTTTTCATTAAGCGTTTGGGGTTTGTGTGTAAAAAATAAAAATCGGTTTAAGCATATCCATGGCCAATCATGTGAAGATATGAAGTAATGTACTATTTTTTTTTTAAGAAAAATCCTCTTTAGTCAGGTATCTCCAGACTAAACTCCCTGCTCACAGCAGAAACTCCAACTACAGCATTACCAGCAGGTAGCTATCCATCCTCCTTTGAAGAAAATGGAGGACTGGGACTGCAAGAACACAAAATGGAAGTGCCAAAAATTGACTCTGGGTTTTTCTTTGTGGATATGTTCTGTCATGAGCTACAGATTTTCATTAAGAAAAAATTAGATACTTTCAAAATGATGTTGTAAACCCTGAGCTAAGATACAGGGTGGCTTAGAGACTGAATAAATAAATCAGTATGTTTTCTGGTCTTTGTATAAATGAATCAGGATATCTTGGTATCCAAATGTTCTATATGGGGCTATTTCCCTCTATTGTTTAACTCATCCCAATACTTTGTGAGATCTTCCTCACAGCATCCTGGTGCAATACTGGCATAGTATTGTCAGAGCAGCACTGTTGACAAGTTGTCATCTCCACCCGAGCTGGAACAACTTTGGCTCTCTGTTGCTATTTGCTTCCTTACATGGGTGAACACTTCCCCCTCCTTAGACAGCTTCATAATGCTTTCATACACAGAAAACTGAAATTACTCAGCTATGACATCATGAAAATGATTTGGTTCCTAGCCACTTGTGCACTTAATTCTTCTTTAAAACAGATGTTCAGTGTGAGCTGACAAAACAAAGAAAAAAGGACCACCAACTGAATGTTTCCACAAGCAGAGCTTTTAACTTGGCTTCATAATATTAATCCACTCAGTCCCAACAGAAGATTGTTTTTCAAATAGATGCTGAAATTTCACTCTAATTAAAAAAGGAGCCCATTTGTTTCAAGTCTTATTTGTGCACAGCACACACCCACTCAGTGCCTTACATTATGTCTTCTAATTTATTTTACTGTTTGCTTCTTGCCCAGTACTCCCAAAACAGAGTGGATCTTGGTGAATCCTTCCTAACTGGTCTTTTTCTGCATTTCCAAGATACTTTCAGTCACGTGTTTACTCCATGGGGAAGAGCCTTTAATGGAGAACCACTAGCCATGAGAAGAAATTAGTATCTGATCATGCACCTCTGGTTACAGCTGCCACTAATTGTCACCAGAGTTTTAAAAAGTTACTTTTGCAGTGATAATTATTAGAATCCCCTGTGCAACATGGTCACCAGCTTCTCAAATTCCAAATAGATTGGTATGGGTCCTTTTAGCTGCCAAAGTCGCAGAGATTCCTGCCAAATGTAGAGTAATGGGTTAAAAAAAAAAAAAGACCATACCAATCTATTTGGAATTTGGAGATCTGGTGGCCATGTTGCCCAGGATGCAGCAGCCCAGGATGCAGCAGGTCTGATGTTATTTCTTTCAAGTGACAGCCTTCCAAGAAGTCCAGGAATATTCTAGCTGATAGAAAGCCACAATTGTCTCAACTGACTCTGACAGAGGACTCTTGCACATAATTCCTCAAAAGCAAGGGGGTTCTCACTCAGGTCATTGTGGTAGGATTATGTTCTAAATCACTAAGTAGAGAGATCTTGTAGCACCTATGAAATTGACAGAAAGAAGTTAGCAGCATGAGCTTTTGTAGACTTCAGTCTACTTCCTCAGATGCAGTTGGTGGGGTAGAAACAAGGGACAGACATATATATGCCACTGATATGTGAGAATGTTAATTCAAATTCAAAATACTTTGTGTGTGGAAATGAAGTAGCAAGTCCAGTTTTAGGTATGCTTGTTAGTGAACAAAGACATTGGGAACTAGCCATTGTGTGTGGAAATGAAGTGACAAGACCAATTTGGCCTTAGAAACAAGTCTGTAGGTGGGAGAATAGAAGAGTGTAGGACACCCCCCTGAGGATGGGGTCAGATAATGTTGAAGTGTATGTAGTGAGTCAGGAAGTCATTATCCTTGTTCAATCCATTGCTGAGGGACTGTAGTTTATGAACTTCAATTCTGCTGTTTCTCTTTCCAATCTACCTTTGTAGTTCTTTTGTTCAAGGACTGCTGTTCTGAGGTCTGAGATAGAATGCCCAAAGAGATTGAAATGTTCTGCCACCAGTTTGTGTGTATTCTCATTCCTAATGTCTGATTTTTGTCAATTTATCCTCTGGCAAAGGGACTGGCCTGTTTGCCTGATGTAGGGCCTAAGCAGACAGGTGGCCATGGGCCGCCCTGGGAAGGTGCGCCGCGGGACCAAGGCATCCCCATGCCTTGATCCTGCAGCGCACCGTCGCAGCCCCTGGAAAGGAGTGCTAAAATAGCGCTCCTTTCATATGTCGCCGAAAGTGCGCCGCAAAAGGTTGCAGCGCACTTTCGGCGACTTTTCCACTGCAGCATGTCCAGACGCTGTGGTGGGAGATCCTCCTCGGAGCTCCGGCCGTGCGGAGGGCTATCGGCTCCGAGGACGACCTCGGGGGGGCACCAAGCGTGCGGCTGCCCCTTCCTTCCCTGCACCGAAGACGGCCCAATAAGCCATCTGCTTAGGCCCGTAGAGTGCTGAAGGGCATTGATGACATAGTGTGGTGTAAATCACATTGGAGGATGAGCATATGAAGGTCCCCCTAATATTGTGGGTGATACCATTAGTTCTTGTGGTGATGTTCATGTTCTTACAGCAAAAAATATTTGGTGGACACTTAGAAATCACTACTTATACCTCACCAAAAAAAGAGAGGATAAAAGAGGATATCCATCAGCATAAAATTTTATGTTCCAAGTGCTCACTGTTTATGGGCATGTATAAGTCTCTAATCTCCTTCTTCATGCTCCTTTGTCTTTAAATCAAACTTGGACTAGTTCAGTGCTTCAAATACAGGAGACCAAATAAAAGAAGCAAACAGTCTTCTCCAGTCCTTCAAATAGAGGAGTATCCTCTGTAAAAGAGGACATGCAAGCATTCTAGATAAGTAATATGCACAAAAAAATGAAACAAAGTACTTCGAAGATGAAGGGAAGTTTTTACAAAACCATGTAGGATATTTCTCTGGTTAACTTTATAATCTAATTTTTGAAAGCTTTGACTTAAAGATTCTTCACCATTGCCTGCTCTAGTTACAAGAAGCCCAATCAAAAACACATTGATGTAAAAGCAATCATATCCATTTCAGTGCAACTCTCTTCTGCATTAATTGTGCTTGCAAGCATGATTTTTAATCATCCACAATAACTGCTGGCAAAATTCACAATAGGTACCTACCTATTCAGGCTATCACAAACCTAGTTTTCCAGTTCTACAAAATGTGAATGAAAGAATTCATATCATTCCAAAAGCTGAAAATATGCTGTTTAACTTTCATCCTCATCACTACATTACTATTTCTATTTCTATTAAATGAGCACTCAGCATTAAACAAATGCATCATTATTTTTTGCTGCTTTTGTAAGAAAAAAATACTAAGGTACAATAACAATTAGAAGGAGAGTAAGGGGGGATGCAGACCAGGGCGTCTCCGGACCACGGCGCTCCTGCGGCGAATCTAGAAGAACTGCCAAAATGGCGATCCTTTTAGATTCTCCAGAAAGTGCACCCTAAAAGCGGCGGGCGCACTTTCCGGGGCTCAAACGCCGCGGCGCGTTCGGCTGCCGCGGCGTGAGGGCAACCCGCAGTCGCCGGCCGTGTGGACGGCCGGCGCTTCCGGGTGCGCCCTCAGGAAGAGGAAGGGCCGCCGAACGTGCGGCGGCTCCTCCTCTTCCGGGCCTCGGAGACGGCCCAATTACCCGTCTGCCGAGGCCCATAGTTTGCAATAGTGGCTTGAGCATTGGATTAGGATTTTAGAGACCAAGGTTCAAATCCCCATTTGGTCATGAAAACCCAGTGGGTGATCTTGAGCAAGTCACACTTTCTCAGCCTCATGAACGCAAGGGCAAAGAATTTTAAAATAAATCTCGCAAAGAAAACCCTGTGTTAGGGTCATCTTAGGGTTGCCATAAGGCAGAAATGGTCTGGATGCACAGAACAACAACTACTAGGAGAAGAATGTGTTCTTCTAAACCTAAAGGGTGATTCCAGCATTTATTTATTTTATATTAAAATGGAAACAAAACAGCTTAGAGCATTACATTTAAGTAATTAGTTACAATTGTAGACCCAAATCCCCAAACCATAGTTAACTCCCATTAATAGACACAGTGCTTTAAAGTGTTTTTATATTCATGTTTTCAGAAATAACCAATTGACAGTTACCTTTTGGATTAGGTTTTTTTAAATCTGAAAATTACATGTTTGTTCTACAAAAGAAACTCTTCTCCCATTCACCTAGCTTTTGCCTCAACACTCACAACAGAGCACAGATCAGCAGCACAAGGCAACCCTGGAGCTATGTGATATCATCCCCTCCAATATTTCATATATGAAATCTGGGACACATGTGGCTGAACAACATCAGGGTCAGATCAAAACTGCAAAAATTATTAATGAGGCAGAACACACAAGATAGGAAAGGTGGCAACAGTTTGCTTTTGCCTGTGCCAACTGGACTGGAGAAGACTCCAATCTCTCCTCTCCTTTCTCCTCTCCTCAGTTAATTGAGTGCAAGCTACTTTTCCAGTTTGAACTCAGTTTGCAGCAACTGAAGTAAGCAGAGAACAAAGAAAGAAGCAGTGGTTTGTGGGCCTGACAAGATGTTACAGAAGTAGTGGTTTGTGGGCCTGACAAGATGTCCCGGGAGGTGTGTTGTCTCCCTGGGGTCAAAAATCTGTGATGTGACAGTCAGGCTGACAAGACTTGTCAAGCCTACTGACCATTACCCCTTCCTCTTGGTCCATGTGGGAACCAATGATACTGCAAGGCATAGTCTTCCGAATATCAGAAGGGATTATGAGGCTTTGGGTAGGAAGCTGAAAGAGCTGGATGCACTCTTTCTCATCTCTTCTCTCAGTTGAAGGGCATGGTCCAGGAAGGGAGAGAAAGATAGCAGATGTGAATAACTGGCTTCATAGATGGTGCCACCAAGAACGATTTGGATTCTTGAATCATGGGGCTACAGTTCCATGAGGGTGGACTTCTAGCAAGAATGGGCTGCATCTCACACCAGTTGGCAGAAACATTTTTGCCAATAGTCTCAAACATTTGATCAGGAGGGATTTAAACTGAGTCATTTGGGGAAGGGAAACAGTATCTTGGAAGGTATCTTGGAAGGCAGGAGTACATCATGGGCTGGAGATAATAGTCAAATTGTTATAGAGGGAACAAGGCAAATGATGCAAGAGCCCAACAGTGGGAGGGGAAAAAAACCTCACACAGGCAGCAAGTGAGAAGAACACATGCTCTTAGATGTCTCTGCATTAATGCACAGAGCATGGTGTAATAGGCATCACTGAAGCTTGGTGGGATGACTCTCATTGTTGGAATGTAGGAATAGAGGAGTATAACCTTTTTAAGAGAAATAGACCAAACAGGAAAGGAGGAGGAATAGCATTATATGTCAGGGAAGTTTACACCTGTGAAGAGATCCAGGACTTAAATCCTGAAAATCAGGTGGAGAGCATCTGGATAAAAATTAAAGGGGAAGGAAACAACAGGAATATTATAGTGGGATTCTACTACAGACCCCCAAGTCAGACTGAGGAATTGGATGATGCCTTTCTAGAAAAGATGACCACACACTCAGAAAGGATACATGTAGTAGTGATGGGTGACTTCAACTATCCAGATATTTGCTGGAAGTCAAACTCAGCCAATACTTCAAGGTCTAGCAAATTCCTCACTTGCCTTGAAGACAATTTCTTTGTCCAAAAGATGGAAGAGGCTACAAGGGGTGTTTTGTTTTGTTTTTATTATGTTTTTAAGAATAATTTTAATTCTGCTATTATAGTTTAATTTAGTCTTAAGGGGTGGGAGGATTAGGGTGTGGGATATAGGAATTTTACATTGTCTCGTTTTTAAATTATGCTGTACACCACCCCAATTGCTAAGCAGAGGGGTGGCTTAGAAATAAAACTTTATTATTATTATTATTATTATTATTATTAGAGTTTAACCTGAGGAAAATGGAGCAGAGAACACAATAGGGAAAATGCAGCACA
>CM034703.1:235805479-235826755 GCA_020142125.1 Phrynosoma platyrhinos
CCACAATTCAAAAAGGATGTTGAAAAACTGGAGTGTGCCCAGAGGAGGAGGACTAAAATGATGAAGGGTCTAGAAACCATGCCCTATGAGGAACGACTTAGGGAACTGGGCAAAAAAAGGAAGGTGATTGTCTGACTTTTAGCCTTTTGTCCATAAAATTACTATGGAAAAATTAGGATACCATTTATATTTTAAACTAGTTATATACCTTCTTATATCCAGATCCCCATTTCCTAAATACCCATTTCATAAATCTATGCAAGACAGATATGATTAAATCAGTTGACAAAGGATCTCATTACTCAGAAAGAGTCCCACAGACTATTAAGCTTATCACATGGTGTTCTCATAACTTAATTGGTACGTAATGTGAATGGAACGGAACAGATTTTATCGCACTGTATGATCCTCATTGAGTTCCCATTCTGTGCTCTGACACTCCCTAGCCCATTCCAGTAGGAGAACTGTAAAAATGCATCCTCAGCTAGCAAGCATGTTTACAGTCTGTTCCATATGATGTGTGTGCAATAATCCTACCTGGTCCCAATCTGTCCTCATGTTCTGATTGGTTAAAACAACCTCCTCCCCTCCCGTCCTAGAACGTCCACAAACTCAACTCAACTCTTCTTGTGTTGATGCAAGGATGGTGCCACGGTAATTTAAAATATATATTTTTATTTTTGTAGATTGAATTACATCATGTTTATGAGAAAAAACAATGAATGCTCACTACCTAAACCTCTCAGTAGCATTCTTTCCAATGCAGACATTGGGGTTTTGCAATAGTGAGCATGCGCCAATGGGGACAGCTGAGGAACTACTTTAGTGCTGGTACCAGTACAACAGTAAATGCAGTGTGATAATATGTGTTCTCATAACATTACTATCATGTTATCAATAGTCTAATACGGTAACACCCATTCCCATATCATTACATTCCAAGGACTCGGTAGGAACATTATAGGTACTGGTGCTATAAGCTTATATGTTTTTGGCTTTAGGAAAGTAACCCATAGTATTACATACCATTCTTAAGACTAGGGTTTGTAACACAGTGGCAGTGCTGCCCCCCAAAAAAATGTTCCCACACACAACACACAGAGAGAGAGAGAGAGAGAGAGAGCTCAAGGTGCACAATACCAAAGCCAAACAAATTTTGGCAGAATATCCCACAAATACTCTTCCTATCCCTGACAGCAAAACTGTAATCATAATAAATTAAAGAACAATTTGGTGCTCTTTCTTGACTCCTCAAGTCTTTTCCCTAAGGTAGCTGCCTCACTGCATCAGGTTTGGAATTAAATCATTTATAAATGTGTTAAGCCATTCACTATTTTTCTAACAAACTTGCTAGATTCACCCATTAAAGCTGAAGTTAAAAATATGCTATAGGAGATTAGGTCATTACAATTCATTAGAGTAAGTTCCTCTCCCTTTGTCACATTCAATAAAAGGAGATCACCTGCTGCCCACTCCCCCAGCAATTACAGGAATATGTTCAATTTATGTCATAATATGAGTCAGAAGGCCCCATGTGCTTACTAATGACTCATACCCAACCATTCAGGGCTGGCTCCATAATGTAGGAACAAGTCCTAAAATGGTCCCATAGCTGATGCAGCAGCTTCTGTTTTCACAAGAGAACTTGATCAAGGATTGATATAATCTGTCATGAGCACCAGTGTGATGAAGTAGTTTGAATGCTAGACTAGGATTCTGGGAGACCAGGTTTTGAATTCTCATTCAGACATGAAATTGGGCAACTCACACTCTCTCAGCCTCACAGGAAGGCAATGACAAATGTCATCTAAACAAATTTGGCCAAAAAAAACTTATGATAGGTTTGCCCAAGAGTTGCCATAAGTCAAAAATTACTTGAAAGCATGCAACAACAGCTGTCCTAATGAGGCTCATGATGCCATACACAGAGTGAAGAGGTTGGACTCTTTGCTCTGCTGTCGTGAATGGTGGGTGAGGGTGAGGGAGAGGAGGTTTTAAGGTTGAGCCACAGCAGACCCAGACCAACATCATCAGGCTGTTAAGAGTTTGACAATCATGTATTTATCATTCCCTAGGCTGCTTTGATTCCTTCTTGAGCATTTGAAATAATTCATATGTGTCATGTAAAATAGAAAGAAAATTAATAACTAGAAATACATCTTTATTTCACTAGCCTCAAATTTAAGAGATTTAAATAAATAAGCATTAAATTAAGATGTGTGCAGAGAATAAGGTGGCTGTTAGATATGTAATCTTTTAAATCAGAGATATCACAGATTGAATATTTGGGTCCCTAGCTCCTGCATACAAAACATGTGCTCTGTCCCTGATCTTTGCAGCCCACATTTCTTGATTTTTTTACTGTTGTGCTAATATGGAATGGTTTATTTTTTCAAGCCACCTTGTATACCTTTAAGGGAGAAAAATAGGATATAAAACCTATAAGAAATACTTTTTTTTTCAATGAGAAACATTCAGCAGTGAAATCACACTTGTATGTTTTCATGGCCTAGGACCACATCCACAGCTCATCTGAACTAGTCCCAAAATCAAACTCAGATCAGTGTTAAGTTCCTGTAGAGAATATTGAGTGGACTGAACATTATCTCTGGAACTCTTAGAACCCTCAGTGCAGTGGTTCAGATCATGTTATGTTGTTGTTGTTGTTGTTTTCAAGTCATTTCCAAATTATGGCAACCCTAAAGCAAACCTATCACAGGGTTTTCCTGGCAAGATTTGTTCAAAGAGGCTTTGCCTTTTCCTTTCTCTAAGGCTGAGAGATTGTAATGAGCCCAGGATCACCCAGTGGATTTCCACGGCTGAGCAGAAATTCAAATCTTAGTCTCCAATGTTGTAATCCAACATCAAACCAGTACAGCACATATTTACTCTTCTATGATATATGTACATTGTATTAAATATCCCAACAACAATCCCTGAATTCTCCAGTTAAAATTAATAACTGGAAAGGAAACATAACAGTATCTTCTAATTATTTTTCTGTGATCATGTCACTTTAGGTGGCAGGCAAACCAACCAACAGGTTGGCTTCTAAGCATCTGCTGAGTCTTTGCATTTCCCATTCTACATTGTAAATGTGCTAGCTCACATTATCTGTAGCTGTAGGTTTCTAGGCAGACACGAACTCTTCTATTTCAAGTACAAGATTAATTTGATATTAGGGTGTGCTTAGCTTTAACTACATGTGAATCATTCCTACCAGCATGGTTCAAAATTTACATCAGGAGTTGATTTCCCAGCCATAAAGGCATTTCTCAGTTATGAGGTAGTTGTTCATTTCCTACAGAGCCATCAAATTAATTGGGTTGAATGAGAAGCTGCATGGGTTTTACTCTGAAATTTGAAATTAGACTTATTATTTTGAAAGTATCTGATGGGCTTGCAGCCTGAGACACCTGGTAATAAGAAATTAATCTAATTTATTCCAGTACTCCAGAAATCCAATTATAAAGCTTGAAGCAAAGAGTAGCCTAGCTCACTTATAAAGAGCATGTGCAAGGAGAAAATGAAAAGCTTTCTTTCTTTGTTGCATACACCACAATTTCCCCATTATGTCTGAACTCAAGGAATAGTGGTTTGTTCTATCAAACCATGGTTTAAAATTACCATGATTAGCATACATCACAATTTGCTGAGTTCAGAGACAATGAGCAACTGTGGTTTGTTCCCAACCACAGGACTTTCATCTCCTGCATTCATGTGAAGGGTGAAAGGGGAGGTGCAGTTGCATGTCCATTTGGCTCAAGAAACTAGTACTTTTGATGTGTGAGAAGAAAAGGGGAAGTAACTCATGAAGAGCATTATAGGGGTACAATTGTAAGGGGAAAGGCTGACACTATGAACCATACACCCCAAAAAAAAAATCTGTCAGGATAAAACTGCTGTAATCCATATCAAAATGATAGGAAAGATCTGTTTCTGAAGTTACAGATATCACTACCAAATGTGATGCTGTAACATGGCACACACATCACTAACAGCAGACAGAATTTCGGGGGTTTTCTACTGAATTTCAGTAGTCAATTTCAGGGGTTTCTATTGAATTTTAGTAATGGTGCTCAACTGGTGCCTATAATCACTTCCTCTCATTCATGCCAGCCAATTGCTTCCATGTCAGTGAAATTAATCTGCTCTGGGTTTTAATTTGAACTTTGAAGGGATATCCAAGGGGCTACATCCCACCCACAAAATAGAACCAACATGTTGGACAGCTCCTTTAAAGTTCAGACTAGGACTTGAAATTACCCCATATCATCCTAGCATGAAAGTCACAATCTCTCACCATTTTCCTCACCAGTCTTTGTCTTAGTCATGTAGTCAGTGTGAGCTGATGCCATTCTTTTCTATTTATCAGGCATATAATTTTCTTACTAAATATTTTCTTTTCACTGAAGGTAAAAGATACTGATTCCAAGCAGGAGCTTCCATACAAAGCCACCAATGCATACATTATGTGCATCATTGCAAGTAGGCACTTTGTTATGGCCCAGATAGTAGGGGAAAAGTAAATATTTTGTGCCTACAGTTAATGTACCTACCTTGTTCTTAATTTTTGGTCACTAAAATAAAGTGCTTCTTGATTTCGGCAGCCATCAGCTGATGCATGTGGACTATGTGATCTCATTCCTTCTCTCCTTTCACATGTAGCACTCCTGGTTTTTCCTTAATACAGCCAGCTGTTCTGGAACAAGCTGCATTATTGAGATCATGGATTCTTTTAACTATAACAAGGATTTGCCATATGGCCTTCCTCTTGATTATGTGCACCACAAAAATACTATTTTGGAATGACATGGACAAAATAAGATGATAGTAATACAACTGCCTGTGTGTCCTTTTCACAATGCTTTTTTTTCTTCTTGTGCCATTCATAAATCATCAAGGAAAGTTTTCTCAATCAAGCAGTTTCCCCATAGGCTGATTTTCCTCCTTGATATATATTCAAGCAGTGTCAACAATTGTCATCTGTTTTTCATTTTGCCACCACCCAGTAGCACCATAGGAATTAATTCCTCCCAGCAGTTCAGCCTTATACCTGATCTCAAGAGACTAGTTGGCTTAGGCTGGCATTGCCAAGCACTATGCAATATTGTACCTTAAAGGTACCTGTGAACACCAGATTAGATCCACCCACCACTCAGTCTCTAAGGAGCCAAAGCAAACTTGGAGTTGAATCCTTCCAGTAACACCCAATATTGATCATACTCCACTGCACCAATAAAATCATGAATCACAATACCATTTCTCTTCTTCTCTCAAAGAATTATACGGACTTTTTTTCCATTATTCTTTGATGTGGAACTCTGTACAAATTGTAAACTGAGCATACAACACATTAGTCTTTTTACCATAGAATTTAACATGGCTATAAAAGAGGAACTGCTCTGACCACAATGAGGGTCACACACATGCCATATTAGATTAATGTTGCAACTGTTTTACTACTGTAGCAAGATGAAAAGCAATTTCAACTCAGCCTATCAAGTTCAGTATGAAGCTGTATATGAGGAAGATCCAACATTGGCAGTATGCTTCAGTGATTCCACTACAGTGGCTAAAATGCATATGTCACAGTCCAAAAAAGTGAGTGAAAGGTTGTAGGAACTATCATCTGGACACTACATATGTTCAGGCGTTTTAACATTCACTTGAAAAGTTTACACGTTAGAAAAGATTTTGAAGAAAACCTAGTTCCACTCGTGCTCTGGCCAGAATTCAACTATGGTCTCTTTTTTAAGTCTCCAGAAAAGAAGAGCCTATCTCTTCCCAAATCAATTTTATTCCATTGGTGACAACTCCCTGTTAGGAAGTTTCAGATAAGACAAAATCCACTTTCCTGTAACTTCCACTAATTCATTCCCTTCCTGCTCTCTAAAGTAACAAATTATCATCTTCTGTATGGAAACCTTTCAGATAATCAGAGAGTGTTACAATGTCTTCATGCTAAACATATCCAGCTTCCAACTACTCCTTATAGGACTTGGTTTCTAGCCCTCTCATCCAACCTGGTTACTGTTCTCTGGACACACTTTAGATCAGGGGTTCTCAGCCCTTGTTGCTCCAGATATTTTGTACTTTGATCCCCAGAAGGCTCCACAAGTGCAGCCAGTGATGTTAGATTCTGGGAACCAAAACATCTGGAAGACCATCTGGAGGTTGAGAACCACTGCTCTAGATTGTCAGAAACCTTTTAAAAAGTGGTACACAGAGCTAGACATGATTCTGTCTAGCTCACTATTGTCAAATCTATCCCACTAATGTGCCAGGTGGTTACTTGCCTTTTGTCTAGATGTGCCATGAAATGAACCTGCATTCTTTACAGTTTATATTTCTATAGCACTTATCATTCAATTCAATACACCCCTATCATGACATACAATACAATATTCTGTAGGTTTGTAAACTAGAAAAATTGCATAAAACTTTAAAAAGGAGAGTAGGACACTACACAAGAATGAGAGTTGCAAGGAACATATTCAACCATTGCAAAAAGATAGTTAATAGAATAATTATGAAAGAAAGGAATAACATAGCTTTCCTATGTGTATGTATATGTATGTATATGTGTGTGTGTGTGTGTGTGTGTGTGTGTGTGTGTGTGTGTGTGTATGTATATATATATAAAAAAACATGCATACACATACATACTGACTCCAGTTTTGAGGGTGAAATATGTTTGATAGATCTTGGAGCAAATATGTTTGCTTGTACTGAAGCATGAAAAAGTGCATTTAAATCCACACTATTGTGCTCTTGATAAAGCCATGAATGATACATAAATAGCATCTCACATTGGTCCTGAAAAACTACAGGACTGTCAGCTCTTTATATTGTGAATTTACCTTGGAGCACTCATAAAAAACAATGTTGTTGACACTGGAGGAAAAAGCAGGTTTCCTGTTTGAACCTTGACAGGTATCGGAAGATGTGAGTAATGTCAAATCTTGGGTTTGCTTTAAAGGTACTCTGTGGTTGTGGGTTTCTCACATTTGTTGTGTGCCAAACAGCTTTGAATTGTTTTCAGTACTCTCTGTGTGTGTGTGCCTTAAATAAATAAAGAAAACCTCACAGAGATTCTTATCAAAAGACAGGACCTGTTGTGAAATATATGCATTTATGAATAGGTTATTGGAGATCAAAACCACTCCACCTGACATGCCCTGCTTGCTGTAAAATGTGACATGTGCTCCTTATACCCCTAAAGAAACATTTTGTGTTACAGTATAGAATAGCCATCTGATTTCTTTTTCATAATGGCCTGTGACCCACTGTTAATAGTAACTAGAACAAATCCATTCAGTCAATGGGATTTCCTTGGTGCTGACTCACTGTTTAATAATTGATCTAATAAGTCTTCTCTAGTTGGGACTAACCAACAAGGCCGCCAGACGCTATTTGGTAGGGAAGTGATTACAGAATCATAGAATCATAGAGTTAGAAGAGACCACAAGGGCCATCCAGTCCAACCCCCCGCCATGCAGGAATTCACAATCAAAGCATCCCCGACAGATAGCCATTCAGCCTCTTTTAAAGACCTTCAAAGAAGAAGACTCCACCACACTCTGAAGGAGTGTGTTCCACTTTCAAACAGCTCTCACTGTCAGGAGGTCCTCCTAATATTCAGGTAGACACTCTTTTCCTGTAGCTTGCATCCGTTATTCCAGGTCCTATTCTCCGGAACACCACCTCCTAAACGTCTCTTCTCCAGGCTAAACAAGCACAGTTCTCTAAGTCATACCTCATAGGGCATGGTTTCCAGACCCTTCACCATTTTAGTCACCTCCTCTGGACATGCTACAGTTTTTCAACATCCTTTTTGAATTCTGGTGCCCAGAACTGGACACGATATTTCAGGTGGGGCCTGACCAAAGCAGAATACAGTGGCACTATTACTTCCCTTGATCTAGACACTATACTTCTATTAATGCAGCCCTAAAATTGCATTGGCCTTTTTAGCTGCGGCATCACACTGTTGACTCATGTTCAACTTGTGGTCTACTAGGACTCCTAGATCCCTTTCACACGTAGTCTCATTAAGCCAGGTGTCCTCCATCTTATATTTATGCATTTCATTTTTTTGCCCTAAGTGAGGTACCTTACATTTCTCTGTGCTGAAATTCATTTTGTTAGCTTTGTCCCAGCTTTCTAATCTATTAAGGTCATTTTGAATTTTCATCCTGTCCTCTGGGGTATTAGCTATTCCTCCTAATTTGGTGTTGTCTGCAAATTTGAGAAGCATGCTCCCTATTCTTTCATCCAAGTCATTAATAAAGATGTTGAATAACACTGGGCCCAGGACAGAACTCTGTGGCACTCCACTGGTCACTTTTGTCTAGGATGAAGACGAGCCATTGCTGAGCACCCTTTGGGTTCGGTCAGTCAACCAGTTAGCAATCCACTGAACAGTTGTATCATCTAGGCCACAATTTAATATCTTGTTTGCAAGAATATCATGGGGGAACTTGTCAAAAGCCTTACTGAAATCAAGTTATGCTATGTCTACCACTTTCCCTTCATCTAGCAAGCTGGTAATTTTATCAAAAAAAAAAAAAAAGAGCTCAGATTAGACTGGCATGACTTGTTTTTGAGAATCCCATGTTGACTTTTAGTGATGCTGGCATTCCCTTCTAAATGTTCACAGACTCTCTGTTTAATGAACTGTTCTAGAATCATTCCTGGTGTTGATGTCAGACTAACTGGACAATAATTGTTAGAATCTTCTTTTTTCCCCTTTTTGAAGATGGGGACAACATTTGCCCTCCTTCAGTCTGTTGGGATTTCTCCTGTTCTCCAGGAGTTCTCAAAGGTTATTGCCAGTGGCTCTGAGATTACATTTGCCAGTTCTTTTAATATCCTGGGATGCTTCTCCAAGATCCAGTTTCTATTTTTCTTTGTTTCTCTTTCAATCAAAAGTTGATACTATGGGTGTGAAAGCTATCCTGAAGGTTCCTTGTGAAATTTAAAATAGATTTTTAAAAAATAAAAATCTTTCTTAAGACATGATATGGATATAGATGGTGATCAAGTTTGGCTGCATACTGAGACTGGATTAAACTGAGATTTACTTGTATTTTTCAGCCCCTGGTGCCAATAACTCCTTCCCTGACCAGCTATAACACATTAAGGTGCAGTGTGGGGTTTAGAATGCAGCCTCTTTGTAGCAGGATCCCTGTTCTGATTACCCACCATCACTACTATTTAAACCAACAACAAATATGTTTGATGCTATCATGTATGCATTTAATAAGCAATTTAATCTTCCCTGGACCTTATCATAAACTGAAGTTCCAGCTTCAGTATACATACCTAAATTTGCTCCCCATCCATCCTTGTGGTCCTTGACCATCTCAGCCAACTCTACCACCACCACTGTTACTCCACATTGCCCTCCTCCCCTTGACAAAATTTGGGTTGTAGTCACCTTAGAGCAGGAATATATGGATTCTTGTTGTTCTTATGTTTAATCTGCAACATGAAGAGACATGCCTGTAGGTAAAAACAACAAAGAATCTTAAAGATTGCCCTTAAAGGCTGAGCAATTGTATTTGATTTGTATCTTTCCAGTGTACTTCATGAGATGCTTTCCTAACATTCCTTCCCTTCATCTAAGGTGACCACTTAAGTAGCACCCCTTCCCCCAAAAGGAAATGCAGAGTCACAAAAGAAAGTGCCGACATGTGTGTGTTACTTCATATGGATAGATGCAAATGTAGATATAACTTCTATGATTAGACTTGATGCATAATATATCTCAACACAGTGGAGAAGATCATGATAAGCCTTCCCAGTTTGCTGCTCATTGTTGTATGTCTTTGAGTCAACTCCAACGTATGGCAACCCTCTCATATTATTTTCTTGGCACCTTTGGCTCAGAGGGAGTTTGCCATTCCCTTCTTCTAAGGTTGAGAGAGTGGGACTTGCCCAAGGTCAATCAATGGGTTTCCATGGATCATATGCTGAATGGTGCTAGAAAAGCTCAACACATACATATGCCTTCTTATGGTTCTTGATCTTTAAGCAGGACTTAGGGGGAATACAGACTGGCCAAAAGGGCCAGCCTGGGGGTGGAGTCAGGGTATGGCGACTGCACGCCAGCCACCCCGACTCTGCCCTGATGTTGCAGTCACACCGTGCACCTCACCACATGGCAGGCAGTGTCAGGGCGTTCCCTTGGTACAGCGCCAAAGGAGCACAGAAAAGCTGCCGCCACAGCAAGGACAGCTTTTTTCCAATCTATAAAGGAGTGACATTTGCCAGCTCTCCTTCCTTGGAGGTCTTTAAAAAGAGGCTGGATGCTTTGATTGAGAGTTCCAGCATGGCAGGGGGTGGACTGGATGGCTGTTGTTGTCTCTTCCAACTCTATGATTCTATGATCCAATCTTATTAATAGCTGAATAGCAGCCATTGCAGCCTTTGTGAATGCAAAGAAATATCTAAGTCAATGGTGGCAAGACTTCCAACATTGTTCTCACACTGCCAGCAAGTTCCTCAACAAACTTGTGATCATTAATCTAACTTAAATACATCCATGGTGGTTTAAAATTAAATTAGAAACAATTATTCTTCGTCAAGCACAACTGTTAAAATAACTCATTAAATCTGCTGTTCCTTTGATGCTCAGTTATTGATGTGCAACTGGATTTTATATTCAAAGCAGAACAAGCATCTTTGCTGTGACATCCATACTGATAACCTTCTCTTTGTTAGAATGTGTTACCCCATAATAAAGCCAGGTGTACTCATTCTCTTTCCAGAATATAAATATTAATGCATCAACAGCTTAACATATGAAGGCCTGATTTGCACTGAGACTCATTCACACTGAGATGTGTTGTCATACATGTCACTGGAGCTTAGTTATTAAAGGTTGTTTGTGCTTCACAGTATGAAACAATTATGCCTTAGAAAAATATGACCTTATTTCATCTCATCTTAGCAATCTTCATTTTCCAAGTGCCGATGCAAAAGGTTAATTAGTATTTGCACTTAATATATATATATATATATATATATATATATATATATATATATATATATATACTTGGGGTATAGTTCTATGTGTATTTACTCAGAAATGTGTCTCACTATATTCAGTGAGACATAAGGCCTCTACAGACAGCCCATTTGGGGCGGCTCTGGGCCACCCCTACTAGCGGAGGTTCGGGGCCGCTGCAACCCCACACCATGGCCCCTATTCTCCCTTTTGCCATCCCCAAAAGAGTGCCAAAATGCCACTCCTTTTAGGGGCAGCAAAAGGTCAACCTAAGAGCCGGCGCTGCAGTTCTTCCATGCCCTTTTGGCAAAGCATGTGTACACGCTGTGCCAGGAGGATGTCCTAATGCCGCGTGCCATGCAAATGGGTGCGTGGTGGGACAGCATTAGGATGGAGTTGGGGTAGCCAGTGTGCAGCTGCCCCACCCCAACTCCACCCCCAGGCCGGCCCTTTAAGCCAGTCTGCAACACCCCTATAATCTCAAACATATTTAAGAGAAAGGGATCAATCCAATCTATGACTATAAAGAAAGATGGAGAATGTGTGTCCTTCCATGTGTTGGACACTTTAGGAGACATCTTGCATCACCCCTTCACAGTATTTGCTATGATGACTAGGGCTAATGGGAGCTGCAGTCCACCATCTTGGACCTACATGTTCCTACCCTTCTTAGGAGAAAGTCCAGTCCAATAGGATTTACTTTTTGTGTACACAGGCATAGGACTGCAGTTTCATCCTAAACAGGTTTTCTCAAATCCCACTGGGCTTAGCAAGGTTTACTCCCTAACAATGGTGCTTAATATTGCATCATTGTTATAAATGAATACTGTTACAACCATGCTGGGTACTAATGTGCTGATCTCCCCACTCTCCAACAATTAATGACCAGGTTTGGGGTGCTGCAGATGAGAAAGATGAGTTTGGGGGATTAGGGTTGTTGTATGGTCAGCAGAAAATTCCAGCCTTCCCAATGACTAAAAAAATGAGATGATGACATATATCCAAGTTACATCATCGTAATGCACCAACAGGATGCCACCCAATGTTTAAAAGTCACAGTGACAACTCTCAGAGTCATTACATCAAAGATGGGAATCATGTAGCCCGCTAGAAGTTGTTGGATCATGGCTCCCAGCTGCCCTCACCAACATAACCAATGGGCAGTGATACTGGGAGAAGTAGCCCAACAAGATCTGGAGAAGCACATGATTCCCACCCCTGCCTTAGAAGAAAAGCCAGAAAGTACATATTTCAGAGAACTTGAAATTCCTGCTGTATGAATTATGTTCAATCATTATTCAAATGTGGGACAACAGAAAAATTTTGATGTCATAGTTCTCAACGCCAGATGTGTGTGAAATATATTTTTCTGTGACAATGAGGGCTTTTTTTTCTAACTGTGTGCCAAGAGATAACTGTTAGGATTGCAGAGGGGTGGGAAGATTTAAGTGTCCTCTCCCTGTGCACCATGCTCCCAGTTCGAAGCAGACCACCAACACTTGGTATTAACTAAAATTTACAAATCACATAATGCTTTACATACAGTTAAGTCTTATCATTCTGTCATTTGTGAAAATCTGGACTATATGCAAGGACCTGTCAGCCACCTGTTAGAGAGGAAGCAAGGGGCCAGATTCCAGAGTTAGGAGAAGTTGCTTTTTTGGCCTAAATCTCTTCCATCCAGGAACTAGGAAGTTCTAGGACTTGTCAGTGAAGAAAAAATATTTTCCAAGCTCTGCTAGAATCAATACCCAATCATTATCCTCCTAACAAGTGATATGTAATAGCCCAATTCAGATAATGAAAGCCTCATGCACAGCCCTAGCTGGTGATCAAGTATCCACCAGTGAGTTGCATGCACAAAGCACATTATTGAACATAAATGACCCAGTTCTGGACACATATTCTCATTCCATTCTGTATATGTTTTGCTGTCACCCTAGTACAACAGAGCAACAATATGTGAGAGATGTTAGAATAAACAACTTCTATGGAAACAGTTCAGTAAATCTCAGGTGGGAGGCACGTGTCATTTTAAAATTTTCTATGTTTAGTTTTCTGTTAGCAAACATATAGTGGAATATAGATAGGGATCTTAAGTATAACTGTACCTGTGGTGAATGGGTTTGTATAGATCTGTAGGGAGATAAAGAAGCAATGGAAACATCTGCTCTTTCTAACTTTATGCTAAGGCAAGACCCACATAGCGTTAAGGGTGACAGTAATGTTCTTCCTTCTTTGCAATGTACAAAATATAAAACTTTGCATATTTTATTCACATTAAACACTCTCATGGTGGAAACGTAGAGAAGATTTCTCTCTTTAAAAAAAACTCCACACGTGGAAGCTCTGCTTCCACTTTTTAGAAAATCCAAAAATTCACACTATTAGTTAAAGAGTTGGAAGAGATCTCAAGGCTTTAGCCCAGACCCCATCCCTATACACATACACATACACACACACACACCAGTGCAGGAGTCTGCAGGTAAAACATCCCTGAAAGTGGCTATTGAAGGGGAAACTTGTTCAGTTTTGAGTTTAAGAATAAAGGGTAATTGAAGACAGTGATGTGTTTAAATGCAGTTCTGGTCAAAACGTCCAGCATTCAGTCTGAGCAGTCAGGCACTGAAGTAAATATAACCTTATCATTTATAGCTGTCCTACCTAGCAAAAACAGGCAGCAACATATACCAGACCATAGGCAGATTCTGAAGTTATATTAGACAGTCATGAAACAGTAGTCATTAAGACATAATGGAAAACCACTAAGCAAACACCAAGTCAAAGCTGTTCATGTTGAAACTTGTATTTCAGATCATTATTGCTATTAATAGAAAGAACCAATTAATCAGTCAATCAATCAAGAAACAGAATGGTTCCCAATTGGCAAAGGGCAGACAAGGCTGCATCTTATCACCACCACCACCACCCCATTTAACTTATATGCAGAAGATATTGTAAGGAAAGCAGGTTTGGACACAAATGAAGGAGGAGTGAAAATAGGAGGAAGGAATATCAACAATCAAAGATATGCAGATGACACCAGAATACTAGCAGAAAACCTCACAGACCTGGAACTGTGAAGAAACATCATAGTTTCTTACTGTTGAACATAAAAAAATAATAATGATGACCATGAAAAATCTACCTTATTTTCCTGCGTATAAGACTACTTTTTTACCTGAAAAATCTGTGGTTAAAGTGGGGGGGTCATCTTATATGCCGGGTATAAGGATAAGGAGGATAGAGGTGCTAAGACTCTATATTTTGACTGGAAAAATGGGGGGTCATCTTATACGCCGGGTCGTCTTATACGCCGGAAAATACGGTACTCAAATTCAACTTAGATAACGAAGAAATAGAAATAGTAAAAGAGTTTCTTGATAGCAATGGGGACTGCCGTCAGGAAATCAGAATATTAAGAATGGGGAGGACAGCTATGAAAGAACTTGAAAAGATTTTAAAATGCCAAGATATACAACTGAACAAAAAAGTTAGAAATGTACAAACCATTGTATGACTTATTACCATGTATGGATGTGAGAGCTGGACAGTTAAGAAAGAAGATAGCAAGAAAATCAATGTATTTGAGATGTGGTGCTGGAGAAGAGTGCTGAGGATACCATGGACAAAAAAATGTTAAACAAGTGGGTCTTCGAGCAGATCAAGCCAAGATGACAAAACTGAGGCTGTCGTACTTTGGACACATCATGAGAAGGGAGGACTCATTGAAAAAGACAGTAATGCTGGGAAAGGTGGAGGGAAACAGGAAGAGAGGAAGGCCACATGCTAGATGGATGGACTCTTTTAAGGAGGTCATGGCTATGGGGTTGCAGGAATTAAGCAGAGCAGTGAGGATAGAGGGTCTTGGAGATGTCACATCTGTAGGGCCACCATGAGTTGAGATCGACTCAAGAGCAGTTAACAACAACAAAATTCTTTTCAACCCTGGACAGAAATCGACTCGAGGGCCATTAACAACAACACAAATGTCAAGGTGTTCCAGTAATGCTTTGGTCTGATTTTCCTTGAGATTCCTAAGAGTTTGACAGTGCATCTTCTAAAAATTTCCCTTCATTCAGAATATTTTACCTTTAGCACGGCTCTACCTTATTTTGGCCTTACAGTCAAACTCTGTCCTTTCCCTTCACCATCTAACCTCACTTTAGAAATCTCCAGTGAAGAAGGGTCCACCACTTTTCCAAGTAGTGTACCCCACTATTGTACAAATATTCAGAATCTTCTATGAAATTTGAATTTACTGAAGTTGAAAAAGCCTAGATAGGAAATTTTGCATAAAACTTATGGAAACACAAAGTGTATTTTAGATTTTGATTGATTTGCCCTTCCCTACCTGTTGAAAATTCTGGGATATAATATTTTCCCTTTCTTATTCTGTACAAGTGGTAAGTATGCTTAAATGATTTTACACCTTTTAAAATTAATGGTATCTTAATATTACATCTTATTTAATTGCATTTCAACCTTTTTAAAATCAGATTTTAACATTATCGTATTTTAACCTTGTAAGCCAACTTTAGTCACATTTTGGGAGAAAATGATGCTAATTTGAGCTCTTGCACATCTCTCAAGTGTTTACTACACATTACATGCAAACACTTTTGGGAGTTCAAAACAGGTCCATGTGCAAGCCTTTTGGTTTTCCTTAAAAACAGTATATTTCAGAAGAGTAAAAGCAAAAGAATTCTCTCCAAATGTTGGTTGTCAATGATCATGACCAAACTCAAATATCAAGGTAATTCAAAGCAAACAAGTGGCAGGTAGATCTCTATGAATGTCTCCCACTGCCTCATTTCCTCCCCAGGTTTTCAGACACAGGATGCTGTCTTATGTAGCATGGCTCAAATACTTGCTCCCCTAATTATTGCTCTTGCAATGCCTGCATTCCACCAGAAAGAAACCAGTGGCAGCTGATGGCCTCTCTGTGAATGAGGTGGTGAATCAGCTCCAGATTTTAGACCAGATTTGAAAAGGGCTATTGAAGATGCTAAACCTGATTGGGAGTTGCAGACCAGTATTTAGGACAGCTCATTTTAAATTCAGACTCACATCTGGAGTAGAGTCACCACTCTGCCAATATGAAATCACCAACTGCCTTTGTTTCACTCCAAGATTCAAAGGAATTCCCCAAAGTGCTGAATGCCATCTCCCCAGCAGGGTCAGCATCTTGGGGACTTTGCAGACAGGCCTAAAGGGCTGGCCTGGGGGTAGAGTTGGAGTGGGGCAGCCGCACACTGCCCACCCCGACTCCAACCCCTTCCTGACGCCATTGCTCCCATTCTCATGGTGTGCAGCATTGGGATGCCCTCTTGGAGCAGCATGCGCACACGCTGCACCAAAAGGGGGCTAAAAAGCTGCTGCCACAGCTGAAAGGAGCAGCAAAAAGAAGGATTGCAGGTACCACGGCCTTGATCCACCACTCCCAGGGGCAGCTCTATGCAGCCCCTTCTTAGCTGTGTGCATCGGATAAGTCTTTTAAAATTCAGACCAAATCCCAGAGCAAACCATACCACCACTTCCCAAAAGATAGCTTTCCTTGAACCACCTCTCAATGGCCCAGGTTAGAAGTGGTGGTGCTGTGTGTGGATTTTAGAAATTTGCATGGATACTATCCAAGACTGCAATCTGTGCACATTTATCTAGGGCTTTGGTTAGAGTGAACACAGTTGGTCTTAATTTGAGAAAAACAGTCAGGTATTTGTTTGGAACAACTGTCCAGGGAAACTACATGTGATTAAAGGCATACACAGCCTGAGCTGTAGAAGCTCTGTTGTGAAGGAAGGCTCTGCCTCATTGCTAGACAGAATTTTATGATACAGGTGTGGACGAATTAGTGGCCTCTCCTTTGATAGGTCAAGATTTTTCCTAAGATGCACCACTCTTCCTTCACATCAGTAATGAATATATTATCACTGTAAAAAAAAGTGGAACTTAATTAATCTTTTTTAAAAAGCTGGGTTGCTGAAAGCTTTTGTTCATGTTCATTCCCAAAGTCCCTGCCTTGGCCGAGATGTACCCTTAGTGCTCCCAATGGTATGGTGCCAATTTTCAGGGCTATCAATGGCAGGACATTTCTTACTCATTTTAACACTGACCTTCTCCTCTCCATCATATTATATGACTGGTAAACATTAAAGTCCCTTGTGAAATCACAGCTCTGTGGTAAATCACCATGGAATTTCACATCCACTTTCCAACATTAAACCTCCTCTCACTGGAAGTCCAGAAATAAAAAATGAAATTTCTCTTTGGTTTCCTTCAGCAATGCAATTACTCCCTTGACTCATTCAGAAAAGAGGCTTTTGTCTAGAGTTTGATTCGCCTCCTCAATTTAGCTTGTTTACATCAAAACTGGCATATTGGATTTCATTTAAAAAATCAAATCAGATCTATTGGACTTGCTGAACAGAAATGAGCCAGACTGTCTCACTTCATACAATTTAGGACAGTTCTTGCAGGAAAAAGGTTTTACAAATAATACATCAGAAAATGACTGGATTTTAAAAAGTGTCACTGATGTGTAATAGATGCATGAAACCTCCACTGCTGGTACTTGAGAGCAGTATTTCACTGACAAACTTGCTCATTCATGCCAGTAGAGGATGCACTGTGGACATATACAATAATTAACTATGAATGGAAGAATAAATTCTAAGATTTTTGGCTTTTTTAAAAAAAAATGCACTATAAAGGGAGAATCGATTATGAATGAAGGATTTTGTAAACGTGTGAATGCTCAACATTTGAATAACAACTGGTGGGATATTTTAAAAAGACTAGTTGCCATTTATTTATTCAACAAATGTATTTATCACCTCTAAACCTTCCAGGGCCCCCATGACAATATACCCAGATTAAAAATATTATTTAAAGGTAAATAGGTGGAACTATTTAAGAACAGTGTAAAACAGTTTATTTATTTTTTAAAAGTAAAGCTCTACATAATAATTTAAAGACCAGATTTCCCAATTTCAGGACCAGAAGGCCAAGAAGGACAGAGCCAGTCTGACTTCCCTTGGGGCAGAATTCCACATGTAGGGAACCACCACAAAGAAAGCCCTATAAATAATTTAGTTAAAGTTTTTTCTCACCATGGTTGAAAAACCAGAGGGTGCATGACACAAATGCATGATATGAAAAAAATGATGCAGAAAATTCTACATGTGCATTATGTGGGTTGACTGAACACTGAGAAAGAGGAACACTGTCTTACTCACTGCCCATCTCATCTCTGTGGGCTCACCAGAAAGTGTAGAAGCTTTTATACAGTTTTTCTAACAAAGCATGAACAGCATTTCAAAACTAGAGTCCATAAACTACATTTTCTGTCCTGTTGTGTCTGCTCTGCCCATAATATCAAAATGTCAAGTATGTAAAATCACTACAAAAAGCACACCTCTAGAACTACAACACTGTACAATTACTATTATTGTAGTTGTTGCTGCTGCTGCTGCTACTGCTGTTATTACAGTCAGACCTCCATATCTACACATCCTGCATTCAAGCATCCACAGCTTAAGAATATTTCCCTTCCAAAAAAATCCAAAAGGAAGACTTTGATTTTGCCATTTAAAATAATGGACACCATTTTGTTGTGCCATTGTATATAATAGAACTTGAGCATCCAAGGATTTTGGTATCCAATGGGGGGGGGGCAGTCCTGGAACCAAACCCTAGGCAGTGGTTCCCAAAATTGGCAGTATGCCCCCCATAAGGGTGGTGTAAAGATGGGGGGGTGAGACGGATGTGGGTGGCAGAGGGGTAGTGAGGAAAAAGGGGGCAGCAGGGAAGCCTTCAGTCAAAGTATTAGTGGGCAAGAAAGACAGGGGAACCTGCAACCTTTAGAATCATGGTGGGAAAGAGGAGTTAAGCATGTGGCAGAGGGGAGAAACAGCAGCAAACAGGACACTTTTCTTAAGCTATGTGATCTTTGCTGGGAGTTGGCTGGCAGGTTGGAGGTGCACTGCTGTTCCTGCTTTCTTTTGTCAAACAGGTCAAAAGAAGAGGTAGCAGAAGAAACAATGTTGGGGCAGGTGATCTGAAGCTGTGTTGTGTTTTCTGAGGGAGGAGGGGGAAGTCTCTGGGGTCGATTCTTCAATATAGTTCTTTGCCTCTCAGACTGAAAGTCTTTCCTCGCTGTGGAGACAAATGGGAAGCTAGCTTCACCCCAGTGAAGAAGGATTAAGAGACCTTCCTCACCAGAGACAAGCTTCTCCCTTTTCACCCAGTCACCTTGGGAACAGCAACTGAGCAGCCAGTCAAACTGAGAAGCTTCTCACCCATGCCTGCCTTTGCCACAATGCCAGGATGAGCAAGAGGCTTCCTGATCATTCCTCAGCCAGCTGCTCAGTTGCTGCTCCCAGGATGACCAGGGGTAAAGGGGGCAGCAACCAAGCAGCTGGTTAAACAGCAACTCAGAAGCCTGGCTTTTGCCACAAGGCCACCATGGGCAAGAAGCTTCTTGGTCATTATTTGACCAGCTACTTGGTTGCTGCTCCCTCAGCACCCCGTCCCCCTGGGAGCAGGAACCAAGCAGCCAGCCAGATAGCCTTCTTTTTGTTGTAAGGTGGCAAGAACAAGAGAAAGGAGCAAGCCTGGGTCACTGCCACATATAAGAGGCTGGGGTGGAGGTTGAGGTGGTGGTGAGCTGGGCATGGCTGAGGTAGATGCTGCTGACACCACTGTTGTCCAAAAGGACAGTGGGCAGTAGTCCAAAAAATTGGAGGACCAAGGGCCCACTTTGTTATTTTTGCTGTCATTCTGTTCACTGTTTATGAGATTGTCAGACCTATGCTCTTGTAGCCCACTTCTAACCTTGCAGTCATGAATTACCAAATGTGACCCCCAAGAACTTACCTCTGAAGCCAGGCAACACACCAGCTGAAAGTGTTGCAAGGCATTGCAGATCAGGGCACTGGAAAATGAAGACTGTAGCACTCTCCACATCATATGGTGACTTGATACAAGAAGTTGTGGCAGGACCCAGAGATTTTTTCCCCATCTGTCTGTCTCAGCTGCACCCAGAAACTGTTTAGATGGGTCACTGCCTGGCTTGAGAGGGTAGGCTTGGGGGATGGCATCAACAGAATTAACTAGAACAGTGATGTTCCATCATCCCAACTACATCTGTCATGCAGGATTTCATATTTTATCTATATCTTTTCCACAAAAATAGGACTCCAGGGGGGAAATACTCTCATGATTTATTGCCATACACACACACACACACAACATTTCATCTCTGAAAAATATATTCTGTAAATGGTTTCTGTGAGCTGTGGTTAATGAATCAGTTTGGAATGATTTTCTCCTTTAATAATCCTGTCATAAATGACAGTCAATTATCCTATGTTTTCTTCCTTCTTTTTTCAGCATCTGTTATCATTTGGAATTGTATTCAGTCTGCAAAACTTTTGAAAGGCAACACTGTGCTTGTCTATTTTCAGAAGCAAAAAGCTCAGTGGTCACTGTGTTTTATTGCTTGTATTTAGTGGTTTACAAGTTGTTTTATCTTCTGTGCATTAGCATAAGTAGTGTGCTATAAAAGGTCTCCTAAATATATATTTCAGAAAAGCTGCTGGTCCATCTCAGAACAGAGTCTCCAAGTTATTATATTCAGTAGTCAAATACTGGGCAATGCACTTATTGGGCCCAAGCTCTGTATGAGATCTACCTCAAATATGGGTTCTTCTACAGTATTGGAAGCCACAAAAATAAGCATGTTGAATTCTACCATTTATATTTACAAATATATTTAGAATCATGAAGAGACCACTAAAAGTGTCTGCATATTTCAGGAGGAAATGGAATGGTAGAGCTGATTATCAGAGAGCCAGCGTGGCACAGTGATTTGAGGATTGGACTACAACTCTGAAGAGCTTGGCTCTACTATAGAAACCCATTGGGCAACCTTGGGCAAGTAACACTTTCTCAGCCTCAGAGGAAAACAAAGGCAAACCCTCTCTGAACAAATCTTATCAAGGAAACTTTGTGATAGGATCACCTTAGGCACCAGGGATCACATTACAAATATACGAAGGCTAATGGAGCATAGCAGGGAGTTCCAAAAGAAAATCAGCATGTGCTTTATAAACTATAGCAAAGCCTTTGACTGCATAAATCATAAAAGGCTATGGAATGCCCTTAAAGACATGGGAGTGCCAACACATCTGATAGTCATAATGAGAAATCTATACTCGGGACAAGAGGCTACTGTCAGGACAGAACACGGAGAAACAGAA
>CM034703.1:235837054-235868567 GCA_020142125.1 Phrynosoma platyrhinos
TGGGATTTCATTTGGATTCTGTCTGCTTTGGACCCCGTGTGATAAGGTTCCTAGTCTTGCTGTAAGACTACAGAAATGGCACCCCAGTCCATCCTTCAGCTTCTAACTTGGGTGCAAGGAGATGATATTGCACACCCCTCCTGCAAGCAAGTGAGTCTGCAAGTATCAGAAGCCAAACCCTTGCCTCACATCCACCTCCTTGCAACCCATTGGAAAGCTTAACTGACTTCTATCACTCAGCTTAGCAGCTGGCTCTTAAGATGGGGGAATGGGAAGGCCAGGAGATGCTGTTGAGTTATACAGCTGTAAATAGGTTGCATCTACACTGTAGAAATAACACAGCTTGACACCACTTCAACTGCCATGGCTCTATCCTATGGAATCTTGGGATCTATAGTTTTTTGAGGCACCAGCTTTTTTTTGGCAGGGAATGTTTAAAATCTTGTAAACTTCAAATGCCAGGATTCCATAGGATGGAGCTTCAGCACTTAAAGTGGTGTCAAACAGTGTAGCTGTACCTAAGGATTTAATTAAAACACAGACGTAAGTAAGTAACCAGTGTAAGAATATCAACTATTCTTTCTTTCTTTCTTTCTTCTTTCTTTCTTTCTTTCTTTTACAGAATTAGCATGGTTTGTCTAATTGTAGTAAGATATTATTCTAGAGTGCATTACAGAATTAAAATATATCCCATATGATGTTGGCAGTGCACTGTTAGGAACATGAAAGAAGTACATGTGACCATCCCACAATTGTAAGAATAGCATTAATGGTACAATAAAGTTAGTAGTTTCATTACTTAAGCTGACAAATATTAATTGGGTATGTAATAATAATAATAATAATAATAATAATGTAAAGGGAAATTATTTCAATTTATATTTTAATATGTATAATTTATTGTGTTTTACTGGAACCTTTTTAATTATCTTGGAAGCTGCCTGGGGAGAAATGTGGGTCATGATTAAGATAAATAAATAACTATAACCAGTATGATTGTCTGATTCAAAGTGGCCCATTCCTGACCATTTTAACTCACTCACCCCCAATAGTGCTATGTTCATGCATTGCATTTCCATTTTTACTATGTCCAGTTTCCCTTGGCTCATGCTCCTCACATTCCATGTCCCTATTTTATGTGTAATGCTGCTTTGGATGTCATTTGCCTTCCTAAGGGTGTCTGTGTTTGTCTTGGCATTTTTTTATGCCCTTAGCTAATCTTGCCAATATGATATCACTTTATTTCTCCCTCCTTCCCTTTTCGTTAATGCTCTGATCCTGCCTGTATCTCACTTGGGGTGTCTCATCATAGGGTTTACTAGGTGAAGAGGTTACACAAGGAGAGCCACCTACACCTCCCTGTGTGCAGTGCCAACCAATGTTAGCTATGATGTCACAATTCACTCCTGTCAGTGACAGCCACCACTACTGCCTGCTGCCCAGTAGCTGTTTGTCTCCCTATATTATTCTTCCCATTGGTTGTTTGCTTTCCTACCCATTCCCTTATGCCTCCCTGGGTTTCCCTCCTTCTCTTCCCTTGTGTCCTCCCTCCCTTAGTTCATCCCCATCCCCACCTCCTCCATCCTTTAATTTCTTCACTTCTTTCTCCATGGTTGGGTGAGGGCAGAGATGGATGGTTGTCCTCTTTCTTCCCCCACTCACCTGCCTGGTCCTCCAGTGATGCTTGCTCCTTTCTTGGAGTTTAGGGGAGGGCAGAGATGGCTAGTCATCCTCCACTTGCCTGCCTGGTCCTCCAGTGGTGCGCTGTACTCTAGCTCAGCTGGGGGCAGAGAATGGGCTGAATTGGTGCTTTGCCCCCTTTCCCCTGCTTCTTGGGGGGGGGGGAATAAATGGAGTCTTTTCCCATCTCTTCCTGTTGTTTCACTGAAGCTCCTTCAGGATGGCGGGAGGAGTAGATGGTGTCATACCCTGCCTGGACAGGGACTCAGAGGATGAACCAAAATTCCTCCAGGTCCTGAGTCTGAAGTGGAGGACCCCCAGCCCAGTCCTAGCAGACCTACTTTGCCAACGCTCACAGAGCCTCCAGCAGACCCTGTGGCTTCTCAGGAGGCTGCTCCACAGCCAAGCCTCCCAACAGCAGAACCTTCAGACATGGAGGAGGATGAAGGGACTGTGCCTAACTTCAGCCACTCAAGGAGGCTTTATAAAAAATGGTGAGGTAATCAAGGTGATCAGCCCCAGCTGAGCTCCAGCAGTTCAGGGATTTAAGCAGGTCTGGAGGCATTGCCTCAGTGCCAGAGGTTATCTGAGCTTCCTGGTGAAAGACTCTGTTTCTGTCTTTCCTTGTTCCCTGGCCTGAATCCTTGATTCTTGATTATTGTGGACTACCAGAACCCTTGACCCTTGGAACGCTGACTACTCTTGGACTTCTGAAACCCTGGACCTTGGACTGTCTTGTCTCTTGGCTTCTCTGAAACCCTCAACCTTCGGGCCATGTTTGATCCTGTACTGGCTGACCTTCAGATTGGTAGCTAGAACTAGGTTTGGGACAGTCCCTTGCCTTGGCTATCAGCCCTGCTATTGGCTTTCCAAGACAGATGGAGTCTTTCCCCACCTCTTCCTGTTGTTTCACTGAAGCTCCTTCAGGATGGGGGGGGGGGAGAGAGATGGCATCTTTCCCCACCTTTTCCTGTTGTTTCACTGAGCTTCTTTAGGATAGGGGGGTAGATGGAGTCTTTCCCCACTTCCTTCAGATGGAGAAGAAACGAAATGGCTTTCATACTAAGAAAAGATGTGGCAAAAGCAGACAGAAGATACAATACAAAATCAGACCAAACCCATTTCAATAAGGCTGCATGGTAAACCTATGAATATCATATAATTCAAGTATATGCACCAACCACAGAGTCAGAACAGGAAAAAACTGATAGATTCTATGGAAGGAATTGACAGCACACCAGCACAGGATGTCAAGCTGATCATTGGAAACTGGAATACAAAAGTTGGAAGCAAAGAAGAATCAAAACTAGTAGTTAGAATTGAATTAGGCAAAAGAAACAAAGCAGGTAGGTGACAGATTTTTGTGAAGCAAACAACCTATTCATTGCAAACACATTTTTCATACAACCAGAAAGGACGCTATACACATGGACATCACCAGATGGTCAACACAAAAATCAAATTGGCTATATAATTGGAAGTAAAAGATGGTGGAACTCTATATTGGTGTCCAAGACTAGACCAGGCACCGACTGTGGCACAGATCACAAATTACTCATATCAAAAATAAGAATAAGACTCAAGAAGAAAACAAAACCAGTGATTGTACCAAAATATGATCTAAATAATATCTCAACAGAATTTACTGACGATATAAGAAACAGATTAGCACTACATAATAGACAGAGAACCAGAAGAACTATGGACTGAAACCAGGGACATAATAAAAGAAGAATGCAGACAGACACTTTCAATAAACAAAAAGACAGAGGGGAAAAACATGATGACAGAAAAAAACACTACAAGCAATAAAGAAAAGAAGAGAAGAAAAACAAAAGGGAGATAGGAACAAACTAAGAATTATGAATACAACAGTACAACGGCTTGTGTGGAAAGATAAAAAAAATTACTACAACAACCAATGCAGAGAAATAGAAGAAAACAACAAAAAAGGAAGAACAAGAGATCTATTTCACAAGGAAATCAAAGGAAAATGCAAACCAAGGACTGGGGTGCTCTATGACAATAAAAAACCATAATTCAAGACCAGGAAAGAATAAAAATACATTTAATGCAATACACAGAAGAATTATATGAAAAAGATGACAAAATGAAGGACACATGGAATGAAGAGCCATATGAAGATGAACCCCAAATTCTAAAAAGTGAGGTGGAAACTACAATAAGAGAAATAGCAAAAAACACATCACCAGGAACAGATGAAATTCCAATTGATCTGCTGCGATCTACATTGGTAGAATTAACTCTAGTACTAACCAATACAAATCAACAGATATGGAAAACAAAATGATGGCTAACAGGTTGGAAGTGATCAATATACATCCCCATCCACAAAAAGGGAGACACAAGAGACTGCAGCAACTATAGGACCATAGTATTAATCTCCCACGCAAGCAAAATCATGCTCAAAATTCTGCAACATAGACTCTAACCATACATGGAGAGAGAAACCCCAGAGGTTTAAGCAAGATTCAGGAAAGGAAGAGGCACTAGGGACCAAACATACGATGGCTAATGGAACGCACCAGGGAATTTCAAAAGAAAATCAGGATGTGCTTTATAGACTATAACAAACCCTTTAGCTGGATAAATCATGAAAAGCTATGGAATTGCCTTAAAGACATGGGAGTGCCAACACATCTGATAATCCCGATGAAGAATCTGTATTCACGACAAGAGACTACTGTCAGAACAGAACACAGAAAAACAGAATGATTCCCAAGTGGTAAAGGGGTCAGATAAGGTTGCATCCTTTTACTCTATCTGTTCAACTTGTATGCAGAACATATTATAAGAAAAACAGGCTTAGACACAGAAGAAAATAGGAGGAAGGAATATCAACTGTCATAACACCATAGTACTAGCAGAAAACTTCACAGACCTGGAACACCTACTAAGGAAGATCAAAGAAGAAAGTGCAAAGGCAAACTTAATGTTGAACATAAAGAAAACAAAAATAAAAACCACCAAGGACCTTCACAAGTTCAACCTAGACAATGAAGAAATAGAAATAGTAAAAGAATTCTTGTACCTGGGATCAAACATTGATAGATATGGGGACTGCAGTCAGGAAATCAGAAGATTAAGAATGGGGAGGGTGGCTATGAAAGAACTAGAAAAGATCCTAAAATGCAACGACATACAACCCAGAACAAAAAGTTAGAATCATACAAGCCATTGTATTCCCTATTACCATGTATGGATGTGAGAGCAGGACAGTTAAGAAAAATGATAGGAAGAAAATCAACTCATTTGAGATGTGGTGCTGGAGAAGAGTGCTGAGGATCCCATGGACAGCCAAAAGGACAAACAAGTGGGTCCTAGAGCAGATTAAGCCACAAACTTCCATCATGCTTCTTTTGAGGAAAGATGGTATCCCCTTTTGAAGTATATTAACAGTTACTCAAATCAGCTAAAACCGCCAGATCAGCACTTGAGTTTCTGGAATGGGACTTTTACGGAAACCTAACAATACTTTTGGTTTATACTTATATGGCTATTTGTTGTAGACCTTTATGTATACCTCCCTACTGGTATTTGGTCTTTTATTTCAACTTTGTATGTTTTATTGTGTTTTTTTTTAAATAAAATAAAAAGCCACAAACCTCCCTGGAAGCCAAGATGACCAAACTCAGGCTGTCATACTTCGGACACATCATGAGAAAGAAGGACTCATTGGAAAAGACAATAGCTAGGAAAGATGGAGGGAAGTAGGAAGAGAGGAAGGCCACATGCTAGATGGATGGACTCTATTAAGGAGATCATGAGTATGGGGTTGCAGGAATTAAGGAGAGCAGTGGAGCGCAGGGGGTCTTGGCGATGTTTCATGCATAGGGTCGTGGTGACTCAAGATCGACTCAAGGGCAGTTAACAACAACAAATAACAGTATATTAATTCATGGGATGAAAGCTTATTCATTCATTTCTGAATGATAGACTCAAGACATTTTCACTGATATGGATGCCAGACAATGTTCAGAATACAGTTCTGTCTGTGAGTTTAGCAAGGAAAGGACACTGGCTCCATGGACAGAGCCATGTTTTGTAAGCAGAAAGTCCCTGGTTCAGGTCTCAGCATCTCCATTTAGGGCTACAAAAATGTCAAGCTGAGGCCCCAGAGAGCAGTTGCCAGTCAGTGTCAACAGTACTGGACTATATGGCCCAAAATTATCCAGCTCAGCAAAAGGCAGCTTAATAGATATGATCTTGAACAATGTACTGTCTTTTAAACTGAGTATAATTAGTAGTTACTCATTATTCAGTCATTGTTAATGGCAAGGTACAGAAGTTCTGTTAGACCTGCTGTAGAAAGCAATAGTAAGATGTTTGAGACATATGGGAAATCAGTGGTGCTTTCCTGACTCCAAATTTTGTGCTGTGTATGGATGCTGATGCATGAGGAAAGAGCATGATGTAAAATGTGTCATGAGGGACTGTGTGCAGTTATCTACTTTCCCTGAAGTCTGGATACAAATGGTATTTAATCTTTCGGCACAGAAATGACACTTCTCAGATTATTCAAAGAAAAAATAGTTTGTTGGAGCTTGCTGTGCTAGGTATTGCTCTCTGGTCATACTATCACCAGCCACAAGGGGGTGCAGAAAGTCTAGAACAACAGCTCCTGAAAAGCTACTCTCATAGTGATGTTGCGGGTCACTGGGTACACTAATATATTTTAATTCCATGTTCATGTGCAGCAGCCACTGTAGCTCTTACAAACCAAGATAAATATTAGGAAGCCAAGTCCTCACTACTCCACATCTCTCAACATGATGCCCATGCCATACCATACCATCACTATCAAGACTGAGCATAAAATGTAAGAACAACTACAGTGGTATAAAACATGAAAATGTCTGGAAGTAGAAACTGTGAACAAATCTGATGTTGTATAGGGTTGAAAGCTGGAGACAATTCCTATACGTTTAACAGTTGTGTAAAAGAGGGAGCTTCATCAGGGGTTGGTTGTCATACAACCAGGTAATAAGCAACACCTGAAGAAATTCCCTGAACTTGGTTACTCAGTAGCCTTATGCAGCTGTTCATGTTTCACAAAAGAGAACTAATATTGGAGGTGGAGTCCCTGTCCCTGGCTGCTTAATCCCCCAGCGTCCCCATGTTGAGTGATCTTCCTTTTTTGCTTATTGGTAGAAGCAGCTGTACAACTAGAAAACCTTCTGTAAGGACAGTATGTGAGAGTGTTAGTGTTGTACCAAGGACACTGAAATGACAACCTTATAACACATTTGAGTACAGTAGGCCCTTGATATCTGCTGGGGTTTGGTTTCAGGAACCCCACGGACACCAAAATCCATGAATGCTCAAGTCTTATTAAATACAATGGAGTAGTAAAATGTTGTTCCTTATTTAATATGGCAAAATCAAGGTTTGCTATTTGGAATTCATATATTTTTAAATATTTTCAAGCCGTGGATGGTTGAAACTCTGAATAAGGAGGACCAACTATATAATCCACACTGAATTCTATAACACTTTTTTGTGAGAAGATATGAATAGAAACACACTCCTTGTGATTATATATTTTGTAATGGGACTTATCAGCTCTTATATGAGACAGACACAAAGCAGCCTTGTTCCTTGTTTTCACATAGATTGGAGTCTTAATATACTTGTTCATAGTTATGCTTTATAATAACCAAAAGGAAAGCAATGAAGTATAATTTAAAATACATAGTAAGGTAATTTTTGCAGTTTTTTCAAGCCATGTATGATCTAATAAACTGTAGAGAGTGTAATTATTCCATATCCTATATCTCATAACTCACAATGCTCTTAGATGTAACAAAACAAATTAGTCCTAGGGTTAGCAAGACATATATAATACAGGGACCTAATCATAGAATCATAGAATCATAGAGTTGGAAGAGACCACAAGGGCCATCCAGTCCACCCCCCTGCCATGCAGGAACTCTCAATCAAAGCATCCCCAACAGATGGCCATCCAGCCTCTGCTTAAAGATCTCCAAGGAAGGAGACTCCACCACACTCCGAGGGAGTGTGTTCCACTGTCGAACAGCCCTTACTGTCAGGAAGTTCCTCTAAATGTTGAGATGGAATCTCTTTTCCTGGAGCTTGCTCCCATTGTTCCAGGTCCTAGTCTCTGGAGCAGCAGAAAACAAGCTTGTTCCCTCCTCAATATGACATCCCTTCAAATCCTTCAATTATATAGGGGGGATGCAGACGGGCAGTCCTGGGCCACCCTGGGAAGCAGAGGATCAGGGCTGCTACTACCACTGCAGTGGCCCCAATTCTCCCGTTTGCCAGCCCGGAAAGGAGTGGCAAAATGCCGCTCCTTTCAAAACCGGCAAAAGGGCACCCTAAGAGCCGCTGCGTGGCTCTTTAGTGCCCCTTCTGGCACAGCACATCAGGACACTGCGCTGGAAGGACATCTTGACATCGCACACTGTGCGTAAAAGCGTGCAGCATCACAATGTCCTCGGCGTGGGGTTGGAGCGCCCAGCATGTGGCTGCCCCTCCCCATCCCTACCTCCAGGCCAGCCCTTTGGGCCAGTCTGTAGAGGCCGATAGTGGGTCAACACAGAGCTAAATCTCATGCATTTAGCAGCCCTACTATAAATGGGAATGACAACTGGAATCAGGCCAGTACAATTTCTATTCAAACACCACAGGCTTGTCTTCACTGGTGGGAAACCTCATACCCTGTAGTGGCTGCAACCCAGGAGCACAACTTTCCTCAGGATTCACAGTCAATGTGGGGGTTTTCTTTGAATATTTGGAGAAAAATAACTTCTTTTTACCACATGTTCTCCTGGAAAATCCAAATTGGCAATGAAGACATGACTGTGTGGTCAGAAATAATCTACACTTTAGAACAGTTGATCATTGTAGGACCACCCTTTTCTTCCAGATTGCTCTAATCTCGCCATAGTGAATGTGGCATTATGCAAGGCACTACAGGCTGGGAAACTAGTCTACAGTTATGGAGTGAGCATAGGGCTTCCTGTCAGTGTAGACAATTCCCAAATCCACAGCACCTGTGTCTCTCAGGCTGTTAGGGATTCTGCATAACAGCACTGTTTGGATAGCTACTTTGAAGAATGTAATAAAGCTTGAGAAGGAAAAGAACAAGCTTCTACTCTAGCCAATCTTGCTGTAGCCGTGTGTGTCTCTTTACAACAGGCAAAGTAAACAGCAACTGTTTTTGGAATCCCTTACTGAGCATGGATGAAGAACAAAAGGGGGGGAGGGAAAGCAAATAAGCCTCACCAGCTACCAAACCATAGATCTATACATTTGGCCACCAAAATAGAAATTATTAGAAAAATGGAAGTGGGGGTGGGGGGAAATTATCCCTAGAAGCATTTGGGGAAAATCCTTGGAGTTGTCTCTAGAAAATTTCAAATGTTTTTGTGTACTCTCACAATGCTTACCTGACCGGTTGTTTCATTTCACATGCATACGAGTATATCTTAGTTCTGGGGAAAAAAAGTCTGCTAAAACTTGTTCAGTTTGCTCTCTTACTCTCACTCTTGCTCTCGCTCTCTTTGGTGGTGGTGGTGGTATAGAAATCTATCCCTGTTCTTTTCAGGTTATTTCTGCCTCTGTTGCCAAATTTTTTTGTTAAAGAAGTAATGTCCAGGAACACATCTACTTTGTTAACCTGTAATGGCATGCCAAAGTCAACTGAGCAGTGGTACAAAGATGCTCTGCGATCCAGAGCATCATCCCACCACAGCTCATTATAGATGGGTCCAGTGTATCATTCTATTAGTTCTCAAAAGTAACTTTCCAAGGCCATAATTTGAATGTTACTGTTCTTATTTCAACAGTGTCCTTCCTTAAATTAAAAAGTGGTCACAAGCAAAGTAAAGCAGCTTCATTTATGCACCGCTTCATATTGCGCTATGGGATGTCTAAGCGGTTTACAACTGTAAGCTCATTGCCCCCCCCCCCCAACAAGCTGGGTACTCATTTTAGTGACCTCGGAAGGATGCAGGCCTGAGTCAAGCCTAAGCCCTGGCTAGTACTGAACTCACAACCTTGTGGTCTATGAGTGAGTGGCTGCAGGACAGGCAATTAACCACTGCGCCACCAGGGCTCAAATTAGCATTGATTTCAGAAATTCAACAAATCTTAAAGATTTTAAAAATCAAAATTTTGCTCAACACCACAAGGTTCTCTGCAGCCCACTCCCCACAGACCAGAGAAGAGGTGAGGCAACAGATACATTATGTCACAACACGTGTTATTTTTACATAGAAGTTACAAAGAGCCTTAGAAAGATCCTTCCTGCAGCACCCTGTCTCAGAAATCTAGAAGTCCTTTCCATTTGATACATTATTAGTGGCATAATGAATGCTACTTTGAAGAATGGCTGAAAGAAGTGAGTACGTCTAAAGTAGAGAAGACATTTCACAGGAGATATATAATCATTGTATTGAAGTAGATGAAGGGAGAGGTCAAACAAAAGATGGGACAGATTTATTATCTGAAGTGTCAGAGTGCAGGACTGCAACCCCTGCAAATCCAAGCTAGTATAGATCCAGAGCTTGGAAATGTTACCCTTTTTTTAACTTTACTTCTATAAATGAGTGTTAACCATGATGATTAGGGAGTTCTAGATGTGAGCAATAAAAAAAACCCTTTTCCAAGTTCTATATATTATGTGGTTTCTGAGACATGCTCTCAACCCAAGTGGCTGGAGGTTTTCAAGCCAGTGGAACAATGAATCTGCTCTGGGGTTTAGTCTGAAATTTAAAAAATTATCCAAGGTACTCAGCCCTTGGACAGGATTGCAGCTTAAATGCACTAGCCTACACAATACATTATACACTGCAACCATTCTCCAATTCCCTGACATCTTGATAGAGATTCTTTCAGACTCTGTTCTACTGTGGTTGTATTCATATATTGTAGGCATTTTACTTTACCTCTCCTATTGAACTAATATATTCATTTTTAATGGGCTATGATTGTTAGATGTTAAAGCCATGGAACAACTATTAAGAAAGATCAAGGAAGAAAGTGCAAAGGCAAGCCTATTGTTGAACATAAAAAAAGCAAAATAATGACCACAGAGAACCTACACAAATTCGAATTAGACAATGAAGAAATAGATATAGTAAAAAAAAAAAAATCATACCTGGGATCAAACATTGATAGAAATGGAGACTGCAGTCAGGAAATGAGAAGAAGATTAACAATGGGAAGGGCAGCTATGAAAGAACTAGAGAAGATCCTAAAATGCAAAGATATACAACTGAGCACAAAAGTTAGAATTGTACAAGCCATTGTATTCCCTATTACTATGTATGAATGAGAGAGCTGGACAGTTAAGAAGGAAGATAGGAGGAAAAGCAATTCCTTTGAGATGTGGTGCTGGAGAAGTGTGATAAGGATTCAATGGACAGCCAAAAAGGCAAACCAATGAGTCCTGGAGCAAATTAAGCCAGAAATCTCCCTGAAAGCAAAGCAAAGCAAAGCAGCTTCATTTATATACCACTTCATATCATGCTATGGGATGTCTAAGCAGTTGACAACTGTAAGCTCATTGCCCCCCAACAGTTGGGTACTCATTTTAGTGACCTTGGAAGGATGCAGGCCTGAGTCTAGCCTGAGCCCTGGCTAGTATTGAACTCGCAACCTTGTGGGTCTATGAGTGAGTGGCTGCAGTACAAGCATTTAACCACTGCACCACTCAGTTTGTCATACTTTGGGCACATCATGAAAAGTCATGAATAATTGGAAAAAAACAATAGTGCCAGAAAAGGTAGAGTGAAGTAGAACCAGAGGAAGATCGCATGCGAGATGGATGGAGGGCCTTTGCAGACTGGTACAAATAGTGCAAATTGAGTCCACTTTAACTGCCCTGGATCAGGGCTAGGGAATCATGGGAATTGTATTTTTTTTTTTTTGAGACATTGAGCCTTCTCTGTCAGAGAACTCTGGTGCCACAATAAACTATAGTTCCCATGATTCCCTAGCACGGAGTCAGGGCAGTTAAAGTGGACTCAATTTGCACTATTTCTGACAGTCTGCAAAGGCCAAGAGATCACAAGTGTGAGTTTGCAGGACTTGGGCAGAGCAGTGGAGGACAGAGGGTCTTCAGCAGGGTCGCCATGAGTCGATATCAACTCAAGGGCAGTTAACAATGAAAAAAAAAAAGACAGCATGGAAATCCTTTGGGGAAAACTTCCTACTCACATGTTTATTGAAGACTCCTTTATGGTAATGTTCCCTTTGATTATGTTATATTAAGTTCCCCAAAAACCAGGCTACATTTTATCAGCCAATTATTATGCTGTATGTAACATTACATGAAGGACTACTGTTCTATGTGTGGGTTTTAGAACTAGGTATACCAGGAAGCAAATAGCTTGTTGTGTGCCTAGAATTTTTATGACAGCACCATGCCCTCAGGTGACATTTCCTCTGTTAACATGACAATAATTAAAATTGTTCCTTATCATCTTGTTGTTGCTCTCATGAATGACAGTGAGTTTCACCATTCTCATCAGATGAGTATTACAGTGTTGAAGCTACCAAGGCTAATTTAATTTCTGTCAGTATGGTGCCATTTATTTCACTGATGCATATTAGACTCAGTGATTTAATGCATAGATTCTGATTTTCACAAATGTTTACTAAGAGATAAGACTCAATGAATTCCTTGGTGCTATTTTAACCATTGTAAGCCACTCTGATTGTTTTTAACAAAGGAGTGGGGTATAAATTATTATTATTATTATTATTATTATTATTATTATTATTATTATTATTATTATTATTCAAAAGGAACTTGTCCTAGGTAATGAGTGCAGAACTGAAGCCTTCTACTGCATAGCCAACCATATGAAGCTGACTGATCATTTTCCTGAGATGTTTATTCTGGCAGTTAATAACCATCTTGAGCATGCCCATTGTGCTTTTCCTAAGTGCTCAACATGGAGTTGCTTGATTCCAAAGAGCCACAACATTCAAATATTTCTACTTCATTGGCTATTCAAATATGCATCTTCCTGTGTGTCTTCAAATCATTTCCAACTTATAGCAACCCTATGGTGAACCTATCACAGAGGTTCCCTGGCAGGATTTATTCACAGGAGGTTTGCCATTACCTTCCTCTGAGGTTGAGAGAATGTGACTCACATAAGGTCACCAGTGCATTTCCATGGCTAAGCAGGCATTCAAATGCTGGTCTCCTTGAGTCCAACTCCAACACTCAAAGCACTACATCACACTATCTCTCTTCCCAGTACATTGCACTAATTCTTTTTAAGCCAATAGGTTTGTTAGGACAGTTTCCCAAAACTTTATTGTATTGTATAAAGAAATTCATTTGGTGGGTCATTTTGTTTCTTTTTATTATTATTAAAAAAAACTGTATATGACAAGAGACTTAAACTTGGGGCATTGTTTCAACTCTTCTGATGGCAATACAATGTAAAATGCCTGCTTTGCAGATCTCTAGTTCTGTGTGGACTCTAGAACTAAGCATGACCAAGGAGCACTAAAATTTTGCCTTTTACAATGTTGAAGAGAAACCCTTTTTCCTTATCTGTCTATTTGAATGGTTTATCGGGATTTCCAAGTACTGTTCAACATATAACAAATTAACATGTTCACATCAATTGCATGAAAATCACATAATGCCAACAGTATTATTAAGAACCAGAAACTACAGATATTCTGGGCAGATCCTTGTTGTGACTCCCACTTTTTACAGATTAGCCTTGGAAGATTTGTAGGAAGTAGGAAAAATTACAACTTTTGTATTGATGACAGAGCTGGAGGTTTCCCTAATGTGAGGAAGTGATTTGCTGTGACATGCCCAGAAGAGCATCAGAATTTCCATTTGTCAGAAGTTGGATTTCTGTCCTTAGTAAGATAGCTCCTATGAGCTCTGTTCTGTGCACCATGATCCCATGCACCAGTTTTATTCACAGAGTGATGACCAACAAGATCTATCACATGATGATGGATTATAGTCCAATAACCAAATATTTGCAATAATCAATATTTACAACATACTAATATAGTATCAAAATATTATAGGAGAAATCACACTGAAGTTGGTAGATTATCTGGAAAGGGGGTGTAGTGGGGAGTGGATGGGAAGATGGGTGTTTGCTTTTTTACTGCAGGTGTACTTACTTGCATTTTATTAATGTAATCAAACTTCATCTGCCATAATCATGATGGTGATGTCATGGTGATGCGGATGGCCCATGGGAAAGCACCAATAAAAAAGACTGTATGAACACTTAAATTGAAAAAGGGCTGTTCAACAGTGGAACACTCTCCTTTGGAGAGTGGTGAAGTCTCCTTCTTTGGAGATCTTTAAACAGAGGATGGATGGACATCTGTTGGGTATGTTTTGATTCAGGGTTCCTGCATGGCAGGGGGGTTGGACTGGATGGCCCTTGTGATTCTATGTGTCATTAAGGGATGCCCCTCAGGGCTTTGTAATAGAACCAATCCAATAAAGATTATTTAGTGGAGTAAAAGCTTGAAGGCTGGGCCTTGACTTGGAAGAAAGAGAATCCATGATGTCATAAACACATTAACATAGCATTATAGAATTTAAGCATAATGGAGCTGGATTTTTTAAAAAAAAAATTTCATCTTTCTGTCATTTAGTACTATTGACCTCCTTTGTGTTATGTTCCTGTGAATGTCTTCAAAACAAAGGTAATTATTGAAAGAATTGGTCTAGCAATAAATGTATCCATGATTCTAACAGTATTTTTTTCCATTACCAGAGGTACAGTGGATAGAATAAAACTGGGAGTTCTGGCTAAGTGGTTAGCTTGGCAATCACAATGTCCCAGCCTTGCATCTCCACCTAACAGTGACCTGTAGGCCATGGCTGGACCATGAGCAATTGCTAAGTGAAACAGGGATCATGAATTAAGAACCAAGGGAGAAAAAAAAAACAAGAGAGGTGCAAATTGGCCACAAGATTGAGTTCATGGTGGGTGAGTGAGTGTGTGTGTACTTTCAAGTCACCTGTCAACTTATGATGACCTCCTGAGTTTCATAGAGTTTTCTTAAACAAGGAATACTCAGAAGTGGTTTTGCTAGTCCCTTCCTTTGAAATAGAGCCTACAGCACCTGGTATTCATTGGTAGTCTCCCATCCAAGTACTAACCAAGGCTGGCTCTGCTTAGGTTCCATGATCAGATGGGATTTGGTGCCTTTGGGATATTTAGGCTCTTTAATGCTTTAGAAAATGGACCAACTTGATTTAAACTAATTTGGAGACTGTCCAGTTTGACAAATGGAAGCTGACACACAGATATCTAAAGGCCAATGCCTCCTAGCGAATGTCAATAGAAATCAAACTATCAACTTATCTGTTTGTTAGAACTTTTAGGATTTTAAGAGGGTGCTGTATTGTTTTAAACTGTACTGTTTAGGAAATTTAAATCATTTTAAGTGTATATTTTAAATCGTTTTAATATTTTAATATTTTAATTTTATTTTAATGTTGACTTTTTGTATGTTCCAACTATACTGTAATCATTTTAGTTTGTAAGCTGCCTTGAATCATAATTTGGGGTTTTAAAAAAGATCACCATCATCATCATCACTGTCATCATTATCAAATATAGGCATAATAACTCAACAGAATGGGGTTATGCCTGGCAAATTTGAGAACAGTGCAAGGGTCTCTGGATTCCACCCTAATAAAGTTTCATTTTATTTTATTTTTGAAGAAATTTTCAATATTTTTAATGATTTCTTGGAAGAGCCAACTATACTTTTCAGTTATACTTGCCTTTTCTGGGGGAAATCCATGCTGTCAAGTTGAAGGGGAATAGGTGTAGGGATTGTCATGCAAGAGCAGCCTTTACATGCAAAAGTTCTCTTTAGAAGGATGGGTTAATCCTTGTCAGCAGCTCCAGTTAAATCAGTTTAAGACTTTTTAAAACTTCAGCTAAACTGGCATTTCAAGAACAGCCATCCCATGGCCCTGACCCTTACCTCGCTCCATCCCATCTCATCCAATCTATCCTAACATATCTGTTGTGTTCCACTCCATAGTTCTAGCTTTGTGAAGGAAAAATTAATACCAAGTTTTACTGCTTGATTAGTTTTCATTTCTAATAGAATTCATGAAAAGGCAATACACTGCGGTGGCAGGGGTGTTGTGAATCCACTCTGGACTTTATTCCAGACTTTAAAAGGAGCTCTCCGGGGTGCTTTCCTCCAATAGAAAGCTCCCAAATTAGCTCCCAAGTTAAAAGTCATAACAGGTTCACTGCTTTACTGACATGGAAGCTTCCAGTTCATTGTAATCTGATTGTATGTAATTTGGGGGATTTATAATTGCCTTGCTTGAACCAGGAGCCATGTAAAGGCAGTTTGAAATCCATGGTAGAAAAGAGCAAAGAAGAAACCAAAAACAGAATGTGTGAATGTGCAACATCACCAAGGTGGCCAGTAGGCAGTAGCGTCACTGGGGGGTGCAGGCGGTGTGGACCGTACTGGGTAATGCCTCAGAAGGGGGGGTGACACCCAGTCGGCTCCCCACCCCCTACAGGCACTCCTTGGGCCCATGCAAGTGCCACTCTGAGCCTTGGGGGGGGTTTCCAGGCCTGGGGGGGTCTCCAGTCCGGGCGGGTGGCAGGCAGCCATCTCACCTGGCCAGCACAGCCTTCTCCCAGCCGGTGCAGCCTTCTCTCAGCTGTTTTCCTGGCCGGCATGGCCATTTCCATGTGACTCCACTTCCGGATGTCCCACTAGAAGTCCCAGCTGGAAGTCCTCCCCCACAAGCCCTGCCTCCCTGCATCGGGTGACACCCTGGGCGAGGATGCCATTGCCAGTAGGCAAAGCCAGTCAGGCTCTGGAAGTGGCAGGAGTAGGTGAGCACAGTAACACAAGCAGCCAAACCTCTTTCCACTGGGAGGGAAACATAACCACTTAGCCAGAACTCCCAATTTTCACAGGAACATAACCACTTAGCCAGAACTCCCAATTTTATTCTATTCACTGTACCACTGGTAATGGAAAAAATACTGTTAGAATCATGGATACATTTATTGCTAGACCAATTCTTTCTACATATACTCAAAAGAGCTCTCTCATTGTATTGAGCCATTACCTGAGCACTGAAAACAAGCACTGAAAATTATCTCACCTTTTTCAGAACTGAACTCCAAGGCAAAATTAAGAACTGCCCATTTATTACAGCTAGCTAATTGACAAACAATTCATTGATCGAATGCAGGAATTTAAACATTGTAGGGACCACAGCAAGGTCAATAAGATATTTAGCTATGCGATCAAATACAGTGCACATTCCCCTGATTTCCATGAGGATTTCTGCTATAAATACGGTATGTATGGTTGTGGCTATTTTCATATTTTTCTCAACAAAAATGAAGATTTGTGTTTAGCAAACCAGATACAAAGACAACCAAAGCATTGCAACGGCAAGAATATTGGCAGAGGAGGATGGAGAGACACTTTAGGGAGATATATTAACCCCTGCTTATTTTTTAAAAAATCTTACATATTGTTTATGCTTTCTAAAATCTTCATGGTCTGGACCACATGGCTTGGACCAGTTAACTGTCTATCTAACTGACTGACTGAGCTCCCATTCTCTTCTTCTGCTCTCTTAAGATACTTCCAGTTGTTGTTGTTATTAACTACCCTCGAGTTGACTTTGACTCATGGCCACCCTGTGGATAAGACCTCTCCAAGACTCCCTACCCTCAACCGCTCTGCTCAAGTCCTGCAGGCCCAGGCCTGACTGAGTAAATACCTGGCATGAGGTCTTCCTTTCTTTCTACTGCCTTCCATCTTTACTAGCATTGTTACCTTTTTTAATTATTCATTTTTACTCATGATGTGGTCAAGTACAATAGCCTTAATTTAGTCATCCTGGTTTCCAGGATTAGTTCAGGCAAGACCTGTTCTAGAACTCATTTGTTTCTCTTCTCCACTGTCCACAGTATTCTCAGCACTCTTCTCCAGCACCACATCTCAAATGAATTGTTTTTCTTTCTATCGACTTTTTTCACTGTGTAGCCCTCACATCCATACATTGTGATAAGGAATACAGTGGCTTGGACTATCCTGCCTTTAGTGTTCAGAGTTAGGTCTTAACATTTTATGATCTTGTCATTGTCTTTCATAGCTGCTCTTCTCACTCATAGTCTTCCTCTGATTTTTTGACTGCAGTCTCCATTCTGATCAATATTTGAACCAAGATATGGGAACTCTTTAACTATTTCAATTGTCTCATTGTCTAGGATGAATTCTTTTAGATATTCCATGGTCATTTTTTTAAAGTTCAGCATTAATCCAACCTTGGCACTTTCCTCCTTTACCTTCTTGACCTTAATTGTTCCAGGTCTTTATTCATTTCTGCTAGCAGAATTGTGTCATCTGCATAACGTTATCACACGGGGGCAAATCTGCTGGTTAATCCACACAAAATCCAGACCAAAACTGGATTACTGCCCCGTGTCTTCACACGACGTCGCACAGAAACTGGACAGAAAGTGGACAGAAAGTGGACAGAAATGCGATCTTTTGTAATCCAGTTGTCTGGAGGAAATGCAAATACGTAATTACGGTAAATACGTATTTACCGTACTGTGATCGCCAAATGCACTTTGGGGAGCATTTCCCTGCTGTTGCCATGGTTCCAGCGAGCATTCCTCTATCTGCACATGTGCAAGAGGCGCATTTCTAGTACATTTATGGGGTTTTTTTCTCTTGTGTTTGGATGTTCAATGCACTTACTGTAAATTAGCAATGAAGGTAATGGCGTTTGTGGAAACAAGGTTTATTTCCCATTTATTTTCAGGATGCCTCATTTCTATTTTATTTTCAGTTTCTGGGCCACGTGTGATAACGTCCTTAGATTGTTAATGTTCCTTCCTCCTATCTTCACTCTTGCCATCTCTGAGTCTCTAAGCCTGCTCCATGTACGATATTTTCTGCATACAGGTTGAATAGATAGGGCAACACTATGCAGCCTTACCTGACCCCTTTGCCAATTGGAAACCATTCTGTTTCTCCATATTCGGTTGTGATGGCAGCTTCTTGGACTGAGTACAGGTTATATATCAGGACAATCAGATGTTGTGGCACTCCCATTCCTCTAAGAGTGAGCCATAGCTTTTCATGATTTATGCAGTCAAATGCTTTGCTGTAGTCAATAAAGCACATGCAGATAGGAATTCTGTGCTGTGGTCCATTATCCAGTGTATGTTTGCAATGTAATCCCTAGTGCCTCTTCCTTTCCTGAATCTAGCTTGCACCTCTAGGATTTCACTCTCCCTGTAAGGTAGGAGTCTTATCTGCTGAATTTTGACCATAATCTTACTTACGTGGGAAATTAGTGTGATGGTTCATTAATTACTGCAGTCTTTACTGTCTCTTTTTTTATGGATGGGAATATATATTGATTGCTTCCAGTCTATGGGCCACTGCTCTGTTTTCCATATTTGTTGGCAGATTTTAGTTAGAACTGAGCTTGATTCTGTCACTATGGATTGTAGCAGTTTTATTGGGTTGCCATCTGTTCCTGGTGATTTGTTCTTTCCTATTGCTTTGAGTACAGCTTCCAGACCAAACTTATTGTACAATTACCCTTCCATTTTAATGGGATTATATTACAGAAGGGATTCAGATTATAATACTTTCCATTCATAATTTTTCTGTGCCTCCCCACTATACCATCTCAACCTTCCATTACCATAGTAAGTCCATCAAAGAAGGAAAGTTGGAGTAGCTGCCTGTACATGCTTTTGACTGGTACTTCTAAGACCAGTCTGTCTAGAAGCACCTTCAGTCTTTTCAGGAGAGGCCCCTGTGGCTTGTCTGCATTAGCTCTATACTACAAATCCCCCTGAGCTGGCCATGTGGTGTTTACACCACTCAGCCCCAAAACCCTGAATCAGGTCCGGACTGTTTACACAACACCTGGACCCAGTTCAGTGTTTCCACCTCTTGTCATGCATTAAAAAGATTTACCTTTTTCTCCTAGTTTTCCAGAACATCCAGAGAAAAAAAAAACAAATGACAGATGGTAATGGGCAGATATTGAACCCTCTGCATCCCTACCAAGTTGCTGTGCAAATGCAAATCACTCTGAGGTCAGAACAAGGCTGGACATCTCTTCTGACCTCAGAGCAACTCACTCCCACAGCAGTGGTGCTGGCCGGCTCACAGAAACCACAACTGCCCATCGTCTTCAACAGGTAAGGGAGGAAATTTGGGTGGGGATGCAAGGGGCAGAAAACTACAGGAGCAACCCAGAGTATTTTGGCAAATGCAGACAAACCCCTATATGCAATCTGTCCTTCCTCTTTTCTGCTGCCTACCCCTGGGAATGTAGGCACTGGCATCAAGGCTGCCCAGCACCAGTACCCAGGTCTTTTTTTCCTCCCAGGCTGCCCTTTTCTTGATGCCAGGATTATTACTACCTTTTCAAATCCTGGAAATGTTACTTTTTCTAAGTACCCATGGCCACTGGCCATGCAAACTAGGGAATACTGGGACATATATGATTCTTTTCATGTGTGTATTATTTTATGTTATTGTAGGATGATTACTTTCCCAAGATTGGACACCAAGTGGCTTACAAATTAAAATTATTACAGTATAATATATTTAAAAACACACAAAAACTCAACATTAAAATGAAATTAAACTATTAACCATGTTAAAACAATGTATAGCATGCACTTTAAAAAAATAAGTTAAAACAGTAAAATTTAAAACCATTCAGTACCCTTTTATAGTTCTTTCCTTAAAAGCCTTCAGTTCTAAAAGTCTATACAATACAAAGGAAACATTTTTACCTGCTGACAGAAGGTCCCCTTTTCCTCAGCCATCCAGCATCACAGGTAACATATCTAAAAGAAATATGATGAGCTAAATAATAAACACTAGCACAGATAACTGATGACAATAATGAAGATTATCCTGTGTTTGTCATGGGAAGTGCACCTTCATCATGCTGTCCAACAAGATAAAGAATCTACCGGTAGTTCAGAAAGCATCCCAGTGTCATGTAACCCCACACCCTGTCCTACCTTTGCTCTCAGTACCATTTCCTATTACAGGTTGTAATTTAGTAAATCCATCTGCTGCCTTTTGGAAAAGTTGCATTTCAAGGGTCTGATATACCACAGAAGGTCAAAAGAGCAGTGCAGGCCCTTTCATTTTAAAGTAACTTGAAAGACATGAAGAAAGAACAGACATGATTAACTAGGGGAAAGCATATTAGGGCATTGCGGTAAATGAAATGTTTTTACCTCTGATTAATCTAACTGGGCTTTGAGGAGAAATATTTATAATTATTTATATTTATATACAAATATTTATATACCAATATACAAAGTGGAAGAGGGAATGCTAAGTTTCTCAAAGATGAAAGCTTTTTGATACATAATTTGCATTTTGTTTTTATCATACTTAGAAATATTTCCATAAATGAATGGTTGATCAGACTTCTTTCCTCCCCACTGTGTCTTACTTTCTCTCCTCCCACCATGTTTTTAACAAACCTATCATTAATCAACAATTGACATCTTTGTCCTTCCCTTTTTAATATGCACTAGAAATGAAGTGCTTCCTGTTATATATTTGGTTTCTAGAGTATATACTAAAGCTGCAACCTCTGGTGGCTTATTATTCTTGTTACATCTCTATATAAAACTGGATGACAGGGCGCAGCCTTAAATATGCATTGCTAACTTGTGTGTGTGTGTAAGAGAGAGAGATAGAGCAGGAAAAGGTTTCCATCTTTATTAAACCATGTACCATTGATAACAGAAGCCCATGGTGGTTATTTTCACATCTCCTGTTCAGGAAGCAAGAGATCTGTTGGCATCCAAAGGTTAGATTAGCTAATTAAAAGAACACTAATAACAATTCCTTTCATCTGTTCCTTAAACACATTGATTGAAATCACCCCATATCAGAATTTTTAACAAAAGCCATAAGAAATGAGTTGATGTGTAACTGAAGACACAAGTCACCCTGTGTTTCTCATCTGATGCCAGCTTCCTATGGGCTGCAACAGCTGCAAATTCCATTCCCAGATTCTGCAAGGTCAAGAGTGGAGTTTGATCCAGGGAAGAAGAACAATGGAATTTGACTACATAATGAGGAGGGAGGCTCAGGTGGTTTAGTACTTGCATTATTTATCTATCTGATATCTGCTGCATGTAGCTCCTCAGTCTGTTTGCCTCTTGCTGTACAAGGCACAACACACCTGTGCCTCCTTCCTTGGGATCTGCAGTTGATGTTCACCACCACCCAGTAGCGTCACTGGGGGGTGCAGGGGATTCAGAATGCATTGGATGATACCCCAGAAGTGGGGTGACACCCAGTCATCTCCCTGCCTCCCGTGGGTGTTTTTTTGGACCACATGGAAGCTCCTCCATCCCCTGTGGGAGCTCCTCAGGCCCACGGCAGCTCTCCCTAGCCCTATGCCAGCCCTCCCTGGACCGCACCAACTCTCTCTGGGACCACGCTAGCTCTCTCCAGCCCTTCCCAGGCCCGGGCCAGCTCTCACTGGCCCTCCCTGGGCCACGCCAACTCTCCCTGGGCCCATGCTGGCTCTCCCCAGCCCTCCTTGGGCTGCACCAGCTCTCTCCTCGCTTGCGCTGGCTCTCTCTGGCTCTTCCTGGCATGGCACTGACCCTCTCTGGGCTGTGCCAGCTCTCCCCAGCCCTCCCCGGCCCTGTAGCAGCCCTCCCTGGGCTGCACCACCAGAAGTCCAGGGCTGAAAGTCATACCCACCCCAGAAGTCCCAGGCCCCCACACTGGGTGTCACCTGATGTGGAGACACCACTGCCACCACTGCGGGCTACTTATCTGAGGGTGGGAAGCTTTGTACGAGTCCCATCTTCACATCTTGCACCTGAGTTCCTCTCTTATATATTGCATAGAACTATAAAGAGACTATCTACCATTCTCTTTCCAGGCACAATTCAAATTGTGGGTTATGATCTCAAAACCCTGTATAGCTCAAGTCCAGGCTGTTTGAAGGGACATATCCTCCCATACAATCCTGGCCTGTGCTGGCCGAATGGCCGTAATAAAGAAATTGAATTTAATACAATCCTGGCCAGTCTTTGAGATATTTGGGAGAGGCCCTACTCTTAATTCTGCCACCCTAACAGGCACATCTAATGGGAATGCAAGAGTTGGCCTATGTATTGGCTGGTCCTAGATTCTGACACTCCTTTCCTAGACAGGTGGAAAGTATGTTGTAATGTATAAGTATATGAGTTGTGTGTAGGCTGTGGTGTATATATTATGTTAGGTCGATGGTGTCCCAGAATGTTTTAATCCGATGCTTTTACTTTTGTATTTTTGTATTTTATATATTTTTAAAAGGGGGTTAACTGTTATTTATTAGTACTGTTTAATATTGTTTATTTTGGGCATGTTTTATTTACATTTAATTTTAGATGTAAGCCGCCTTGATTGCCACAGCAAAAGGTGGGATATAAAAATAAAGTATTATTATTATTATTAAACTGGATTCCTTCCTGTTGTCCTTCCATCTTTTTTATTCTGACATCTGTGAATGACTTCATAAGTGTGCTGCCCTGTTTTTATTTCTTACCTTTTATTATTGCAATGTTTTAAATTTTTCTTAATTCAATAGATTAATTCTCTAAAACAAGCCTGCACATGTTTTGTGGTTATATTATTCAAGATTGTTTTAAATTGCCAATTTTAAACTGAGAAACTGTTCAATATATATATATTTTAATATTTTTGTAATTCTTTATTGTTTTAAGTTGATTTTCTTATAAGCCACCCAGAGATTGTTGGATAAAGGACAGTATTTAAATAAATAAATAAATAAAATATACACCACAACCTACACACAACTCATTTTATTTTATTTTATTTTTAACCATAACTTTTTTGGTACATGTTTTTATTTGTATCTGTTTTAACTTTTGTAAGGTGCCTTGGGTACCAGTTTTAGGGGGAAGATGAGAAATAAATAAATATAATTACTAGCAATATGGGGTGGGGGAGAGATGATGATGATAATGATGATGATGATGATGATGATGATGAGAAGGATGGAATAATTGTGGTGTTTATTCCTGTTGTAGCTCATGCATATGTAGTTCATGGAGCTATAATTCCCTCACTCTAGGAACAGTAACTACCTCTGTTATTATATCATTCCAAATATAATAACTAAATTCTGAAGGCAAACTTGTTCACAACCAGATTCTCTTAACATCATTGCTGATAAACCAGGGATGACCTTACTCTTAGGTGGCAAAGATGGTGTGTCCCACTTAACTTTTCTAGATGATGGTGAAGAACACCAATAGTTGCTCCTACTAATACTAGATTGTGTGCTTATGTGAGTTCATATATAGACCTGCAGGAAAGAGTTAGAAGTCAGCTTTGAGAACAGCTGCTTGGCTAAGCAAAGCAAGTCCTTACAAATATATATAATTTTAATACAGATACACAAGAGGTTACTTAAAATTGTATAGTGGGAAGGGAAAACCCAATGATGACGCATGCATTTAGCACAGCAAGTTTGCTCCCACTTCAAAAAAAAAAGGGGGGGCTGGCAAGCAGCTTTGGTCCTCCACACTTGCCAACAAAAGATGTCTACATATACAGCACTTTTTTGGAACAACATACTATTGAAACAATTAAGTTTCAAAACTTCCTTACTTTTTTCCTGCCCAAGAGCAATTGCTTTCATGACCACTGTCTCAACATTGTCTGTGGATTTTACAGCTTCCTTCATTCAGTTTCTTTTAAAATCCATTTGGCCTTTTCATAAATGACTGCATAATGTAGGCACACCCTAGTTAAGTGTATCTACTCTGGGCACATCAAATAAACAAAAACTCCTAAGGCATTTTTCTTCACAAACTGTTCTGAAAATGCTGATTCACACTTTCCCCAGGTTTGAGGTCTTTTCCCTGCTATATAGGTACACGGAGACTCAGGATTCAAATTACTCTCTATTTTTGTCAAGCAGTTATTTCCCCCATTCTGTTCTGATCATTTCAAAGTGATACAGTCAAATCAGTGACTTATAAACCTAGTACTATTGGTTCAGATCTTATTTCTGCTAAGAACTTATCAGCTTGCCTTAAGCAAAGTCACTTTTCTTACATTCACCATCCACACATTTAGTAGGGAATCTACCTTACAAGGATGATGTACAAGGATCTGCCATATACTATGGACCTGTCTTACAAAGATGTTGTATAAGAACAAGTGTAGGACTAGGGTGTGGCCTCCACACATTCTTACACTGAAGCTCTAGCCAGCATAGTCAATAGTGAAGAGTGCTGGGAGCTCTACTCCAATAACATCTGCAGAGCTGTACGATTCCCACTACTGGTGTAGGAAAAGCACTAAATGACAAGTAGTAATACTGTCAGCACAGATACTGGAAATTTTATCTTTGGAAGGCTAAAATACCCAGCATCCCCCAGCCACCATGGTTGGTGGCCATGTTGACTAGAGGATTCTGAGAGCTGGAGTAAATTTCCCACATTCTTTATCAAATGCCAGGCAAATAAAGATGGCAGTAGACAACTAGTAAGGCAATCCCTTCTCCATTCTTTGTGAATCCAGGCTCAAGAAGTATCTACACTTTAAAAATAATGCAATTTGACACCACCTAAGCGCTCAGTGCTCAGCATGAAAAGGGATCTTGTAGCACCTTTGAGATCAACTGAAAGAACGAAACTGGTAGCATGAGCTTTCATATCTATGAAAGCTCATGCTACCAGCTTCATTCTTTCAGTTAGTCTCAAAAGTGCTACAAGATCCCTTTGCATGTTGATTTTCCAGGCTAACGGTGATGTCTTTGCATTCTACCACTTTACGTGATGTAGCTCTGTAGCTATGGAAGCCAGGGATTTGTAATTTTACAAGGTTAACCTTCTCTGCCAAAGAGTGCAGGTGTCTCACAAAGCTACAAAGCCTAGGATTCTGTAACTGAACTCATGGCAGTTAAAATGATGTCAAACTGTATTATTTCTACAGTGTAGATGCACCCTTAGTCATGCTTAGAGCAGAATCACTGAAATATGTGCAACTTCAGTTAGTCAGGGCAATCTTACCTCCCAATACTTGCAAGTAGGCATACTGTAAGCACAAATGAGGCAGGAACCAGCCCTTTGCTGCCACCCACACATTTTCGCTTCCATCCAGGCCTGCATTCCTTCCTCTTCTCTGCAGACTCAGCCATGCTAGTGGTTGATCCTTCCAAAACCTTTCTATCTTCTGTCCCTTTTCTACTGGCACTTCAGTTGTAATTGGAAGCAACAGTTGGAACGCAACCTGCCAGAAGAGCATCCAGGACAAACACACACATCTCTCTGACTAAATGATGTGCATTACTTACTAGTTTGTTGGAAACTGAATATTTTAAAGTTTGCACTTCAAAGGCTCTCTACAGGGGAATTAGAGAAAAAGAGCCACAATGCCCAATCCACTTGGGAGTCATTTGCTTGCTCTCTTCCACAGCATAAAACTGCTTGCTCAGCATAAAAGCAGTAAGTATGTTTGTGACAGAGATACAACTTGGCCTCTTTTGCAAGACAACTCTGCAGGGAGGGCCAGTCTGCAAAAGACCTCAGAAAGGGCAGACACATAGAAGCTAATGCCTCCATTGATAAAGAGTCCAGGTTTTAATTTGGAAACATGTCCTATAAAAATTCCAAGAAAGTGAAATATGTCTCGTCCAGTAAAAGATTTTTACTTAACATGCGGCAGGAATATAATTATCTAGAAGTTGGTTTAGCTTTTTACCTGAAGCCCAATTTAGGACTTTTTTTTTTTTTAAGACAGCAAGTTGGAGATCATGCTAATGAGATCCAATGGAGGAAATATAAATAAGCAAAGGTTCCTAGCATATGCAAGCTTCTCAACTTTCCTGATTATTATTTTCATCTTTTTCTTTAAAAAAAATGCATCTCCATATCTCCCGCTGCTGTTCATCCTAGCTGTACTGCAGGTCTCTTCTTTGCCTTCCAAGTGCTAAATCCTCCTGAAAGTTCTGCTTAGAAGGAGGTGCAAGCTCTACTGCCCTTAGTAAGATAATACCAAAATTTTGCATGCTCCACGAGATCCAATATAACTTCATCAGACTTTAGCAAAGTTGGTGAATATGATAGTTTGGCAAAAATAATGTCTTTACATGAAATTGGTACAAATAATCCCATAGCTATGAGTTACAATGGATTTAAAGCACCTATGTAAGTCAGTGAAACAACATAATGAACAAATTTAGTGCCAGACTAGTTCTTAGGGACTTTTTCCATGCAAATAATACAAATCAGCCCATGACGTTCCATGCAGATATGATCTGACAAACGTGCCAAGCTCCCTGTTTTACTTTGATGCTGTTCCAATAAGATATCCAAGGGTTGTTTTTCTTCCTTTTTTCTCTCTTAAAGTGTAACCATTTTTATTCTGGACTCTGTGTGAAACATTAATCATATCACAAATCTGACTTCTGTGTCTACAGGAACAATTCTAGTAAGTGGTTTAGACACAGTCCCACCTCCCATAGTACTCTTCCAAATTTGGCTGGAAAGGCAGCTTCAGACATGGAGTAATCCACAAATCTGTTGCTCCAAAATAGTGCTGTTGAAATCAACAAGTCTTTATAAAGTACCATTACATCAATTGAATGTTATCACAGTCATGGATAGATTAGTTTATGGGACTCACAGAGTCCTATGTCCCACATTACAGCTTAATTCCATCTCTGAAACATTTCTAGTTCAGAAATGCAACAGTTCTTCTCCAAAGCCTCTAGCATGATGGTTCTTGATTTTTGCTGGATCACAGAGCCCTTTGAGAATCTGATTAAAGCTACCCTGCCCTCAAAAAAATTTTAAAAATATGTCCAGTTTATTTTATTGCACTTTCACATAGGCCAATCTGGAATGAAGGAAACTGACAATGAACACTGAAAGGGCTAAATTGTTGTCTTAAAATTCACCATGTCAGGAAAAATTCAAAGAAAAGGAATTGAAGGGGTGATCATGGACCCCACTCACCCACCCCCAAAGCACATCCATCAGCCTCGCAAATGTCCACAGACTCCAGATTGAGAACCCCTAGTCTAGTATCACATAGCTTTCCCACTGTAATTTTCTTTTGAAATATGGGAGTGGCTTACGGGTGCACTCCCATGTTATTAATTCATTAACAGAAGTAGCCCTCAAGGATAGCACTGCATTTATGCAAACAGGCACATAGCGTTCAAATTCATAAAGCAGACCATTTCTTTTACTGTTTTTGCTTCTTAATCCCCAGTGTTACCACATGCTGTCTTTCCTAATATAATATAAAAGGCTAGCTGTACAAACAGAACAATAAAATGTACAAATTGTACCTATAAAATTGTCTGGCAACCTATATCTGTTCACCTAGGAGGAAGGCTGTACCTTGGAATCCTATGCACCCTCTCCAGTGGACAAACCACACACAGCCATTCAGTGAGGCTTGCTTCTAAGCAAACATGTTTAGCTTACAATGTCCAGTCACTCCTGGCTTGTAGACATTGTAAGCACCCAGTGCTGCATCTCCAACAACTCACTCATATTCTGCAACTTTCCTCTTCCTTAGACCTACGCTGCCTTCAGTCTTCCCTTCTCTTCTTCAAACCGCCTTTTAAATTCCCAGCAATTGTTTCTTTTGTTCCTCACAACTGGGACAAATATCCCAGGTGCCCAATGGATGGTGCCATTCTGCTTCTGCTTTCAGCAAATCTTCCAGGGTGCATCTACACTGTAGAAACAATGCAGTTTGACATGACTTTTAACTGCCATAGATAGCTCCATCCTACAGAATCCTGGGACCTGCAGTTTTGTGAGGCACCAGCCCTCTTTGGCAGAGAAGGCTAAAGACCTTGTAAAACTACAAATCTCAGGATTCCATAGGATGGAGTTGCAATGGTGTCAAACTGCATTATTTCTACAGACATCCCAGGTGTTTCAGACACCTTCCATGATCTGTTAGCAAATGCAAATTGTAGCCCTCCTCTTCCCTTGCCCTTGGGTATATATTTTTCTTCGGTTGTCTGCAGCCAACCATTTTGAAAATGAAAGCTTCTGAGATGTTTGCTTGTATTTTATTTTGCTTAACAATAAGTCTGTCTTCCTGTATCTCAAGTCAGGATAAACATGCCACAAAGGCCTCATGGTAATAATGGTGGGGAACCAAGTGTGATAGTTACAGTCTCCATGTATTCAAGCTAATATACTAGTCTACCATCATCTCCAATTCCAATAAAATGTAGGTATATGTATGTATATGTAAGAATATAAATGTAAGAATCAGAGCCTGGAAAAGTATATGTAGTTCCAAAACACACTGCAGAAATAATCCAATTTGAGACTGCTTTAACTGCCCTGGCTCAATGCTAGGGAATTCTGGGAACTGTAGTTTTGTGAGACATTTAGCCTTCTCTGTCAGTGAGCCCTGGGGCCACAATAAACTATAATTCCCAGGATTCCCTAGCACTGAGCCAGAGCAGTTAAAGCGGTGTCAAACTGGATTATTTCTGCAGTGTGTTTTGGATCTAGGGCCCTTTGCAGACTGCTAGAAATAGTGCAAAAGTAACTTGACACTTTAACTGTCCTGGCTCAGTGCCAGGGAATCATGGGAATTGTATTTTTTTCTGAGACATTGAGCCTTCTCTGTCAGAGAGCTCTGGTGCCACAATAAAATACAGTTCCCATGATTCCCTAGCACTGAGCCAGGGCAGTGCCTCAATTTAATGTGCACTATTTCTGGCAGTCTGCAAAGGCCCTAAGAAGCATGTTGTGGATCGAGTGTGTGTGTGGACTCAATTTGCACTATTTCTGGCAGCCTGCAAAGGCCCTAAGACTCAGAGCTTGGAAAAGTTACTTGTTCGGACTGCAAGTCGCCAGCAGTGTGGCTCTGATGGCTAAGGGGATTCTGGGAGTTGTAGTCCAAAAAGTCCCACAAACCCATTCTGGTGTGTCTGTCTGTGTACCCCCATGCCTATATGGGGATTATTCAGGCTCGGTGTCCTTTTGTCTCCGTTTCAATATAAGTTGCCTTTCTCTGCGTTACTTGGGGGTCTTCTGCCTATTCGATGTGTGTCCACTCGTCATTCAGGATAAAATATTTGCTCTGCTGGAAGATTATGTGATATTTGTATTCTAAGCCTCACCACAGTGGGTTTCTTTAAATAGAAGCTATACTTTACTCCTAAATTGCTTAAGGCAAAGGAAGCCGAGAAGATGTTTATGAATGTTTAAATGCAAATGGAACTGAGAGTGAATGCTATGCTAGCTAACATCAAAGGCGCAGCAAAGACTCTGCATTAATGAGCCTCTTTGTTTCCTGGATCGCAGATTACAACAGGTTTCCAACTCATTGCCAAGGTTTTATCTCCATTGGGGAGGGCTAGGAATCGCAGACCACTCTGTCTCTTTGTGTGTGTGTGTGTGTGTGTGTGTTGTTTTTTCACATGCAAAGCAAGAGAATCATCTGAAAAAGGAGAGGGAGAGAGGGAAAGATTTGGTTGTGTTTTGTTTTTGTTTTGTTTTGTTTTTTTCAAGTCGCAAATATTGATGATCCTTTCCCTTCCTTTTCACTTTTCACCTAAATGGCCAGCAAAAAGAAAGGAGAAGCAGAGGGGGAAAAAACCTCTTTCAAGCGGCCCAAGGGTTAGATCCAGAGAAGAATCAGCCTTTGCAGACTGCCAGAAATAGTACACATTAAATTGAGGCACTGCCCTGGCTCAGTGCTAGGGAATCATGGGAATTGTATTTTTTTCTGAGACATTGAGCCTTCTCTGTCAGAGAGCTCTGGTGCCACAATAAATTACAGTTCCCATGATTCCCTAGCACTGAGCCAGGGCAGTGCCTCAATTTAATGTGCACTATTTCTGGCAGTCTGCAAAAGCCTAATGTCTCCCATTGCTTCGGGGCTGGTTTTGGAAGAGAATTCCGCTCTGATCCAAAAGTAATGCAAAAGTAACTTGGCATTTTTTTTTTCTGGTCCGGAGAGATCAAAGGGCGGCGGCAGCCGAGTTGTTTCGAAGAACTAGAAATCGCCACACACAAACATACACACACACACACACCTCCTTATTTCACTTTCTTTAAATAAATTAAAAAAGTGCTAGAAAGTAGTGTCTCTAGAAATCTCATTAATCCGGTCAAAAGACTTGCTTAAAAGTAAAGCAGGAGGGAGCTTGCACGTATTGGGTTATTTCTGGGCTATCACAAATAAAATAAAATAAAATAAAATAAAATAAAATCACACACACACACTCGATCCACAACAGCCACAACAGCTCCTCCTTCCTTCCTTCCTTCCTTCCAAGCGAGAGGAGATCCTGGAGGTAATTGAAGCGCTGAAAGTGACAATTTAGTAGGCAAAGGGTTAGGAAAAGCCATTCTTTCCATGCCTCCCTTCTCAGGAAAGGGAGATGGATGTGGATGTCTCTGTGTCTTTCTCTGGGGTGGTACATCGCTGGGACTCTCTTGAAACCCAGCCCTACTCCGAGTACACGCGAACGTCTGAACGCGCCCAAGGGTGATCTAGAAGAAGCAAGGGCTGCGGGATCCGGAATTTATTTTATTTCAGCCAGTATGTCTCTCTCTGAGTGTGAAACCCCTCCTAAGCCGCTCTCCCATAACGATCTGGTAAAGTCAGAATGACCAGGCGTCCTCCTTTTCCAGGACCTGTCCTCCATTCCAACCTCCTCTCCAGGAGGGATTCCACAACGTCCTCCATGTGAAGCATGATTGATTAAGGTCCTTTGCAGACTGCCAGAAATAGTGCACATTAAATTGAGGCA
>CM034703.1:235876502-235901693 GCA_020142125.1 Phrynosoma platyrhinos
CCTCAGAAATCGAGGTTCGCAGCTACCTCCCGGAGGGCTTTTTCAGTCATCACCCCTAAGCTCTGGAACAGCCTGCCGGACGAGATCTGTCTGTTAACATCTTTAGACAGCTTTAAAAAGGCTGTCAAGACGGATCTCTTCCGGCAGGCCTTTCCAGACTAGTTATCTTCCTTAGACGAGCCATCCCCCCTCGGACAACTACTCCTGCAGAACTGACGTTCCTCACATGGCTCCATCATTGATGGAAGGAACGTTGAGTCAGGCTTTTAGTTAATTTTGGCATTAGGTTTTAATTATTGTTTGATTTTTTAAATGATTTGATTTAATACTGTTTTAAGGGGGGGGGTGTCCTTTGTATTATATGTTTTATTGGACTGTACTTTTAAACTTGTAAGCCGCCCGGATTGGTGTACCATTGGGCGGGATATAAATAAATTTTATTATTATTATTATTATTATTATTATTATTATTATTATTAAAGTGGCCATTTTTTTGGACAACCAATTTTAGACAATGACATGTGCATTAGATTCAGAGATCTGTTCAGCAATTTTTTGATGATATGAAGGAAGGAACATGTGGTAGAATTTTAGATGGCTGCAAGGAAATGGTATACAAAGCACCAATGATAGCAAATGCATTTAAGGTGGATTGCCAGAGAAGGAAAACAGACAATGGGAATACATTGGATATCCTAGCCTCAATATAAAACCCTGTTGGATCAGGCTAGAGATCTATCTACATCCATCAGATCTTCAAAACTGGTCATGCTGGCTGGGGTATTCTGGGAGTTGCAACACCCCCCCCCCCAAAAAAATAGATATTTTGTCCAAGCTCTGAATGCAGTGTCTCATTTCCTGACAGGTGTCTTTGAGAAACCCAGCATCTCTCCTTCATTGTTTGTCCCCAGGCAAACTGGTATTGAAATGTAGACTGCCTCTGACAGTGGTGGTTTCATGTGGTGCTTATGGCTAACAGCTGTTCTGAGATCAAACCAAAGCAGAAGTGTGCAACTGGGGCCATCCAGAAGTTATTGGACTGACACTAAGATAAGGGCAATGTATATCGGAGCTTAGAAATGTTTGACAAGGGAGAGCTACATCTTTCATAGTACTTCAGCCAGGATGGCCCTGCATGTTTTTCAGACTCTGGTTTCCATTTATGCTGTGCATGATCTCTATGTTGTTGTTAACTGTCTTTGAGTCAGCCTTGACCCTTGGTGACCTTATGAATGAGCCTTCTCCAAGACCTCCATCCATTCTGCTCAGATCCTGCAGGTTCAGACCCATGGCCTCCCTGACTGAGTCTAACCATCTGGCATGTGGTCTTCCTCTCTATTGCCTTCCATCTTTCCTAGTGTTATTGGTTTTTCTAATCAGTCATGCCTTCTCACAATGTGCTAAAAGTATGACTACTTCATCATCTTGGCTTCCAGGGAGAATGCAGGCTTACTTAATCTGTTGAAGGACCCATTTGTTTCTTTCTACCCCTAAACATTAAAAAACTCAAACTCTTTAGCCTTTCTTTGTGAGAAATGTACAACAGCCCCTTAATCACTGTAGTTATCCTTTCTAGCATCTTTCCCAGCTCTACAAGATCCTCCTCAGATTGGCACTGTAAATAAATGAAAGTGTAAACCTTGCAAACTCCGTTTAAAACAGCAGTCACGGTGAATGAGAATCACAGCATATTTACCCAGCAGGCTAAGCTGAGAGTAACTAGACAGTTTACTTCTATCCCAGAAGATAACTTCCCATATTCTTCCTGCCCTCCCCTAATTAAATAAGGTGGGAACAAAAACACGGTATCTAAAATATTGTTTGCAGATGTGGATCCATATGAAAGAAAAACAAGATCAGATAGCTTGGCTTGGAAAGACATTTGCTCAGATCCAGCAAGCAGCAGTTGTGTGGAGACATGTATATATACATACCAGTCTGCCTCAGATTCAGGCATCACTCTCTAGGCAAATTGCTGTTGAGGGAGCAGCCCTCAGACTGAGACCATTCCCTCTTTCCTCCCTCCCTCCCTCCCTCCCTCCCTCACAAAAGATGGATATTTGTAGAACCATCAACACTGGAAGCCACAGTTATGCTTATTTATGGAGATGTTGATATATACTTAAATAGCTTTAAATAGCTTTGCTGAACCAGAGGTGGTACTTGGCAAAGTTACTTTTTGGGAACTACAATGTCCAGAGTTCCTCAGCTGGCAGATCTGGGGAGTTGTAGCCCTCCTCCACCTCAGCAACTTCTCCAAGCTCTGATTATGGTGCCTGCATGTAGATAAAGCAAGACATAGTGGTTTTATGGTATCCAAAATACTTGTATTTCCTGAAAGGTGTTGTCTGGTTTTAAAGAGATTTTCCTCCAGATATTTCCTAATAATTAAGAATAATATAGAATTACTAGCAAGGGAAATCCAGGTTTCACCAGGTTTTGAGTCTTTTCTCACATCTATGGAGTCACTTGCAAAATAAGAAGAGGATATTTTAGAAGTGCTAGTGGTTACAGGAATAAGCTGGTTACAGGAAAAGTTACTTATGCTATACCTGATAGCTGTCTTGCAATACATTATTTAGATTAAAAGCATGATATAATATTGAAACTACATAGTACTTTCATTGGTGTTAAAACATTGGTTTGATGGATGAAAGCTACACAGGTTAGTTTAAAAATGAAAATAGATGGCTACTAAAACAGTTAATAGTGTATTCACCTGCTCCCACTTACATTATTTTCACTGAGCCCTTGTAGGAAACTTTTGATTGGAGATAAAGTCAGGATCATCCATTTGCTCTTTGGCCCATTGCTGAATGATTTGCAGGACTCTACCACTGGATTGAAATTTACACAGTGAAATAATGGATGATACAATATCCATAAAGACTAGAAAAATATTATACACTTAAACACACACGGAAGGGTCTGGGGAGGGGGGCAGGGGTTATAATCTATAAGTAAAATGGCCTGGATCCAGTCTGTTATGTTCCAAGTGGATGCAATGAAATTTTAGTCCCACTGATTTCAGTGGCTGTGAAGCAAGACTAAATGAGGATCTAACCTATTAACAGTTGTCTAGACAGAACACAAAATAAATTTACTCTTAAACAGTGGGAGAAACCCCATTGGATATACCATGACTTTTAACTACCCGTATTTTCCGGCGTATAAGACGACCCGGCATATAAGATGACCCCCCCATTTTCCAGTCAAAATATAGAATTTTAGCACCTCTATCCTCCTTACCCTTATACCCAGCGTACAAGACGACCCCCCCCCCACTTTAACCACAGATTTTTCAGGTTAAAAAGTAGTCTTATACGCAGGAAAATAAGGTAGCATTCTGATTTGTTCTGATTTCTGGAACTCATTTTTTTAGATTTCTGGAAGTATAGGCACAGGTATGCAAATACATATTAAAATTGAGAAAACAGAGAGGAGTTTTCTTAGGGTAGCTTTGCATGTTATGTGGAAACATTGTTTGTGGTTCCTGCTTCACCACTTCCACATAGTACATGCAGTCAACCTTAAAGCCACTAATATTACAGAAATTGTCTCATCAGGAGTACTGGCCAGAACATAGGCTAGTTCCTCTTACTTCTAGACTTGCATAGAGCTTTAGCCAGAAGTTGACAAAGGGTGATCCTCTTAATGTTTTTGGCCTATATTTCCCAGCAGCTGTAGCCAACTTAGTCAATGCATGAATATACGAGTTGTAGTTCAACAACAGTTGGAGGACATTTGCCCACACCTGACTTAAGTCCAGCGTTCAACCAACTTAAAGCTCAATGCTATTTCATGCTCCCGTCACTATCACACTAATGTGCTAAGTTTATCAGATGATATTGCATGATGTTGCCATAATCGCGTCATTATTGCACAAATAAAGAGGAATTCTACAGCTACTTTTTATTATGGGAAAGTCCTGTGAATAAAAAGCGGCCATGGAATTCCTCTTAATTCACCCAATAATGATGGGATTATGGCGACGTTGCACAACATTGTCTGATAACCTTAGCACACTAGCATGATAGTGATGGGAGCATCCCAGTATGCTCCTATCACTTTCCTCAGTGTGATAATCTCTGAAGTATGTGTAAACTCTCAAAATACCCAGCTGAAGCAAACTAGGGGTGCATCTACATTGTAGAAATAATATAGTTTGACACCACTTTAACTGCCACGGTTACATCCTACAGAATCTTGGAATTTGTAGCTTTGTGAGGTATCAGCACTCTTTAGCAGAGAATGTTAAATAATTTATAAAACTACAAATTCCAGGATCCCATAGGATGGAGCTGCAGCTCTTAAAGTGGTATCCAACTGCCTTATTTTTATAGTGTAGATGGCACCCTTGGAGAATTCTAAGGTGGAAGAAAGAGACAGCTGATCTGATTTGGGTGCCAGTGAGGAGAAAAATGTACAGCTAGGACCCAGTCAGGATTTGGTGAGAAAAACACCTGAGGAAAGACATTCTGAACAATGATGAAGGGAGAATGTCCTCTCTCTGAGCCACTTACCAGCCCTTGTATATCACATGTGACTTGTGGGAGCAGACAGAAGAGACAGAGGCAGGACACTGACCACTAGTGAGGACTGGTGGATTTTTCAGCCCTGGTGAGTATCATAATATCCTGCTAGGTGCAGATACCTGCTTGTGATTGGACAGTTCTCATTCAAGTTCCATAGAAGGGGAAGGACATCCCATCCCCTGCCATTCATTTGATTACTGCCTTCTAAATTTGCTGAAGAGTCCTTTCAGCTCTCTTATCAGGGCCCTTGGGGGCTCTGGCATTGTTTGTTGAGAGGACCACCAGATTCCAATGGAAGCACCCCAAGCTGCTGGAAAGCCAGAATAGTATGCAGCTGGAATAACTTTTGGATCAATCAATAGCTTTTGGATCAATCAATAGCTTTTGGATCAATCCTCTATCCAACAACTGTAATACTCCAGAAGTTCTTGGATTGCTGCTCCCATCAGTTCTAGCCAACACAGCCAGTGGTGAAGGAGGTTGACAGTTTCAGTCAAAAAGCATCTGGAAGGCCTCAGCTTCCAGACATTCCTGCTGTAGCCTGTCTCCCCCATAACCTCTCCATTTCCTACTGGAATTTATTTATTTACTATATTTTGTAGCACCCAGTGCTCATATTGAGTTAAAATTCTGAACAGAGTGTCATGTTTGCATTTCTCTCTCAAATGAGATTAGCATGCTTTACTGCAGTGAACCTACATGTTAGCAAAGAGCTTATTCTCTCTTGTCAGGGTTTTCCTGTAAACATATGTAGGAGACCGGGATTAACTTTGTAATCCTTCCTCCTTGTTCCCCTTCATGCTTGCTACCCCATGGAGTGCTTTCTCAAACTGTCATGGATCTTCTTCTATTCAAGTGCCAAAGAAAACATCAGTTATCATAATGTTCCCGTTAAAATACTGTCAGCACTGTTCTAAGCAGTTTTACTCAGGTCTGCAGGTGAGGGCATGAATGTTGAACATTGTGTATTGGAATGCTTTCTGAAAAGGTTGCTCAGTTGGGATTTTACTGGAAGATATGTTTATTAAACAACAAATCTTCTGTTGTTAGCTGGGATCCTAATGCTTTCAGGACTGTTCCATTTTCCCAGCATAAATCCAGGATTACATGTTCAGTCAATAGGAAAACTTTATTCATTTCTCAAGTAAGATGGTGAGGCCACATTTAGGCAAGTAGGGGAAGGGCAAGGTTACAGGCAAGAAAAAGGACTACCGTTACATGTATACAATATTAAATGGTTTAAGAGTGTAATTGAAGAGGATTCATGTGATTTCCCCCCTTCCCTCTTAGTAATGAGAAATACTCTGAAGCAGGGGCCGGCAACCTACGGCCCTTGGGCCGGTTCCAGCCCAGGTCTCTGAACTTACCGGCCCAGGCAGACCCCTGCCACCTCCACCGCTGCCACGCGCCGCCGCCGCGGCATGTTTTCGCCTCCATCCGCCCACGCACCCCATGGCTGGCATTTTGATTTTCAAAATGGCGGCCGCACCGCATTTGCGCATGCGTAGGAGTATTGCACATGCGCAAACAAGTCGCTGCCGCCATTTTGAAAATCAAAATAGCAGCCGCGAGTGGCGGTCTCCATTTTGTTCTCGAACGCATCACAGCTGCCATTTTGAAAATCAAAATGGTGGCCACGACATGCGCAGCGGCGGTGGCAGCGTGTGCGGGGGGTTGCGCACAGTGGGGGGTGTGCACGCGTGCGCGCGCCGCCATTCCCCCCTCTGGCCCAGTGGAAAGGAGGACTTTGGGGGACCGGTCCAGAACCTAAAAAGGTTGCCTACCCCTGCTCTGAAGGTTAGATATACATTCCCTTTTCTTTTTTATTACTTTTTTTTTGGAAGTAAAATGAATTTTGCCTTTTGGTATATGTAACATGGATATAGGCTCAATTAATTTTTATAGCAATTCACTCACTGGGTTGCGCTTAGTAAAGGGACTGGAAGTATAGGGACTGGAAGTATAGCTGTCCCAATGAAATTCTAATGATGTCCCTGGCTGATTGGTTCTACTCAAAGTGCCACAGAAATCTCTATTCTCTCTTGTCAGGATTATAAAGGCTTTCCTAGTGTCAACTAGTTAGAACCTTCTCCAGGGCACAACATGTTGCAAAGGCTCAAAGGAGGCTGGTCAGCTCACTCTCATTGCCATAACAGGCGCTCCTGACCGTCGCATTAACCTGATTCCTCATCAGAAGCGAAGAGTCAAGGAGCACCCCCAGACTGCGAACACAGTCACTGGAGGAGAGTGTGACCCCATCCAGGACTGGAGGTTGCAACCCAATTCTTGGTTTCGGGGCCACTACCGTAAGCACCTCCATCTTGTCTGGATTCAGTTTCAGTCTGTTTTTCCTCATCCAGCCCATTACCGCTTGAAGACATTCATTGAAAGAGGAAATGCCATTGGAATTCGAGGCCGACAACACAGAGAAATAGATTTGAGTGTCATCAGCGTACTGATAACACCCAGCACCATAACTCCGTATAATCTCACCCAGCAGCTTCATATAGATGTTAAATAACATCAGGGACAAAATAGCTCCCTGAGGGACCCCACAATGAATACACTCAGTTCCCAGTGGTCTGTATGTTGTGTTCCCCCTTTGCATTTTTTTATAAAAAGAATCTTCTATTTATATATGCCTTGGTGTTGACCTATCTCCATTTGGCTCTCATGTCAGGAGAAAGGTGTGATATCAATAAAATAAATCTATCTGGGCATTCCAATTCAATTAGACTCAATCTTAGTGTCAGCTTTGGTCCTGCTGTTGCTCAGCAGGACCTTTTTGACTTTGGTCCTGCTGTTGCTCAGCATCTTGATACTGTTATTTTGTTGCTGCCTTCAAGTCATTTTTGACCTATGGTAACCCTAAGGTGAGCTACCTTAGAGTTTTCCTGGCAAGATTTATTATTCAGAGGGCACTTGTCACTGTCTTCCTCCAAGGCCTAGAGAGTGTGATTTGCCCAAGGTCGCCCAGCCAGTTTCCATGGCTGAACAGAGATTTGGCCTCCCGGAGTCCTATTCCAAAACTCAAATTGCTACACTATGTTGGCTCCTGAATTTGTTAGCAGATGAAATGATTAGGAGTGCATTTGGATGGTCTTTGTGAAAGAGCAGGAGGGTTTACCCTGAGGGACACATGTCTGCTCACAAAATGAGAAAGTAAAACCATTTGCTACTATTTTCCTGGAGATGAAGTGGAAAATTATATCAAGTGTTGCAGCTTAAATTGCTGCAAGCTAAAATGCTTCACTCCTTGAAAAGCCACTGTACAGGGGAAAGGCAAATGCAAATAGAACATGAGCATCCATTAATTTCTCATTTAAATATGCAGTCTCATTTAAATATGCAGTCCCAGTTCCATTTACAGAAGGGGATGTTTCAAACCTTTAAGTAAGGTACTTTTTAGGTCAGAGTAGATTTATACAAGTAGGGGGATTGGATTGCAGCAGAAAACTAGGGAACTCAGAAAGTCACAGAATGGGTCATGAGATTTGTACCGTGTGTGAAAATTGGTTTGGTGGTAGTGTTTTTAGAACTGGGCAGCTGTCTTTGACAAATTTTTAGCTACTCTTCTATCAACAGTCTTTAGAAAATGAAAGCATAGTCAGGGTAAAGACTGAAAGAAAATGACAAGATGATAGTCACAAGAGCTGGAAAATACAGAATTACTAGCAGATGCAATTTCTGATGTAATATAAAAAAGAAGATTAAAAGGCACATAGAACATCGTGGCACTGAAAAAAAGGATTGAAAGAACAACATTTTTTATAAAGTTCATTTTTATAAAGTGGAAAACTGTAATACACTGAACATTCATTTATTAAAAGGATTTCATTTAAACATATTTATTAAAATATTTTAATCTTCTTTCCATTGTGTATGGAAATAAGCTCTCTCAGAAAGCCATCACAGACCAATCCAGCAGCAATTGCTTTCAGTACAGACTACATACTGTAAAATTCTTAGTACTATTAATCCAGAAATGAAGGTTTACTTAACACAACACAGTGGCCATGTGGAATTCTCCTGCAGATGCTCCAGGTATTCAGCTCATTCACATGTACTGTCTTATGGCCACTTCAGCTAATATATGTGAAACAATTGACTGTATTATGACAATTATTGACCTAAATCCTGTTGCTAATACTGACAAGAGCAGCCTCAGTGAATCAATAGGTTATTGATGTTGACATCAAATTCAGTATTTGATCAAATAGTCTAGTTGGGACTAATCAACAGGTTACCAACCAATGTGTGGTACACACTATGGATAATCCATTTACCATTTTAATTTTTTTATTTATTATTGCCTTGTAAAGAGTGAGGTCATTTCCTAGGGCTGTACAACTTTTGTGGAACTCCCTTCCCCAGGAAGTTTGATTGACTCTCTCCCTGTTGTCTTTCTGCCAGCAGGTAAAGACCTTTTTACTTAAGGAGGCATTCAGTGTGTTGCAGCATACTAAGAAGCATGAGGGGGTGTAATTTCATTCTGTTTTAATGCTGTTTAATGTTTTTAATGCTGTTTTAAACATGTCTTTTAATTTGTAAGAGTTCAGCCTTATAAGCTCTTGGACCCATTTATTTGTCTTTTTGTCTGGCCATAGAATCTATAGAACTTTCCTCCTGTACTACATTTCAAATGAATTGACTCTTTTCTTATCAGCTTTCTTTACTGTCCTGATTTCACAGCTATACACAGAGTGGAAATACGATGACATGGACAATCCTGACTTTAGTATTCAATTATACTTCTTTATGGATTTTAAAGATTTTGATTAGTTCCTTCATAGTTGCCCTTCCAAGTCCTATGTCTTGATTCCATCTCTATTTTTGATATATGACTATGGAAAAAGTATTTTAGTGTCTTCATCATCTTCTTTGAATTTACATAAATCATCTGTTGCTTGGAGTGGGAGTGGGAAATCTGGATTTTGCATAGTTTTGAGCCATTTGTTTTTAATTGACATCAAATTAGCTTTGATTTATGGTGATCCTATGAGAGACCTCCAGAAAACCATGTTATTAACAACCTTGCTAAGGTCTTACAAAACATAGGGCTGTGGCTTCCTTGACTTGAGCCTATTCACCTGAAATTTTATGTTTTTCTTTTCCTACTATCTTCCACCTTACCAAGCAGTATCATCTTTTCTAAGTTCTGTTTTCTTATCATATAAGAACTTGCTTACTGTACTGCTAATTGTTTGGCCCACCAAATCCACACATTGTGAGAGTTTCAGAATTAGCTGCTCTAGATATATTTAAGATGCTTTATCCCAAATGCTCTCTTCTGTGAGAGCTCTGTCTATCTTTGCTTGGATTTCTCCTTGAAAAGGGATCAGAGAGAGAGCGAGAGCGGTCTGTTGCAAATGCATGAAAAATGTAATATCATAAGATGCTAATTTCCCTTTCCCCTCACCCCAAATGAACTACAAATTATTAAAGTATATTCTTTTTTAAATGGTACAAATGACTTCAAAACCAAATTGAAGAGTTTCTTCAGTAGACAACTCTTCCTTTTAGGTGGTTACAAACCTTAGAGGTCAGACATGTTGAAACTTTGATCAGATTAGACTATTCTCCTTGGTGTATACATAGTAATATAATTAAGTTGAGACCTGAGGGAGTTTTCTGAACATTGTTGTATCATGTAGCATGTTGGTAGTATACAGTAGCAAAAGGCTTAAAGAAGCACTTCTACATTTCTTAATTTTGGAACTGGGTGTGTGAGCTTCGTAAATGAGCCAGGGTTTCCCATAGGTATTTTGTAGTTGTAGGCTAGTTTTGCCCAACCAGAGTAAAAACAAGGACTCCCTTTGGTTTTGCAGACAGAGATCAGATACATTCAGTTTTTATGTTTCTTTTAAAATATTTATGATGCAAAACTAGATTGTAGCTCTGTGAAAGCTGGTCTGGATTATCTTTTCATTTTGTCTGTTCAGCAGAAGCAAATTTTACATTTTAATTCTGTCAAAATATGCCACCATCTCCAATGCATCCAAAGGAGAAACAAATTTAACATGTTAAATTCCAGAATTCCTATTAGGGTAATACTTTTATTATACCAACAAAACAGGCACTGAAATGTGTGTAAACTTTTAATTTTATAATAAAGGTTTTATAAGAATATGGGCATTAGCTAAAATGGCTATCTCTCCTTTTTGCCTTCATGTGTTAAAAATGTAATGTAACCCATCTTTCTACCCTTAATGAGAAATATTTACTTTAAAAACGTGACAAAGAAGGAGAGTCTATAAAACTCTTCATACACTATAAAGTTCTTTATACACTGAAGTAAGAGTGGAGAGTTGTTACATCTTCCACACTTAATCCACTTCCATTTTTTCATGCAAGGTATTTCATACTGTGTTAAAAGAAAAGTTGTTCATGTTGGTCTTACTATTGTCACAATAAACGTCAGTCCCATTTATTTCCATTGGTACTGTCTCGGAAGGGGTGACATTATATGTTGCCCATAGTTCCCTTTTGTTTCTTCCAAATGTTTCATCTTAATTGGAGGCATTATTCACATTAGTAAATCTCGCCTTTGCATTCCAATCTTCTGTCCATCCTTCCTATAGCCACAAAACTGGTATTACCTTTTATTACAAGGTGATTTAATTTATCCAAATGCCCTGTGGAATATTTAAAACATTTATGTAGTGGGAAAATTAGATATAATTATCATCTTTACAAGAGTTGCAGTAACATGGCTCTATGAATGATACAAAATGAATGTGAATTACAGTGAGCACTGAATAATTAAAGTCTGGGTAATGGTGCTTTCATAGCACTTCTTGAATCCCAGATTAAAGAATGTCTTCAAGCAAGTTACTTTCTCTCTGCCTCAGTTTCTCATCTGTAAAATAAGAATGATAATGATAAAAGCAGCTCATTGGATGCTACACAGATGAATGTGATAAGAACTGTGAAGCATTTTGATATAGTATGCTACTACAGGCATAATTAATAATATTTCCATTATTCTTGGTCAATTAAGCCAATTATGCAAAACTGAGCTTGTCTGATATATTCAGTCAGGTTCTCTTCTCATTTTCTGATTCTTTGGTTTTTGTTGTGAAGAAGATATTGTTCATTAACTACGTGTTTACCTCACCTTTTTTTTCCCCAAGAGTGACATGGATGGGGTTCTCCCATTTTATTCCCATCAAAACCCAGTTAAGGAAGTGAGGTTGGGAGATGATAACTTGCCCAAAGTTCTGTTGCTTTAAATCAGGCATGGCAAAGTGTGGTCCTTGGGCAGAGTATAAATAGGTCATATGACTATATGCTGGACAAAACATCAAGCTGCACTTAGCCAAGAGCAAAATCTTCTGTATCTGGCTGAGTGTGGAAGGGACTATTGCAAGGGGAAAAGAAGAGAATATGAGCCTAAGGCTCACTGCAACTCCTTCCCATTTGTACATGTTGCGCTATAGTTAAGCATGATATGTGAATACTTTGCATACTGTGCCTTGAAATAGCTACAGAATTTTTAAAGAGGTGTCTCTGCTCATCTGTTTCATTATACATCTATTAATCTATAAAGTTGCCATGAGATTCAGTTTTTCTTTAAATTTTTAGTTTAATGTTTATTCATTGTATTCCTGTGTTCCATTTTTATGTCACTCTTCCTTCAAAAAGGTTAAGGCAATGTACACACATTTTACCCCTCCAAACAAGTTTATTTTCATAACATCCTGTGATATAGATAAGTGTGAGAGATAGTAAATGACACAAGGTCACCTCTTTAGCTTCATTTAGAGTTGTATTTTCTGCTTCCATGCAAGGAGGCCAAATCACTACTCAGAAGTGGATGTTTGTGTCACATGTCATCCTGACAAACTATTTCACATGGTTGGAACAAATTTTATCTGGTTTGCTCTACAAGCTTTTATTTTTACTGATGTGAGCTTTGATCTGGATCCATTTTAATTTTTGTAAGTTATTTTGAGTCCTAGAGCTGTGGCAACTGTTGGGCAGTGGGGGTAGGTTGGGAGAGGTAGAAAATGAGGAACAGATAAATTGATTATATAGAGTCCTTTTAATCTCTCAGTTCCATTCCTTCATGGATATCTGAAGTGTGAGCAAAGGGTGGGGCACATGACTCCCTTGGAATCCTACACCTATTTAGACACACAACAAATTAGTCAGCAGGAGATTTAGTGTTACCCCTGATCCAAAACACACTTCAGAAATAATCCAGTTTGAGACTGCTTTAACAGCCCTATCTCAGTGCTAGGGAATTCTGGGAACTGTAGTTTTGTGAGACATTTAACCTTCTCAATCAGAGAGCTCTAGTGCCACAATAAACTATTCCTGGGACTCAGGAATAGCGGACTCAAACTGGATTATTTCTGCAGTTCTGAGACCACTTCTGTTGAGAGTCCAGCTACACTTGAACTCTTTGCATTATACTGGGGAAGAACTTTGCTGGCTAACAGGCAGCTCAGATAAATGCTGCTCCTTCTGATGCTACTTTTGAAAATCTTACAAGATTTGGACTAAATAGAAATATAACAAAAATAGAACTTGCATGGTATATAGGTTTGTCTAAATAGTATCTTAGTTTCAGTGTGGTTTTTTATAGTACTAGGTCTACTTGCAACCATCTGTACATTAGGGTTAGGAATCATGGAACCCTTCAGATGTGGTTGAACTGCAAATCCCAGCAGTTCTAGGCAATATAGCAAATGCTGAGAGTTGCCATATAGCAACTTCTGCAGTAGTGCCTGAATCCTAGCCCAGCTCTAGGCTTTCCACACTGCAATGGATCCCTCTTTTTACAATCTAGGAACCGCAGCACAAAGCTTGTAATATTTTAATCTCTGTATATATTGAATATGTTATCACATACCCAGCTTGTATTTCCATTAAAAGAAATCCCCAGATTCTCAGCTTTAATTGTAAAAAGCAAATTACTAGCCCTTGTAGACATTGAAATATGTACCAGAATGAGTAGCCACTATTCTTCCCATTGTTTTGTAAGCATCTAGTCTAGTTGTACAGTATTTCCTTATTTTTAGTCAGTGAAGCCATAGCAATGAATGATGATCCATCTCTCTGGAAAAGAAATGTTTGGGTTCAGTTTAGAGCCATTGTTGCAGTCTATCTGGGTGAGAAATTATTGCCATAAAAATACATATTCAGAAATCCAAGACTTAAGTGTAGCTGTGACTGGACAGTGGTGTGCCTATCACCATTCCCGAAAAAAGTAGCACAAAGACAAAAGTTCATGATCTTTCTAGTTCAGGTTTTATTTAAAATTGTGGTCCCCTCCACTGTATTATAAACAATCTTAAAGCTACTCTACCAATTCATGCAGATGAAAATTTATCATTTTGTAGGTGACAGGGCTGGAGCTGAAAGGTTCTAGTTTTTTTCCAGCCCTTCAAAGTGATTCAGGGTTGTTGCACCCATTTTGTTGAGAGGAGGTAATGGTCTGTGATAATAAAATGTTTTCAAACACAAAAAGGAGAGTGTCCAAAGAAAATGTGTTCAGTTCAAAATACAAGTTATGGTAGCTGATTTAACATGTGTTTGATGTCAGCGCACAAGAAAAAATTAAGAATAAATGTATTTCTAGAACCCTTCTGCTCCTGCCAAAATTACTGATTGCAGATCCTACTGCTATTCCCCACAGAATGTTTACTAACATTTTTTATGATAAAGATATTAATTCTATCATGCAGACCCTTTTCCTGCCAATATCGTGGGAAGCTTTCAATAAGAGTAGAGATGCCCAAAATTACTACACAAATCCTTAAATAGTTTGCTTATCTTTATTACCTCCTTGTGTATCTCCTTAAGGTTTTCTTCTTAAATAGTCTCATTCCATATAAACCTCGGAGTTCATGATGTATCTTATGTTCTGCATTAGTGCTGCCAAATTCCATGTTTTGAGGCTTTTCCTCCCATTGTTCGTAGGCTTCTAAATGACCCTGAATGTGACACCAAGGATCAAAGGTAGTGTGAACATACAAGTGTTACAGCAGCACACGCAAATGAAAGTTATATACCACTGTATTCTTTGCCATCTCCACCACCTGAGTTCCTTCAGGCACCCTGGCAGGCCTTCATATTTCTGCTGCTACTTGAAATGAAGTAATAGTTGATTCCAGTATGGCCACTTGTGAATGGAAGACCACCCTGCATTCTAAGAATGTAGGGTAATCCAGTAGTGAATCTTTGCTAAAGTAATAACATGGACAGAAAATCTTTAACAACTTTCCCTCTGGAGGGTTCACCAGTGCTCCAGAACAGGCTTTCAAGAGACAAGGGAAGTTGCAATGCATAGAAATAATTTCAGATTCCCATCCCCATATTTCCTCCTTCTAGCAGGAGCAGAGCTCCCTAGGTTTGAATCTGGATCAATACAATATGAATGCTGGGTTAACTACCATTATATATTTTAAAAGAATTTATCTTTTTAAATATATACTTAGAAATTTGTTTCTGCATCTTTCAGCCTTTTCGGTGCTTCTCAACTTTTGGCCCTCCAAATATTTATGACTTCAGCTTCCAGAATCACTGGCCATTGGTGGCTGGTGTTTCTGGTAGATTCAAAGAATCAGTGCTCCTGTCTATTCTACTTCCTAAGGTCTAGTTAGGGAATGAGGCTCCTAAAACTTACTACTGATATATATTTACTTATTGAATTTATATCCCTCCTTTCTATTGGTATAGGACCCAAGTCATCTTACGACAAATTAAAGCAAAGGACCACTAAAACCTGTTTGATACAAACATGTAAAAAGGATAAGCAGTATTTTTTAAAACACTAAGCTGGAAGAGTTTAAAACTGAGAAGGCTGTCTCCCTTGCCCTCACCAAACACCCCTGTGATGGAGGTAGGATGGAGAGAAAGCCTTCCTCTGAAGATCTTAAAAACTAGACAAGCTAATAAAATTATTTTGAATAACTTCTTTCTTCAAAATGAAATTCAGCTTTTGCGCTATAAAAATAAGTGGAAGAGCGTTGATCATTTTATCTTGTTTAATGCTGTGTTGGTTTATTAGTTTTTGTATCCATTTATAATTAATATTTGACCACTAACCCCAACAAGCTGCTGGTTGCTAAGGCTATTTATTTGAAATGATATAAAATCTGATGTTTGTGTTCTTATTTTCTATTTTTTTTTTAATTTTCAAAAAAGAAACAAAATCAAAACCCACAAGGTTCATCCATGTTACAGATTAACATCCTGGAAACTTTCACTTTGAAGAACAAAGTGATTTTTATACTAAACGAGTACACAGTGTATCTAGGAAATGGCAACATTTTTTTCAGCTTAATACCCCAACTTGAAAAGAACTGAATAGATATTTCATGGGGCGGGGGGAGGTTGCATTTCAATTAACATTGTCTCAAGCTGAAGTTCTTTACTTGTTGAATTTTGAATGTGATCTTTTTCCAGACAGACTTTTCCAGGCAGTGTTTCATTCATATGCTCAAGTAAAAGCAGAACCTGATGTTACAAGAGAACCAAAGCTACCTTCACTCTAATTCCCCCTCCCCGGCCACCCTCACACCATGTATATGGAATTCAGGATGTGATAGCATGACATCAAGTGATAGTAGTTCAGAGCAGGAATGCACAGAATTCAGTGACTTTACACAATGCTATATGGCATACTGGACATTAGTTAAATCTTGACAAGAAAATGGGTGTAGCAGAAGAGATAACAGTATCAATTCTGAATTTTCACTCTACACACAAGATTATAAGAAGGGCAGATCCTTTCACTTCATAGAGTAAGGTGCTCCGCTAACATTTAAAAAGGTAAAGATATTCCCTGTTGACAAGGTTGTCAAGTCATGTCCAACTGTAGGAGAAGGTGCTCATCTCTGTTACTAAGCCGAAAAGCCAGCATTGTCAGAGACTAGTCTGTGGTCATGTGGCCAGCATGACTGCACAGAACACTGTTTACCTTCCCACCAAAGTGGTACCTATTTATCTACTTGCATTTGCATGCTTTTGAACTGCTAAGTTGGCAGAAGCTGGAACTAGTGACAGAAGCTCACCCCATCATGTGGCACTCAGGCCTCGAACTGCCAACCTGCCTATCTTGCAGTCTACAGAATCAGCGTCTTAACCACTTGAGCCACCACGTCCCACCTAACATACAATCATCTAAAAGGCCTCTACTGCCATTCTGGAGAGTTTTGCTCTTCAAAGGAATGCAAACCCCCACATATCTAGCCCTGAGGGATCCTCCATATGAAGCATTGTGGGTGGGCTGCCCTGACTGCACTTGCACTTGTGTCCCTCAGAGCAAGGCATCTGGGCCTGGACAACTCTGTGGAGAGCTACATCATATTTTTGTGCAGTCATTCTCCACAGAATCTGGGAAGGGGGCACAGTGGGGAGTGACATCTCTCTTCTTGTCTGAGGCAGTGGGGTCACTTTGGCCACTGCTTCTTTTTCCAGTTCACTTGATGAAATAGCCACATACTTATTTATATTTCTAAAGTAAACTATCTTGATTGTATAGCTAGATACACTCATAAATTTGTAGGAGGAAAAAGTATCCCAAGGCATGTGCACTTCTTGCATAATAGGATTGTGTCTCTATGGTCTATATAGGAATGCCCTTCCTGAAAAAGGTCCTTGAGTGCATGATGGCTGATCAGCTCCCATCACCCTGGAGGAGACTGCTTTCATTCATTTCAGTCGGGGTTCATGCCTGGTTACAATATGGAGACCCCCTTGGTCATTGGGTGGATGGCCTTGATTGGGTTAAAAAAATAGGGAGCAGTTTTCTGAACTGGTTGTGGACAGCAGTATATCCATTCCTATAGTAATTTCCAGAAAGTAGATATGTGTGTCCCACAAGTTGTAATTCCATCAGCCATGCTATTTAACATCTGCTTGAAACTGCTGAGTGAAGTCATTCAGAGATATGTTCCAATGGGAGTGTTTTTGGATAAGGGAAACCACTTTGTTGAGAAAGGATTAAGCACCCTATTTTAGCACATTTTATCAGTTCTCCTGGGCTATGGGGTGAGGGTTTAAAATCCAACAGCATATGTGTGAGGTAATGTTCCTCTTTTGTTGTTGCAGTAATTCCCTTTCTCCATTAAATCCCGCTCATGGCCTTAAAGGAATAGCCTTATACCACTCAGCATTTCTGGTCTTTACATTTCTAATTGTGAACTAATTGAACAGGTATAGTTTTATGGGAACAGTAAATTCCTGTTGACAATGTGTCTTGTGCGCATTGCTGCTTTAAAAAAATCCCTTTGCTTGCTCTTTGATTATAATTCTGGGTTCCTTCTTAGTCACTTCCTCCCTGTAAAATTCCCCAAAGCAGCCTGCCTCAAAGGGCTGCACTGCAAATGTCTGGAACCATCATGCCTAGTGAGCATCCTTATGCTAGTTGGTAAATGATGGAAGTTGGTGTTGGTGCCAAGCTACTGTAGCATCTCCCAGTGGAAGATATTTCTCCACCTCAGCAGAGGGCTGAGTCAAAAGTAGGGTGTCAGCGAAGGGGAAAATGCATAACTCATAAGGCAAAATAGAAGTTTCTTAAGTTTTTGTGTTACAAATGGTGTCTGGCATTTTAAAAGCATTATACCAGGGATAGGCAACCTTTCCCCTTTAAGGGCCGAGGGACTTCAGCTCCCAGAAGCCTCAGCCATGTTGGCCAATAGTCCCATGTTGGCCAATAGCTCCTGGGATTCTGGGAGCTGAAGTCTCTCAGCCCTTAAAGGGGAAAGGTTGCCTACCCCTGCATTATACAGTATAAATGTTGGCACCATTATTCCCCACAGTTTATTCTTACATGTTGCTCAGTTCTTTCAACTCCTCTTTCTTTACACTTATCAGTTTTTGTTTTTATTCTCTTTCTTGTTTGTACTGGGACCCTTCAGAGATACTAAGGAACAGGGCTGCATATTGTGCCATCTTGTTCTGAAGAGCAGTTCACAGCCTTTTTTGTGTGTGGTGACAAAGCTTGGCAATAGCTGGCAAAAGCTACCAATGCATTATGTGATTCAGTTTTTTATGGTTTCCAGGGAGGTGATGTGGTCATACTAAGCTGCAAATGACATTCTGCCAGACTGAAAGAGTACAAGGTATCCACTACCAAGTATAGTGCCCTTTTAAAAATCTCTATAATACAGCCTTCCACTTGTTATAACTGCCATTTTGGTATTAGCAGTACTGCATCCTGTTCCTACTACCACTCCACCAAAAAGTATATAACTCTTCTGACATTCCCAGCATACATTTTGAAATGTTTAAGTACGTAACTTCCATGTCAGTCCTGAAGGGGAAATTCCTGTGCAGTGGGCCATTGGTATCTGCTGGAGGTTGATATCAAAATCCATGGGTGCTCAAATCTCATTATATACAGTGGCATAGTAAAATGGTACTTCTTATATAAAATGGCAAAGTCAAGGCTTACCTTTTGGAATACACACACACACATTTTAACTGTGTGTGGTTGAGTCTGTAAGATAAGGAATCTATGGATATGGACGGCTGACTTCAGAATGTTTCACTTTGCTTTTTATATATACGTGTGTGGGGAAGGACCCTTCTGTGCTACACAATTATAGCCCTATGATTCCATTTTAAGTGCAGTGACCACATCCTGTGAAATGCTGGGATTTGCAGCTTAGATATTTAGAATTCTCAGCCAAAGAATGTTGTGCCTCACCAAAGTACCTTCAATACAAAAATACTGCAGGACTGGTCCAGTGGCACAAGGCTGACTCCAGGAGAAATCTATTTGAGGCAGCTACACAAATAAAATACCAATATTTTAGGCCTTCCAGCAGCCTTGACTGAAAAAAAATTATGGACTCAAGCTACTTCTGCTTCTAAATATTTCAATGGCACTGTATTTGCTCTCCAGTATTTTTCATCAAGTAGTGAGCCAGCATGGTGTAATTGAGCATTAGACTATAGGGCCTTTGCAGACTGCCAGAAATAGTGCACATTAAATTGAGGCACTGCCCTGGCTCAATGCTAGGGAATCATGGGAACTGTATTTTATTGTGGCACCAGAGCTCTCTGACAGAGAAGGCTCAATGTCTCAGAAAAAAATACAATTCCCATGACTCCCTAGCACTAAGCCAGGGCAGTGCCTCAATTTAATGTGCACTATTTCTGGCAGTCTGCAAAGGCCCATGACTCTGGAAAACAGTATGAATCCTTGCTCATGCATGGAAACCAACCTGGTTACCACACTCTCTGAAATCACACTCTCTCTCAGCTTCAGAAGAAGGCCATAAAACCCCATGATGGGGTCACCTCAGGGCTGCCATAAGTCAGAAACAACTTGGAGGCACACAACAACAATTTTCCATCCAAGACTGGATCTTTATGTTTGATTCTAAGATCCAAAACACACTACAGAAATAATCCAGTTTGACACTACTTTAATTGTCCTGGCTCAACACTGGGGAATTCTGAGAACTGTAGTTTTGTGAGACATTTGGTCGTCTCTGTCAGAGATCTCTGGTGCCACAGTAAACTATAATTCCCAGGATTCCCTAGCACTGAGCCAGGGCCATTAAAGCGGTCCCAAACTGGATTATTTCTGCAGTGTGTTTTGGACCTAAGTTAAGAAATACTGACCATAAAACTTACCAGGTAAGAAATGGAAGTTCACTCAACATTTAGTGAGCTTGGGAAAGTTGCTAATTTAGAATCCAACTTGGATTCTGAGGTCCAAAACACACTGCAGAAATAATCCAGTTTGAGACTGCTTTAAGTGCCCTGGCTCAGTGCTAGGGAATCATGGGAGCCCTCTGACAGAGAAGATTAAATGTCTCACAAAACTAAAGTTCCCAGAATTCCTTAGCATTGAGTGAGGGCAGTTAAACCAATCTCAAACTAGATTATTTCTGCAGTGTGTTTTGGACCAAAGAGGCGCATATCAAACAAGTAACTTTCCCAAGCTTTACTTAGCAATGAGTGAGAAGCCTAGCTCACTATTAACAGTAATAAGCCAACTGGAGATCAGGTAAGTATCTTAATTTCTGAGAGAGAGAGAGAGAGAGAGGTTTACAAAAATTATTTCTGCTACAAGAAGTTCTTTCCTCACTTCTCATATTTTATATCAGAGAGAGTGGGTGCTGGGAGATGAAATGAGGATTGTTAAAAAGCATTGTGAGAAAACACTTAGAAGAATCTATTTGTTTACCTAAAGAAGGAAAGAAGGAAGGAAAAGTGAATAGTTGCCTATTATGTCTAGACAGCACTTTTTAAAGAACCTCCCTAATGTAAAGCAGGCTTAATGACAAATTTCAGAGGTGCTGCTGAATATTGAAATGGTAGAGGATTTCTTGCTGGCTACTCATTATAATTATTAGCTTAAAAGCTTAAATCCACCCTGACTTTATTATCTAGTAATTTTATTGTTAAGAGCAAAACTGACATGAAAAACAACTCAACAATGACTGCAGGTATATCTCTTGTTACATTGTTTACACGTCTTATTTCCTAGCTATGAAATTGTTTTAAGATTCTTTTAGGTAGGAGATGAGTAAATCTGTACATGTTAGTAATTCTTGAGAAAGCACTGAATCCATGCTTTCCCTTCCATGCATAAAGAAATGGACACAAAAATACCACTTCTGATCAATTCAATACTCTTTCTAATATATTTAGAATCTGCAGCTAGAGTTGACTGCAGAATATTTTAAGTGACTTCTAGAATTATTAATTATTTTTACTATGATATACTGATCTTATGCATATTTACTGTGAAGACACAAGTTATTTCAGTGAGATTTATTCCCAGGTGACCATGTATATTACTGCAGCCATTTTTGTTTTCAAAAATCCTACCTTTTCTGAAAAAGAGGCAGAGAGATGATAGACCTTAGAAACAATCACTTTCTCACACACACACACACACTATACCGGGGTAGGCAACCTTTCCCCTTTAAGGGCCGAGGGACTTCAGCTCCCAGAAGCCTCAACCATGTTGGCCAATAGTCCCAGGTTGGCCAATAGCTCCTGGGATTCTGGGAGCTGAAGTCCCTCGGCCCTTAAAGGGGAAAGGTTGCCTACCCCTGCACTATACACTTATAATCAATTACATTGTAAGAAGTAGAAATATTAGATATTATTTTCTCGAGTAGTTTTCTAGACATTTATGTATTTTGTTAACATCTCATAGCAATCTGCATATGAAAAATGTATATTCTTTAATACCTGTACTGTGCAATCCTTTACAAGCCTACTCAGATTTAAGTCCCATTAATCATATATAGTATTGCAGCCATAGGATTCCCAAAGCATATTTATTTTATTATATTCAACATAATCTAATAAAATTCAATGGTAATTCTGTTCATTTTGCCAAGTCCCAGCTAATCTTATGCAGGACTGGATTTAAAGTACATTTCATTAAATTTTAGTCATCTGTGTCATCTGAGTGTCATAGAAGTAACTACTTTAATTTATTGAGGGTTTTGTTTGTTTGTTTCATTTTATGACTACAAAATATAACAAAAGCCACACATAATAAACACAACAGTGGCAGCCCTGAGGTTAAACAAAAGGTATAGGTATTAGAGAGATTGAGGAAGAGACGTTGAGGATAGCAATGTCCCACAGGTAAGGTATTTGCTTGGCAGATGGGAGCTTATCAATCAATACCTCAACATATCAGTTTTTGTAGGTTTTTTACATGGTAGTCTTCCCACTTGTGTTGCCTACAGTACATTTCCAGTGTGGATAGCTAGCAAGGACAAGTCGCCCATCTATTGAACCCCATTTTGCCATATTATAAGTTGTTATTTAACATATTATCTTTGTGTCTATTTACTATTACTCTGGGCTTCCCATTAATTCCAATTTAGAAGCAAAAATCTTACTGCATTCTGCTAGGATTTTTACTAATGAAAGTATCAACCTTTGCCAGCTGATATAAATACTATTTTATCATCTGCATAGTGAAATTATACTCTGGCCTCTTCATACTGGTTCTTTGAATTTCAGTAACTGCACTTGCTAATTACAATTCAATTAAGAACTGGCTTATTGTTTCAAATAATATTGCGAATGGGTGGTGACAGAATATCTTAATTGAATATTTGATTTGATTTTGGGGAAAAGTAAATTAATAACATTTGTTTTAATTTTGTACATTGGGTTTGAATTTAAATTATTTTAGCCCAATCAGTGCATTTTTATCACTTCCAAATTCTTCTATAATTTGAAACAAATGTAATCAAAGCCTGATAATTTTATAATTCTAAGTACTTCTCAATAGCAATATAATTCTTCTTTATCACATGTCACTGCTATGTCATTTTTCTATCTCTTGCTTCCCTGTTAAAGTCAATCCCTTTTGGTTTGGATCCTTGACCCTCTGCTTGTTTTCTCAGGATCACATTCTGCTGAATTTAATGTCACTTAAGGGCCCTTCTACACTAAACAGTTATAGCAATAGCAATAGCAAGTACATTTCTATACAGTTTATCAGTGCACTTAAGCACTCCCTAACTGGTTTACAATGTGTAAGCCAATTGCCCTCAAACAAGCTGGGGACTCATTTTAGTGATCTACGGAAAGATGTAAGGCTGACTGGACCTTGGAGACCCTGGGTTCGAACTCACAACCTTGTGGCTGTGAATGGCTGCAGTACAGGCATTAAACCAGTGTGCCACCAAGGCTCAGGGCAATTATAATGTTACAGTTCCACTTTAACTGTCTTGGCTGAGTCCCATAGAATCCTTAGCTTTGTAATTGGGGGGGGGGCACTAGAGATGCTATCTGGCTAAGAATTCTAAACTACAAATCCCAGGATTCTGGAGGATGTTTCCATGACAGTTAAAGTGGGGAATCACAGCACTGTAATTGTGTAATGTGGAAGGACGCTTACTCCCAAGTGACTATGCCTTTGAGGATAACCTCATCAAACATTTCATCATGATTTAAATATATACATTCAACTCAGTGAATCTCATCTGTCCCTACTTCTGTTACTTATTACAGCCTGCTCCAACAAATTAGCAGGTTCATACATTACTTTTGCTGACTCTTAACAATTAATTGCTTGAGTGCGTCATCTTACACCACGAACAATATTCTGTTCATTACACTGGAGGAACACACTAATGGGACATTGCAGATCCGCTTCTATGAACAGGAATTTCCAGTTTCAGAGTTTGCTTTTCCTCTTCTCTCTCAGTCTCTATCTCTCCCTCCCTCTCCTCTCTTTTTCTCATGGAAGCTGCATTGAGAGTTTCTTTCAGTTTCCTCTTCCAAGATTCTGATGCTTATTTATGTAGACTGACATGCACAGTGTAGCAAAACAATCGGTACTAGATTTGGCTTACTAAAACAAATTGAATGATTGTAGAGCTTGATGGCTTGTGAAAATTGGTTGTGTCTTTCATAATTTCGGTACTTCAGAGAGTCGAGGTTATAGGTTACCACTTCAAAAATATAAAAAGACACCTAGTATTTATTCAGCACAAATAAACTAAGTAATTTTTGTTCTGATAATAAAGTCAGGTCAAATCTCTTATGGTTACATTACTCTGTGGTGGTTCTCCCTCTGGGGAATGGCTTCCATTAAAGTAAGAAAAAATAATAATAACCTTATTCTTAATGTAAAGTAGCCAGAATGATGTAGAGAACAAGAGACTGGCATCCAAAATAAGGGGGGGAAAAAGAATTGTTCTAAAAATATTACATGAAAACACTGGGCATGATCCATCCAAAGTACAATTGCTATGGTTTTGGGTGAAAAAATTAAGCATGCGCTTATGACTGCAATCCAATACATTCCTATCTAGCACTAAGTCCCAACACAATTCCTTAAAATTTACTTATCAAAAGACATGCATAAGATTTTGCTGTAAAACTTCTTATATCCCAGTTGTTTCAGTGGGAAATACTGAAGCTCAACTGGATTGTCATAGAGGATGTTTTCATACAAGAAAGTTAAATGGCAAACAAAATCTGTGAAGAGAAAAATGATACAAAAGGAATTGATATTTCAAAAGAACAAAATCGTTCTACTTGCCAGGAAACTAAGGAGTTTCTAGAGATATTTTCAGGGCCTACATTTTGTTACTATAGTTTTGTTTGAAAGGAACCTGAAGAGAACCCAAATTAAAAAATGATTAGCTCTAAATTAACAGTTGTAACACAAAGGGAGAATGGAAAGAGAGGACAAAGAAGCCATTTTTGTCTAACTTTCTCTCAAGCAGCAATTTCAGCAGGACTCTGTACCATATGAAACCCATTATAAATGCTCATGTAAAATCCACTTCATTCTACCACATGAAAGGCCAAATCCTAAAAATAGCCATTCAGAGTGGGCAAATGCGTTGTAATTTCAGTGATCATGAAATAGTTGCATAGACATCCATTTACCAACCAATAATTCCATATGTTGGCTATACACAGCGGAAGTAATTTCTTGTAATTTCTTTTCATATAACCCTTTCTATAAAGCCCAGATAAGTCTGCACATGACCCCTGATCTTATTTCATCTATCTGACTAATTTTAATAGGAAATTCTAAAGCTATTAGAATGCAATTTCTCTGAAAGCTCTGCCAACAGCATCATTGCTAGCAGTGCTTAAAAGTATCAACATGTACTCTTTTCTCTCTGAATTATATATTTCTTTTCATTCTTTGCTCAAAAGCATTTCTTGTTTATCATGATTTTCCCTCTGTGGT
>CM034703.1:235914618-235932340 GCA_020142125.1 Phrynosoma platyrhinos
ATAGAGTGGCACTATTACTTCTCTTGATCTAGACACTATACTTTTACTTTTATGTGTGTGTGTTGTCTCTTTACCTTGATAAAGAAAGGGCAGACTATATTTTGCACAATCAAAATTTTCAGCATATGATGTATGAAATTTAAGGTCTGTCAAGGATAGCCATATGTAGCCTGCAATTTTTACTTGAATTATCTGTCTCATACCTGGCATCCAATTTAGAGGAGAATGTGCATACATTCAAGCAAACATTCATAAACCCTTGTGCTGCTGAATACTTATGTAGTATGTTGACCTAAGAGAATTTCAGACCATGTTTTCTTTTACAGAAGTTGCTCTAAAAATGTGTTGGCAGCATTTTTACTTTTTATTGAATTTTAATCTATCCCATCACCCTTTAACTCTTTTTGTAAAGTATACCATAGACCTCCATCAATAAAGCATGCTAATTTCAATCATACTATGTAAATATCAGCAGGTGTTTAACAAGACAGAAAAATATATCTGCTGTGTTAAAGCGGGAACACTGCTTTTGTCTCAGAGCTATTACACTAGCAATCCTCTCTCTAGTACTTAAAACATGTTTTTTTAAAAATTAGAACTCATGGAGCATAACTGATTTTTAGCTCTTTAAGCTGTTTTAGCTTGCTAAATTCTTCAGTATGTTCTTTAAGCTGTTCAAATTTATCACTTTAAATTGTGAATGGCTTTAAAGTAGTGGTTCTCAAATGGTGGGGCAGGACCCCCAGGGGGTTGAGACTGTTATTCAAGGGAGGGGGGGTGCAAGACTTGCAGACCTTGATCCCTCCTCCTCCTCCCAAGCTATTTTCTGTGTAAAATTTACACATGAATTGAGTTAAATATTAAATTCACTTTTAAAAAACACTTTTAAGTTGAATTATTTTTTTCTTATAAAATGTAAAAATATGAATTTAGGTTGCCAACCCCTGGAATACAGCATTATGTTCTGTGGCTTAGCTCAGCCATTTGCAGATCCAGCAGGATCCTTGGAGTGATGGAAATTTGAAGGCAGGTTGCTTCTATCATCATCCAGATAATACAGCATGTGATGGAGAGCATTATATATGGATGCCCAGTCATAGGGTGATCCAGCTATCTGCCATTTTACATCTTCATATTAGAAGAGCATTTGTACACATCAAGAATCTCCATAATCAGTATTTCAGCTAAAACTCACACTTCATTTGTAATGTTAACTCTATGAGGATTTGTGCCAGTCCCATGAACTAAACATCACATGCTCCCCAGGGACATGGGATCATGCCACAGAATGGTGGCTCACTTGCTGCACCAGGCTGTGTGCAGTGGGTGCCTGCTAAAAATAAGACATAATGGTGTTTTTGTGTTTTTGTATAAGACTACCTTTTTCCACTGATGAAGGAGGTCATAGCCCTGAAGTCATACAATCACAATGGAGGTGATGGAGGTACTGAGGAAGATCTAGAATGCAGCCAGAGTGTGCGATACAGAGTGTAATCTGCAAGGCAGCTGGGCAGGATAGGTATTGCACCAGTAATTTGGGGTTCTTACAGGAGACTTGTCATTTCCACCATTCTTGGTGTGATGTATTAATGGAGGCCTTGGTCCTGAAAAAGCCCTAAATCAGGGCCTTCTCAGTGAAAGAAAAAACACTTCTTTCAGTGCTTCTCAGTGAGTGCTCTGGCTTGCAATGGCAACCTGTTGAGGTGTGCCTTTGTTCTTGGCACCTGGGATGCTGGTGGGAAGGAACAATATCCTGTGGCATAGCAGAAGCTTACACATGTGCAAATTGATATGTGTTAAAGTTTTGGGATTCAGCAGACCTCAGCAGTCTTTGAACTCTCCTTAGAAGAAGCCAGTGTTCTTCCATTGTTTCTTTTTTCCATCAGGGGCCTCCCTTTCCTCTTCCAAAGGGCACATTGAATTCCAGCCCATCCAGCAAATTCTGACGGACCTGTGTGCTTTCATTGCCACCATCTAACAACACTGATCTTGCCTACTTTTTTCCCCTGGAGGTTTCCAGTCTCAATAAAGATGAGCATGTAAATCCCACTTCTTGATATTTAATTATTAATAGACCCATTTAAACCAAGCAATTTTATCATTATTTTCACATACTGGAGTTGTGTACACCAACACCAGCCAATGCTCTACAGCTTCCATCAGACAGTATAGTCAATGTTGAAGGAGTATACAGTCATAGAATGAACTGGAAAGTAGCAACAAGGATCTTGCATCCAGTACAGAAAATGCACAGCTTTAGGGTCCTTGACAGATGGGCATCCAAATTCTGATTTAAAATGTTCTCAGAAGGAAAGCCCCCCCCCCACTTTCCAAAAGAGTTTGTTCCACTGTTTAATGGCTGTTGACATCAGAAAAGTAATTCTAATATATATTCAACATCTGAGAGTTACAGTCCAAACATATGTGGAGAGCCATAGCTGCCCATCCCTGCTATAGACACTCATGTTATTAAAAACCTGTTTGAAACCCCATGGCTATTTTATTCAAGAACAGCCAGCTGTAAATGCTGCTACATAGTTACTCTGCCATGATGTTCATGCTCACAGAAATTACAACAGTGTGTTCTTGAACAAGTCACACCTGAATACACATTTAATATTTCATTCCTTGATGACCCAAGCTAAATGTTTGAACTCACTCCACTGAAAATAATTGTGCTTGCTATAAGGTGATGTACCAATATCTAGTGGATATGTTCTCCTCTGAGATGAATGGCTTGTTCACACATTCGCACTGTCACCAAGTGATAAAAATGCACTTGTAAGTCATACATCAAAATAGTCAGAAGGAATTGCATAGAAGAAGAAAACATTTTGTATGCTAATGTGAACTAATGTAATGTCAGCTGGACAGATGTTGGTAAAATTGATATATTGTAAAGCATGTGAGAATGTTTCCATAGTTACTGCAAATAATACTGAATAGGTGTAAAGGCAGGTGTAAAACCAGAACCATTTGAAACCATGCTGTTTTCAGCTGCCATTGTTACTTTGGGTATAAGCTGATGACTTACCCCTATAGCTCAATATTATTCTTATGGTTTTTGTTTTACCTGCTGGAGCCATTTAATTGTATTTTTCCCTCAGGGACCCATTCTTGGCTTGCTACTTAAGACTGGCAAAAAGTTTAACCATTCTCCATGCTGCAACTTGCAGTAGTGTTGGCAGTCTCACAACACAGTAATTCTACCAAAGTAATTCTACCAAAGCCCTCACCTTTTGTGAGATGGCAACCCAAAAGCAACACAAAGAATATAGAGTTAATGATATGATTTGATTTCTATGCCGCCTTTCTCCCAGAAAGGGACCCAAGGTGGCTCACAAATAAAAACACATTAAAAGCTTATTACAAACATTAAAACCACAAAAGAGCATGATATGCATGCCATATAATAAACACTTCATATAAAAAGCCATACCATGGTCACACATTAAAAGCCTGCCTGAATAAAACCATTTTTGCTTGCTGATGAAAGGCAAGCAGGGAGAGAGGCAGCCTTGCTTCTCATGGAAGGGCATTCCAGAGGGCAGGAGCAGCCACCAAGAAGGCTTGTGTCCTCACCAGGCGAGCCTCTGATGGTGGCGGGACCACGAGAAAGCCTTCTCCTGAAGATCTTAGGGCTCTAGCAGGTTCATATGGGGAGATACGGTCTCTCAAATAGTCTGGACCTAAGCCGTGTAGTGTAGTGCTTTGTGTACTGGATTAGGATTCTGGAAAGCTAGGGTTTGAATCCTCACTCAGCCATAGCAATCCACTAGGTGACCTTGCACAACTTACACTTTCCCAGCCTCAGAGGAAAACAATGGCAAACCCTTTCCAAATAAATAATGCCGAAAAAATCCCATGAAAATACTCCTAGGTTTACCATGTCAGAAATAAGTTTAAGGTGCACAACAAGAAGAATATAGGCAAGACCAAAGTAGGGCTGTTGATAACAGGATAACTTGGAGGTCTCTCATTCATACAGTCATCATTAATGAGTAAAAGTTGATTTGAGTAGAGGAGATTATCGCAGGGCTAATTAAACCATCTTACCTGAGCTGGCTAAAAATTTAAAATGGAATGCATCCTGATCTTATCACAAGGATTTAGCCACCAAAATTGCCGCCTGGGTCCAGCCCCACTCAAAGGGCTGCTCCGGTGGCCATTTTCTTAGAACAGAAAACTTCCAGCTTTGAAAAAAGCCATGCTGAGCGGCCCTGGGGTTCGGGAATGGACTCAGGCTGGACCCGGGTGGCCATTTTGGTGGCAAAATCCATGTGATAAGATCAGGATGCTGCCTGTTTTAAATTTTAAGTGAGCTCAGGTAAGCCAGTTTAATTAGCACTGCGATAATCTCCATAGTTAACAACAACAAAGGCAGCACTGAAAGACTAAATTAATTCAATACCTGGAAATAAATTCCACTGAAAACAACTGAACATCTGAGAAGATGTGTGTAGGATTCTGACATTAGGCTGTAATCCTATGCACACTTAATTGAGAACAAGTCCCATTGAACTCAGTATGTTTTACTTCCAGCAACACACACTAAGATACAGACTGTTAAGTGATTCTTAGAGGCAGTACTAAATGTTGTATTTCACACATTTGAGTGAACAACCTACATATCCTGACATATACATTAGATTGCCAAATTGTGCTCTTCTGCTGTTGTCAATAATAGCATTCCTGAGTAAATAAAGCAAATCTCACAGGCTTCACTAGTGACTATTTAGTAGTATTTATTTTTTGAAGCAAGTACAGTGGTGATTAGCAAACGCTTAAACTTTTCTTAATCTCATGATCATGGGTGGCAGACAGGCTTTTTTTTGCCAGGTTGCAAGTGCTCAGCCAGTTTAAGGTTTTAATTACAAATACACTAATGCCAGTTCATTTGCCTACAGTAACAATTGGAAAATTAAAAACCTTGGATGTGATTCAAGGGGTGGATTTCAGTTTAGGCATTAATTGGAGCTCTTAGACCATTTTTAAACTAATCTTGGCATTGGTACAGAAGTATATACTCTTCCATGTTTTCTTTCTTTTCCCCTTCCTCTGACTTCTTTTCAAAGTCCGTCTTCAATACAACCTATACTTAGACTAACAATAATTGATATGACATATTTCTAGACTGGCATGCTTTTCAAAATACACAAGTCCTCCTCAAGGTAAAAAAAAAGTGGGGCCATGTCTTTAGGTCTATTTATTTTATTTTATATTTACTATCGTATGCCATCGAAATCCATTTTTATGTATATATGAATCTGTATAGAGCTCAGATAAAATGTAAAAAGAGTTAACCTCAACTACTAGATTGTCTCTGTTAATTTTATTTTAGCCTTCTTAATAGTTTTTGCATTGATTTCACTTTTGGAGTGGTGGTGCTTGCACAACTTATCAAGCCAGGGATGGGAACCCTGGCCCGTCATCAACATGCAGGCTAAATATATCATGAGATTTTGCTCTGTTGTTGGTTTATTGGGTTTTCTCACAGAAATCAACTTCCTTTCTATGATTTGCTTCTCCTCTCAACAAACCTGAGAAAGAAGCCAAAAACTAACCCTATATTCTTCCTTTGATTTGCTAGGAGAAGGGACAAAATAGACAAGGGCAACACAGTGAACCAACCATAGAACAACATTTGTTTATCTGCCCCCATTGGCAGGGAACCTTCTCATTGCCAAGGACAACTCATTCATGATTAACCAGGATTCCTATGGATCTCTGATTTATGGCATCCTGTGAAAGCATCTATTGTGTCAGTGGATATTTAATACTATGAGAGCTTGCAGTGAAAATACCAGCAACTCCTCAGGCTAAGTCAGAGCCCCCACTAGATCTAGCATTTAGAAGGAATTAGTTATAATTAACCAGTTACTTGTAATGGATTAATTTCCCCAATAACAAAGGAATAGGGATAAGATCATGCTTTTGTGATATAACTGTAACTTATCAGTTACTTTTATAGTTACAGGGGTGTGTCCTTGATGTATGTTGGAGTGGGAATACCACATGGCTCAAATTCTCAAGTGCTGGCGCATTCTGGTATATCTCATGTTGAAGCTTTGTGTTCTGTTTTATTGAAGTTTTGGATGAATTGACAAGTTAGACTGTAGCACAGGCCACTGGACTCAAGCATTTAGATATATCTTAAGCTAATTAGAAAGTATCTACTACATTTACTTTATAGAAACAGAGAAAGTTGTAGCTATAATGGTTGTTAACTACTGTTCTAGGGGACTACCTAGGCACTATAAGTAATTAATTAACTTTTTAAAAATTATATTTTTCCCAAGTTTCCTCCAAAGCCCAGCAAGTCCAGAGCAAAGGCTACACAACTCCAAAGCCCAGCAAAGAACATGTAGTAATTCTAACATTGGAGTAACTGTGTAAGAGAGGCAGAAAAAGCAGTCTGGAAAAGCCAAGCCAAGAAAGGTTCTGTTGGCCAAAACCATTTGGTCAACAGAACAACATTTCTAATTGCTCCTCTGCTATAGTTTACTCACATAGTACTGTGCATTTTTTTTCCATTCCAGTCCTCCTGCCCATTTTTTATATATAAACTATATTTCTGGGCTCCATCAGCAAAAATGTAGTGTCCAGATCAAGGTGCCACTCTATTCTGCCATTCTGTTCTGCTTTGGTCAGACCTCACCTGGAATACTGAGTCCAGTTCTGGGCACCACAGTTCAGCAAACACATGTCTCCAGAGAAGGGCAACCAAGATGATCAAAGCCTTATGAGAAATGACTTAGGGAGGTAGATGTGTTTAACTTGCAAAAGAGAACACTGAGTGGTGACATAATAGCTATCTTTAAATATCTAAGGAGTTGCCATGTAGAAAATGGAGCAAGCTTGTTTTCCTTTGCTCCAGAGACTAGAACACAGACCAGTGGGTTCAAATTAAAAGAAATTTCACCTAAACATTAAGAAAAAGCTTTTCTTTTCCTTTTTACTATATGTAAGAGCTATTCAACAGTGGAATAGACTGCCTCAGAGGGTGGTGGACTCTCCATCTTTGGAAGTCTTTAAAGAGAGGTTGGATGGGCATCTTTCAGGAGTACTTTAGTTGTGTATTCCTGCATAGCAAGGGAATGGACTACATGAACCTGGTAGTCCCTTCCAACTCTGTCATTCTATGATTTAAAAAAATACTCTCTCCCCATTGACACTTGCCCTGTACGTATCTCCCAAGGAACACAGGAGGAAGAAAGGGAAGAAATGCTGTCCAGGTCTTGCTTTCAGGGGCTGCATCCACACTACATAAATAATCCATTTTAACACCACTTTAACTGAAGTGGTTCAGTGCTATGGAATTCTGGGAGTTGTAGTTTTGTGGCACCAAAGCTTTCTGACAGAGAAGGCCAAGTATCTCACAAAACTACAAATTCCAGAATTCCATAGCATTGAGCCATGGAAGTTAAAGCGGTGTCAAAATGGATTATTTATGCAGTGCAGATGTAGCCTAGGAGAAGTGGGAATTTATACTATAAATTCCATTTCATTGGTCTCAAAAAGCAAGGAAGTACTTGTATAATTTCCTACCTTAAAGAGTCACCCAAAATTCTTTATCAAATTCATACCTACTGTTAAGAGCAGAATTGTACAATTGATGTGGCTCAACTCCTTTATTTATTTAGAGTGCATCAGAATAAAAGTTATTGCATGATATGTTAAGTTATTGCATGATATGTTAAGCTTGCATGTGTTGTTTGTGCTCTTACTTTTCTTTTTGTAAGTATGTAATTTTAATTAATGCTTAATAAAATGTTTAAAAAATAAAATAAAAAAAAGAATAAAAGAAGAGCCCTCCTGGACCAGACTGAAGACCTGCCTAGACCAGCACCCTGTTCCCACAGTAGTCAGTCAAATCCCAGTAGGAAACGAATAGCTAGACTTGAGTGCAGCTGTACATTGGATGTGAATACACAGAAGGAACCATAATGGATTACAGCTATATCTTCTGTAATAATAAAAGAAATTACTTCTGTTTATGGCTACTGCAGCTGGATGCTTGTAGTAGTCATAAATCATTGAGAAATCATTGTAGATGCCTCAAATTTTGTCAGTGTAAAAGTTCAAGTTGTATTGCTGGGTTTCAGTTCAAAATTCCAAACTGGAGTGAGAGCTGAAGGAAGGTGCAGGGGGAGAGAGAATAGTTGCCAGCATCACTAACATGCATCACTTCCTTCCTCTCACTCATGTATCCAATCACCATTCATATGCAAAATCACTCTCTATCACACAATCCACATGTCACTCAGTCTTTCTGTGAGATGCCCCCACAAAAAAGGAAGGGGGTTGGTAAATGGGTCTTCTTTGGGGGTTTTCAGCAGTGAGCTGAACAGTTCTTGTTTGTTGCTAACTGCCTTCGAGACAGCCCTCACTCATGGTGATCCTGTGGCTGAGATATCTCCAAGCTCCACTGCTCTGCTTAGATCCTGCAGATTCAGGCCCATGACCTCCATGACTGAGTCTGTCCATCTGGTGTGCAGTCTTCCTCTCTTTCTACTGCCTTCTACCATTCCTAGCATTGTTGTTTTTTCAAATGAGCCCTGCCTTCTCATGATGTGGCCAAAGTACAACAGCCTTAGCTCCATGATCTTGTCTTCTCGGGAGATTTCAAACTTGACCAATTTGTTTGACTTTTTGGCTGTCCAAGGTATCCTCAGCACTCTTGTCCAGAGCCATATCTCAAAGGAGTTCTTCTTTCTGTCAGCTTTCTTCTCTGTCCAGCTCTCACATCCATACATAGCTATGGAGAATATAATGTCTTGGACAATTCTAACTTTATTGCTCCCTTGGTTTTCTTTACACTTTAGGATCTTGTCTAGTTCTTTCATTGCTGCCCTTCCCATTCCTAGTCATTTCCTTATTTCTTGACAGTAGTATCTGTTCTGATCAATGTTTGATCCAAAGTATGGGAAATCTTTATTATGATTTCCTCACTATCTAAGTTGAATTTATGTAGATTCTCCATGGTCATTATTTTTGTTTTCTTCATGTTCAACAGTAAGCTGAACAGTACTGAAGTGCTATTGCTAAGATTCCTAGGACAGGAGGGGGAAAGACAGGAAGTGGGAGAGGAATTTCTATGTAATTCTGGCTGGCTTAGTGGTTAAGACCAGTTCTGACAGTCATAAGGTTGGAAGGTTGGCAGTTTGAGGCCCAAGTGATGCATGATGGGGTGAGCTCCTGTCACTATTCCCAGTTTCTGCCAACCTAGCAGTTCGAAAGCATGCAAATGAAAGTAGGTAAACAGATACCGATTTGGTAGGAATGTAACAGCATTCAGTGCAGTCATGCTAGCCACATGATCACAGAATAGTCTCTGACAATGCTGGCTCTTCCGCATAGTAGCAGAAATGAGCACCACTCCCTACAGGTGGTTACGACTAGACATTCATGTCAGGGGACTACCTTTACCTTTACTGTTACAGTTCCTAAAGTAAAAAGGGATGGAATGAGAAATCAGGAGCCCATGGAGTATTGGATATAGACCCAAATAGCACTAGGTACATTTCAGCTAACACACACACACACCAGACCTGGTTTTCAAACTTGAGAAATGACAAAGGTCAAGAGCAGGGGTAGGCAACCTTTCCCCTTTAAGGGCCGAGGGACTTCAGCTCCCAGAATCCCAGGAGCTATTGGCCAACATGGGACTATTGGCCAACATGGCTGAGGCTTCTGGGAGCTGAAGTCCCTCGGCCCTTAAAGGGGAAAGGTTGCCTACCCCTGGTCAAGAGTAAAGAGAATGTTAACTATCTCATGGTTCATAAGTAAAGCTATCTTGATGGAAATGTCTGGATTCTATGAAAAGAGTGCATTTATTGTGCTAAAATACACATATTAATAAGTATGTACATCTCTAGGTTTAGCTCCTACCCCACCTTGGACCCCATTCAGGGGGAAAGGCAGGATATAAATCCAATAGATAGACAGACAAGACAGACAACAGATAGCTTGGGCTCCAGCTTTCTTGAAGTTCCACCACTTCTTAAATTGCTCCATGTCCTTGTTCCTGAGTGCTTTTCTCCACGTTCTTGTTCCCTCTTCCTCATCATCCTCATTCATGGACCTTCTAGACTTCAACATCTTGTTGATTAACCTGGGTTCGGGGCTTCTTCTGTACTCTCTCTTATTGAACACAATAATTCCAACGTGTGTGTGTGTGTGTTCAATATGAGAGAACATAATGGGGAATTAACTGCATGATCCAGTTTTTCTCTTAAAACTGTGGACAGCTATCCTGGATCCTAAAAACCCAGAAAGATTTAGTTCAGTCTTGCAACTCTTGCCTTGGTCTTTATGTTTTTAGGCATAGGTTTAGGCTTACTCTCCAATATATTATCCTAAAATATTTTCACTCCTGTTTAAAGAGTCTTGTTTTTCTGCCTGGTATTTCAACTGATAAAGGATACTGTTCATTCTTGTTATTATGTGCCTTCAAAACTCCAATTTATGGCTTGCCCTGACAAGGTTTATTCAAAGGAGGTTTGCTGTTGCCTCCTTCTGATGGTGAGAGAGTGTGACTTGTCGAATATCATCCAGGGAGTTTCATTGGTTAAGTGAGGATTTGTATCCTGGTCTCCTAGTCCAACACTTCAACTGTTATATCATGCTGGCTCTCATAAGAAGATGTAAACAAGCACTTTAGGCTTATGATGTGTGGTTAGTTCTACTTAACAGCTAACTGCTCAATTTCTAGTAGCAGGAGTTTAATCTCTGAAATCCCAGTCATGTCTAATAATAGGGGAAGTTTTCAGCATTTAGCTAAGGGCTAGACACTGTCCACCATAAAAACACACATTCAGTTTCTTCTAGCCTATTATCAGAAATGTACCTGGAAGGAATGGCTCTGGAAAAACTAAGCAAGGACTTGGAGAAATCTAAGCATCTAAAAGAGTTCAGCAGCCCATCCTCTTTGCTTTGTAGATGCCTAGGACACATCCAGGTTTAAACCAGGGTTGAGAAAGCTTTCCAGATGTTGTTGGATAGCAGTTCCTATTAGCCCTACACATAGTAAGGGATCATGGGGGCTGCAGTCCATCTTTCTCACCCCCTTTTAAAGACCATTGAAGTGAGTTGGGCCTCTGCTGCCAGTCAGATAAAAGATTAACAGGTGACATGATAGCCATATTTAAATATTTGAAAGGATATATTGAAGAAGGAGCAAGCTTGTTTTCTATGGCTTTACAGACTAGGACAGGGGCAACCATTTTGAGCCGGGGGCCGGGTTGCTGTCCCTCAGACAATTGGGGGGGAGGCGAAGCACCAAAAATAAATAAATAAAAATAAAAAAACATATTTTTTAAAAAAAATTAAAAAATGCATGCACACTCTCTCAGCCCCAGAAAAGCCATTGCAAAACCCCTGTGGAGATTTTGCCAAGAAAACCCCAAGAACAAGTAATAACAATAATCAATATCATCATGGTGGGGGGTGGCAGCGGCAGGACCAGCCTGGGGACGATCCAAAGGCCTCAAGGGCCGCATCCGGCCCCCAGGCCTTAGGTTGCCTACCCCTGAACTAGGATATGGAGCAATGGATTCAAACTACAGGAAAAGAGATTGCACCTAAATATTAGGAGGAACTCCTGATGATAAGAGCTGTTTGACTATGGACTATGCTGCCTCAGATTGTAGTGGAGTCTCCTTCTTTGGAAGTTTTTAAACAGAGGCTAGATGGACTTTGGTTGTGTATTCCCACATGGTAGGGGGTTGAACTAAATGGCCCTTGTGATCTTTTCCAACTCTATGAATCAGATGGAATTTGGAGCCCTTGTTAGCAACCTGGCTAAACATTTGTAGCTGCCCAGTAGCATGAAAAAAGTTAATTTATATTAGTGACCTTGTTTGATGCTTTTTGTATTAGCTTTGCTTTGAAGTTAAAGACCAGGAACAAACTAAGGGAGTGAGTTTTCTTCTGTTGCTAATTTGCTTGTACAGTTCTCATAGCTATAAGCTTGCACACTTTGATTTTATTTGATTCTGCACTAATTAACCCTTGGGAGCCCATCTTCCTTTACCCTTGGCCCAGGGGAGAGGTATGTACTTCAGCTCAAGTACCCCATGTATTTAGTGATGGGGACTGAATTTGATTACTGGCTGGGGATAGTCTGGGTAGATTTTGTTTGAGGTCTCAGTTCTACCATTGGCTGTGAGGGGATGCTGAGCACCATCAGTGAAAAGCTGGAAAGCTTCTCTGCTGCGTACATCCTGCTGCATTGTTTGCCACCCATAAATCTTACCTATTGCTGTTACATGTGCCATTGTTCAGCACTGAAAGAACTCTTAGGGAGACCTGGAACAACACCAGTTCTTAAACAGCACACCCTTACCATACTTTGTGCCTTGAGGGGCTGCAGCAATAGTCTTAAAAAACAGAACATTCATGTGGAAAATTCTTTGCTACACTGCTGTAAAATTCACTGAATGCACCTGAACATCTAGCCCATGGCAGCCAGATTTCTCATCCAGTTCATGGTGAAACAAGTCATCTAATTAAAAACTGTACAGAATGGTTGAGGTGGGTTGGCTCTGGAAAAGCTGTTCAAAAAGTAAGAGGATCATGGAGAACGGCTGCTTGCCTGTTGTGCATGGCAAGTTGCTCCCAGGAGATCTTTACAGAGTTGGTGTAGACAAGCAGGCAGAATGTATTTCCCTCTGCTTTTAAAAACAATGGAAGACTCATGGTTCCACTGCAGACAAAAAACAAAACAAAACATGAAGCATACTTGAATTCATACTTGTTCTAAATATCAAAGAGCAATGTTGTTGAATACATTGTGCCGCCCTTCCGTTATATAGCAAAACACCTCATTGCTTCCGGTAGATTTTTGGGAAACTATGCATAGTGTATTTTTACAGCATACCACCCCCTGTATGAGAGTCTTCGCACTGTGATGTTTTGGCTAAGAAATGTGACTTCAATTGTTCAGTAGATATATCTTTACATGCATCGGACTCGTGCTCAGCCACCAGAAAGTCACAGGAAGTAAGCCTACAGCTACTGTAAGATCAAAGCTCCAGGATGCTGCGCATGTGCTAACAACTTACGAAAGCTCAAATTTTTCCTTCAACAAAATCAGTCAAATATTCTCTTTTGTAAGGACTGAGAATTTTACCAGCAAGAAAGAACCTTGGCTTCATAACACCCTTGTGTGTGTGTTCTACTTCAACCATGCCCTTTAATGCCTATGTAGTTCTAGCATGCAGACCTCATACTTGGTCTGACCAAGATAACCATTATATGATTCTTTTTTCTTTCATTTGTTTAAAAAAATCTTAATCTGTAACAGTACGATGCAGGAAAGCAGGTTGAGGAAAATTGTCATGTAACAGTAGTAACCACAGTCACACCTGGTACACTGAGGAAAAAAGTCCACAAACGGCATCGGATATGAGGTTACAGCAAGTCTGAGGTGACATTTAACTACTTTAAACTATCCAGATGAGCTCAACAATGCAAAACATGGTGTTTTTTCAAACTAAAAAAACCCCAAAACCTAGACATTGAGCAGATGGTTATTTTTGTTGGTGTTCTTTGTTGCTGGGGGGAGGGGGCAGAGAAAGGAGCACATCTTCACAACATAGCCTTAAAGTGGCTTAACTTAAGTTCCTTCACCCAGGTAATCATAGGAACAATAGATCAGCAAGAAGGGATTCATGGTGTTCTCAGTAGAGGATTCTGGACATGATAATAGTGTAAGTTTTATCCACACTACATAGTTATATCAGTTAACATCCATGGCTCCATCTTACAAAATCCCAGGATTTTGTAGCTTAGTGAGGTAATTGGTCTCAGTTCCCAGCATACTCTGATTTAATCCACATTTCCTTTCCCAACCATTAAAGACATCTAGGAAGGAAGGAAGAAAAGAGAAAAGATGACAAGAGGAAAGGAAAGGAAGAACATACATGATTTCTAGACTGGATGAATAGCCTCAAAACCCTGAAAATACCTAGGCTATTGTTACTGTGATTTGAGGACTCTCTGCGTGGTTGTGCTTCTTTCCATGCAGAGAGTCCTCAAATCACAGTAACAATAGGGGGGAATACAGTGTATTTATGACACTGTAAAGTGATTTGCAATCACATAAAGGTGAATTATGATGTTGCACAATGCTCATAATCTCAGAATAGAGATATAGATAAATCTCCAAAACCATTGTACAAATGGAGCCAATAGCATAGCTACTGCACCATAGGTCCCATTATACAGTGGGCACCAGAATGCTATGGGACTTGGTGTACAAAAAGAATTCCCATTGCACAAAAGATCACTGGGCTTAATGCCCCAATACACATCATTGTAATTCACTAGGAGTCTTGTCCATCCTGTCAGGAACATATAGGTACAACATTGTAAAGTTATGATTAAAGGTCTCAGTGATCATTGTCAGTAGTGGGTTAATCTAAAGTAAAAAACATTACTTACAAAAAAATTATTACTAATGAGTAACATTGCTTAATTTGGACATTATTATTATTATTTGTATGATAAGGTTTGTTTATTTTTTTAGTCAACAAGTATTTTGAATTACAGTAATTTAACAAAATATTCTCCTTATTATCCTTTTAACAATTAAAAAATCGATAATTTCAATTTCTTCATATCTTGTATCAGTAATTCTTCTAGTAAATTTTCATCATTCAATGTATAATTGTTTTATATACATATAATATTTCTATAATTATATTTACAAGATCTTACTAAAAAGAACAACTCTACTTCCTTCTTGTTCATCGTTAAATTCTGTATACCAGATTTGTAATCTCTGTATCACTCCATGATTTTCTCATCTGTTTATAGCAATAGCCCATGTACATTCTACTTCTGTATCATTAGCTCTAGTCCAATATTTATAGATGTATTTAAAGACCACTTGTCCTTATAAGTTTTGAACATCACTAAGCTTGATCAACCAATGGTCTGATTCAGTATAAAGCAGCTTCCCTGTGTTCCTCAATAAATTACCCTGGTCAGTTATATTTACTAAGAAACAAAAGCAGTAAAAACAATCACCCACACCTGATAAAATGATACAGAGATGCAAATCTTCACATACCCCCTTCTCACATGTGAGAACAAACCATTTCAAAAATGCTCTCCCCGTTGGACAAGAATATAAGAAATTTTATGTGTTTTTCAGTTATTAAACCCCCCCTCCCCATTTCTGTCTTTTCAAACAGCCAGATGGTAAGGATACATGAAAACCTCTTTTTTGTGCAAAATATTATGTTTGGGGGCTAAAATGATATTTTTGGCTAGAGATGATGAAGAAAAACATCGGTCTTATGGCTCTCATACAAAAGTGATAAGGGGCATTAATTTTTTTAAATGTTTTGAGACAGACTTGCTTGCTGAGGACATTTGGGCACCCTAAACACTGGGAATCTGTTGGGGCATCCAAAACATCAAGTGGCTTGCACCCCTTTATAAGCTTTTTTTTGAACTGCCAGCAGTGTCACCATTTCAATACAGCTGATGGCACCAAATTTTTCTGATAATGTGATTAATCATGCATGGTTCTGCTTACCTTGGATAAGTCATCTCCTTCTCCTGTGTCCTGTCTGCCATGCTTTTTTGTTGTTTGGTTATTTTTATAATTTATAACCCACCTTACCATATCAAAACATATTCAGGGTGGACAGCAGTATGCAAATATAATATACTGTAAGAGTGGTATATTAAACAAGAGACTAAATAATTAATTATAAATTATTGTAAGAATACAAGTGCTCTCCAAGAGGGTCAGACCTTGAAAAAGCTCATTAATATAAAACTGATGTTAAAGCCCACCTAAAAGTGCACATTGGGGAGCCTAGGCATGCATATATGTGCCTTCAAGTTGCCTGTTTATTCATGGCAAGCCCATGAATTTCATAGAATTTATATAAAAATAGCCTACAGTACTTGGTATTTGTTGGTGGTCTCCCATCCAAGTACTAACCAGGATTGACCCTGCTTAGCTTCCAAGATCAGTTGGAATCTGGTGACTGTAGGGTATTTAGGCCATGGAGAATCTACATCCTACCTTTCAAGTACATGGAGGCACTGAAATTTAGCAGCATCTTTGAGGGATGGAAATTGTAGTCAAAACAGACTTGATGTAAGCCAACAAATAAGGGTTTGCCATGTAAATATTCCACATATGCCATGCTATGTTCAAGTACACTAACCACATGTTTGGCTAATTTGCTTATTAATTGCTAGTCTAGCAGTACACTCATCTTGGCCATGTGGCAACAGTAAGCTATGTTTTCAACACCTTAGTTGTCCTTTACTCCTTAAATCAAATATATGATTCATCTCCCACACATTGTGTAACTGAAATCTACTTGTTGCCCACCTCCCCTTGAATTTTTCATTCCCAACAAGCTTTGGGCTTTATTCCCCTTGGTAGCTCACAGGTTTTGCAAGTTTGGATTAGATTTTTTAAAATATCATTTGGAAGCTCTCTGTATTCTTCTCACTGGCTCTGTAAGAGAATGAAACAGGTAGAACTTCCAGTGGCACCAAAAAATTACAAAAAGTCTTGTGGCTCCTTAAAGATTAACAAGTTTTATTTGGCATTAGTCCCTAGGTACTTCATCCCACTGAAGTTATCTCAGTTTATGCCAGATAAAACATTTTAGTCTTTCAGGTGCCCAAATATTTTTTCTAGTCATATAGCTAGATATTTTTAAAGAAAACAAATGAGCAAAACTGTTCACTCTTCCCTATTATATGAGAGTAGTATGTTGCTAAAACCCATTCACTGTGCTGGTTCTGGCATTTGAATGGAGTTTGTGTTGAATGGTCTACCTGCTTCTGCATGATCCTGCTCACCTGTTAGATCTGAAGCAGAGCCTTGTTCTAAGTTCTACCACTGTTTGAAGTGTGACAGATAGCACAGCTAGATTAAGAGATGCTGAGGCTTTGAGGTATGTCAAATTTAAAGACCATATTGGATTACCCAAAATTATTCTAACAATTATGTAAAATTCTCTCTCTCTTTCTCCATCCATCCATCCAAATACTAGTGTGTGTGTGTTGACTGACTGATTGATTTTGGTATTTAAGGCCCCTCAGAAACTGAGGACCCAAACTGCACTCCACTTAGCTACTGTGGAAATCCCTCACTGGGTGGTGTTTACACATAATACAGATTTCTGGGCATCAAACCCTGACTATAACATTTTATCTCCTAGGAAATCCTACTAGTCCTTTCCCCTCTTCTCTTTTATGTTTAGTGAAGACCATACTATTTAAGTGTTCATTCAGTTTGATACAATCTATATCCATCAAACCTACAGTGTTTTATTGTTCTGGCTTCTAAAATTATTTGACTGCTTTGTTTTCTTTCTTTTGTTCTCTTTGGGATATTCTGCAGAATTACTGAATTAATTATTTTGTTTTATGTAACTTTAGGGCCTAAATACCCTAAGGCACCAGATCCCATCTGAGCTTGGAACCTAAGCAGGGTCAGCTCTGGTTACTGGATGGGAGATCACCAACAAATGCCACATATTGTAGGCTATATTTCAGAGAAGAACTGGCAAAACCACCTGAGTATTCCTTGCTTAAGAAAAACCTATGAAATTAATGGGGCCAACACACAGGGATGTAACATTAGGGCCACCTGATGAAAAGCGTCCTTTGCATTAAAAAAAATTCACAAGTGAAGGACCAGATCAGGTTAGGTGGGCGGGGGGGCGGTGTTGCCTTGGTT
>CM034703.1:235932440-235945584 GCA_020142125.1 Phrynosoma platyrhinos
TCTGGAAAGGCGGGGTATAAATAAAACTTTTATTATTTATTATTATTTTTCTTCTGCTTTTACCGAAAAGTCTGTTATGGAAGTATTAACCATGGGTTTAAATGCACTTTTGGAACCATTGTGGGAAAAACCTTTACAGTCAAAACATACTTAGTTGAGGCACTTGTTGTAATTTCCCACATTGGTTTGGAGCTGTAGTGGCTGCTTGTTGGGTTTCATAACCTGCTGTGTTCTGTATTTACTCTCTCTTATTTTTTTTCTTTTCTTTCTTTTTTGTTTTTCCATTTTTGCTAATCTGTAATCTGTCATTTATAAGGGAGAGTCATATTCTCATCATAAAGGGCTCACAGATTGTCATTCTATTTAAAACATGCATTAACAGTGCTATCCTTTTTCTCCTTTCTAAGTTATAGACAGGAAATGCAAGTTAAGACTTTAAATTGGCATCTTGTACATGTAAATCAACTTATTGATTCTCTCCCTTGTAACCACTGTAACAGTTTTCAGATGAAGAGCCTTCATTCATATGACAAGAAATTAAGACACTCTGCTTATTTACACTACATTCTGAGCTTCTGTTAGCAAATATGCCTTTTATTCTTCACATTGTGACTGTTCTCAATCTCCTGTCAACCTCAAGTTTTACAGGAAGCTTGGGGGGACAAATAGCATATTGATTGATGTTTCTGTTAAAACCTTTTCTTTTTTTCTTTTTCTTTCTTTTTTTTGGCAAAAACATGCCAATGGAAGTGAAAATACTGCTCAACTAACAGCTTTTGTATTGAAAAACACACTTTTGCCTTTTCAAATAAAATTGGTGCTATTGTTATTGTGTGCCTTCAAGTCATTTCTGACAACCCTAAGGTGAACCTATCACAGGACTTTCTTGGAAAGATTTGTTCAAAGGAGGTTTACCTTTGCTTTCCTCTGAGGCTGAGAGAGTATGATTTGCCCGAGGCCACTCAGTGGGTTTCCATGGCTGAGCAGGGATTTGTACCCTGATCTTCCAGAGTCAAGTCCAACAGTTAAACCACTACACCATGATGGCTTGCTCGCTTGCAATTAAAATTCTTGATTAAAATGAAAATACTAGAAGTTGTCCTACTCTTGGTGGCCCTGACAAGAACAAAACAAAACAAAAAAAACCCTAATGCCAGCCTCAGTTTGCCTTGCCTGACCAACAGTGAGGCAGATTGGGGTCAGAAGAAAAGGGAGGAAACAAATGCTCAGTAGTGACAAGTGGCAAGATGGTGAGCCCACTCAATTGGTGGCCTACTGAGAATTTATTTCTTTATCTAGTTCTGACACTCTTCGCTCACCATTTTTGTAAAGTCCGTACTTGACATTCATTCAGGTATCACCATCCTCCACATGTTCTTGCAGTCAGGTAGCAACTGGTTATGTTAGATAGAGAGTTCTGGAAGTTCTAGGCTCCTGAAAGTAAATTTTCCAAATGCCAACCCAGGCAGATGCAACTGGCACAAATGTTATCTCTGAGATAACAAGTAATTTTGTTCCCCAAAGTTTTTGATGGATGACTAGTGGTTTTATTTTTTGTTTGTTTCTCTGGTTTTAGATGATGTTGTGATTTTAGACTACATCTAACTGACAGAGATATTTTTTTTCCTCTTGAATTGTTTCCTTGTGTTCTTATATTTGAATTTATATGAACAAAAACTGGATATATTTTCTAATGGAAAACTACTATTTAAGGATTCTTTAAATGCAACATTCTGGAGCACACTAATTTGGGAGGATGTCCCATTGAGGTGAATTCAGTGACATAGCCATGTTAGTCTAGAAAATCAGTATGCAACTAGATCTTGTAGCACCTTTGAGATGAACTGAAAGAAAGAAGTTGAGTGAGATTTACTTCTGAGGATTTACTTCAAGGAATCTTAAATGTGTATAGTGTATTATTATATTTATTACACTAATACTACATTTCAGTACAATCACCTATGAGTCTTGAGTGTAAGCAAATTTTATATATATGCTAAAATCAGACTTGTGTGACATGAATTTTCAGTAAAAACGGGAGGAATTAGTCTGAATGGTTGTAGTAAGGTGAAAGAAGAATTGTATTATTGTCCCAGGAAATCTATACAAGAATGCAATAATTTTGTAAACAATTAAACTAGACTTGATTATCTGAGCCCCTAAAACTGGCTTCATTGCATGGGATAGTTATCCATCACTATCTGAAGTGTGGTGATCCACTCAAGGGACTTTCAGTGGCAACCTGGCTGGCATTGTCTGGCACTTGGCTGCTTTTGGAACAATCAAGACTACTAGCAGATAATGATCCAAGCAATGTGGAAAGGTAGCAACTCCACCGTTTTGGCATAAGCAATCTTTCTACTTTTCAAGTTATAGGCTGTCCCAGATTAATACCCCTTTTAAGGAAAGCTTTTGATACAATACTGCACACACCTTATATCATCATTCTAAAATTAACTGGCTGTGTATTGAGGTATTGTTACCATTATCCAGGGGGACTGCTGACATGTTTTTATTGTTGTAATTTCTTGTAAGGGACGGGCTGCCACAGATACTATGTAATAAGTGGTATAGAAGAGGAAACTGTTTACATCACTGTCTATAGGTATTTCAAATATATTGTGACTTTCTACAATTGTAAGTATCATTGCTTTCTGCGAAGAATTCTAACAATTGGACTTTCCAAAAAAAAAAAAAAAAAAGAGGAGCCTGGGCCCTCTCTTCACAGAACAATAGCTCTTTGAGTTCTGTGAGATAAAAGAATACCAATTAAGAACTCCAGTTCTGTGTACATTTACTATCAAAACCCTATCAATTACATTGAGACTTTAATAATTAGACATGTTTAAAGTCAGGATGCATCTATGTTGTGTAAATACACCCCCCAATCAACACAGTTGTTATGGAAATGAAATCAATGATAGGCTGGTATACAGAGAGTTGGATCCAAATTTAAATCATGGTGTACTACAACAAGTAAAATCACTTAGATTTATTTAGTGATGATTAACTTACAATTCATTGTTTTAATGTGACTTCTTAACAATAACTAAGACTGGATCCAACCCATTGAATGCCAGCTTATTTATCCATTTCTCCCTAACACAGCTGTGCTGATGAGGGTATATTTGCGCACACGCACACACACACACTGGCTTCTCATGCCTTACTGAAGGGGGAAGATCATGAAGATCATTAATGGCATATTAGAGGTCTAAGTATGGACTAGGATGGATGCAGAGTTTTATATCTTCTTAAGTGACAGTTTTTGAAGGAAGAGGCAAAGTGAGAATTATAAAAAGTTCTAATTTACAAGATTTTGGTCTCTTGGCTTATGGAAGTTGTTTCTTTCCAACTGCTTAAGTTGCTCCTGTTGAGAAGGCCAAGCACTCTTTAATTAGCAGCTTCATTTATATACCACTTCATACCATGCTATGCAGTGTCTAAGCAGTTTACAACTGTAACCTCATTGCCCCCCAACAGCTGGGTACTCATTTCAGCAACCTTGGAAGGATGCAGGCTTGAATCAAGCCTGAGCCCTGGCTAGTATTGAACTCGCAACCTTATGGTTTATAAGTGAGTGGCTGCAATACAGGCATTTAATCATGCGGGGACTTTAATGTGCTTGGGCAGCAGCTAGGATGAACTATACCTAGTATAAGTAATAAACTTGACTGTTAAGAGGCTGGAAACAATTTTTTTCAAATAAACTTGATTATACAGCCTAACTTTGAGACCTAAGGAAATTATTCAGTAAATGCTACATTTATAGGATTAAGGTGTGTGTGCATGCATGCATGCCTGTGAGCATGTTCTGTGTGCATACTCATTAAAAGATGTGAATACTAAAGTATTCAGGCCAAAATCTTGTTTAAAAATTCATGGGTAACATCAGTTGCTTGATGTAACATGGCATTAAGCCAGTGTCTCCAATGGAGAAATTGGTCAAGAACTTACTGGCATGTTGGCATCTTATGTAGGTACTCAAGGAGATGAAGTCTAGTTATTCTTCCCCTGATCCACAAAGACAGCTGGGAATTCCTAGGTGCAGCTCCATCTCAGCCCGTGGCCTGGCCACTGATTGACTTTGGAAATGTACTCCACTAGGCACTAGGGATGAAGAAGTAGTCTTCTTCCCCAACACAGGGGCAAAGCCTGCTTCTTCTTCCCAGGGTGTGTGGGCACAGCTAGATGGTAGCTGGGTACATCCACAGAGCAGTTCAGCAGTTGGGGGGGATGGGTGCGGCACCAGGGAGCCTCTTACTGCTCTTGCACACCTGAGCCAAAGTCACTGCACTAAATACCTCCTTACACAATGGCAAAATATAGTCTGGCCCAGAGATTACAATAGTGTAAGCTACAACAACATTCTGGCTATTGTTCTCTCCCTCCCTCTTTGAAGAAATTCTTTTTGTAAGCATGGATATGATATTCCACTCTGAGTTAAGGCACAGAGCAGCCAGAGTTGCAATAGATCATTGTTTCTACCCCTGCTTCATCCTTATTTTGCAACCTTTCTGTGCTCACATTAGTATGTCTTCCCTTGGGAGGAACCCTAAGGCTTTACTCAATAATTACAGCACATCACTACCTACAGGGGCTAATAGTTCTCTGAGATGAAGCTGCAAAGTGCAAAGTTTTGTTGCCATCTTGAAGACATATTCACTGTGACACTTAAATGCTGTCTTTACCAGCCTTTGCCTCCCTGCTGCTGAATGGCAGTTGTTAGACCGTTGTCTCAGTGATTGTTGCATTTTTTCCCCTTCTGTGATTTAGTCATTACAGGTATTGCAAAGGATGAGGAGGAAAGACATTTTGGTGCACTCTAGGGACCTTATCCCACGCTGCTCTCAAAAGTGGCAAGAAACCGATATGAGCATCATTGCAGTACTATAGCGCTAGTATAATATGGCGCTAGCGCTATAATAGCGCTATGGATAAGGTAGCGATATTGCAATGCCCGATGAAAACAGGCATACAAAAGAACCCGAATGATGCTGCATTCCGAGCGGTTTCTTGTTGTATTCTGAGCGACGTCGTGGGATCACCCGGAAAACTATAGCGCTATAGCGCCTGATTCTTAGCGGATTCCGAGCGACGTCGTGGGATCACCCGGAAAACTATAGCGCTATAGCGCCTGATTCCATGTGGATTCTTGCTGCTTTTGGCCCCGTGGGATAAGGGTGCACTCAACGCAGTCTTGATGCAAATAGCATTTTCTCTGCTCCAAGAAAATGCACACCTTGCTTCAAGCATCTGCACATTTGCAAGACTTCAGGGTGTTTTGTTGAAAGCAAGTATGCACAAAACAGTGTGTATATTATAAAATGTGAATGGTTAAAATGTGCATAATTTAGAAATATATATATAGAGAGACAAAAATGCACTTTAGTCAAAAAGGTAAAGCTGTGTACGTTACAATTCTTCCTGTTGAAGGATATGACCCATGAAGAGAGAGAAGAATACTATATTTTCTTTGCTAAAAGTCTCAGAAACCTGATCAGGAGGGCTTTAAACTGAGTTATGTGGGGGAGGGAGACAGTATTCCAGAAGCCAGAGGGACAGCAGGTACTGGAGACAGTAGCCTCAATGATAGAAACTTAACTGGAGTGACTGTACAAGAAACCATCAATTTGGCAAAAAAGGTAAGAAGGAAACAGCTGGAGAGAATGACCCATCATCTAAGATGACTTTACACTAATGCACAAAAGATGGTAATTAAACAAGATGAACTTGAACCCAGGAAGGCAAAAATGGTTTGATAAACAATACTGAAGCCTAATGGAATGAATCCTAGGTATATATTAACATACATTAATATATAATATATTAATAGCCTTGTATAAGCTATAGCAAAGTAATAGACCAAACAGGAAAGGAGGAGGAGGAACATATGTCACAGATGTCTACATCTGTGAGGGATCCATGACTTGAGAACTTGTAAGTAAAAAATTAATGGAGAGGCAAACAACAGTGACATCAAACTCAAGACTTGGACAATGCTTAGATGACCAAACATTAAAAAGGAGAGATCTAGTACTGATAGGAGACATCAATATCAACCACTCTGATATTTGTTGTCAATCAAACTCTGGCCAGAATGACCAACAAATTCTTCACTTGCCTTAGTGACAATTGCCTTAAAGACAATTTCATTGTCCAGAAGATGGAAGATGCAAGAACCTGATCATACCAATATGTGTGGACTGCTTAATGGGCTGGAAATACTGGGAAATTTAGGTGCGAGTGACTGTGTTCCCCAGGAATTTTTTATACAGAGGAAAATGGAAGCCAAATGAAGTCATATATGTACTGTGAAAACTGGTCTCAGTAAGCTTAGATAAATACTGGTATTTCATGTGGTATGGGAGTTTCATAAAAGTGAGATATTAAAGGCACTATTGCAAAGTTTCAGTGAGGAAAAAAAGTGAGAGGTGTCTAAAGGTGAATATATAAAGAACTTTTGGATGAGCTGAGATTTAAAAAGGCAATATATGAAAAAATGAAAGAAGCAGGGAGTTACCAGAGGCATACAAATGAATAGCCAGTACTTGTAGGGAGAAAGTTATAAAAACTAAAGCTCAGAATGATCTCAGACTTGGTAGAAAGGTCAAAAATGATTTCAAAAGATTTTTTGGGTATGTTTGGAGCAAGAGGAAAGAAAATAGCAAAATCCTTGTACAGAGAACAAGATGAAATGCTAACAAGAGAGAAAAGGAACATAGAACTGATCAACACCTTTGCCTTGATCTTCTCTCAAAAGGAAAACAGTGCTCTAACTGATGAAAATAGAACAAATAATACTGCAAGATGTAGCCCACAATATGTAAAGAGGTAGTACAGGAATACCTAGTCACTCTAAATGAATTCAAGTACTCATAGCCAGATGAACTGCATAAAAAGGAACTTGCAGACATAACCTCAGAGGTTCTACTGATAATCTTTGAGAATTCTTACAGAACAGAAGAGGTCCCAGACTGGAGGTGGGCAAATGTTTGCATAAGTATCTTCATAGGTAGCGGGGAGAGGCTCTGAACAAATACCAAACAAGCAGATTGATGTCAGTACTAGGAAATATTGTAGACCAAATCAATAAGCAGGTGCTAAGCACTTAGGTGCTGAACACTTAGAAAGAAATTCAATGTTTACTAAAACTCAGAATTTCTCAAAAATAAGTCATGGCAGACCAATCTTCTCTATTGTTTGGATAGTTACAGGTTTGGTAGATTGAAGAACTGCTATATGTAGTATATCCTGATTTCAGCAAGGCTTTTGAAAAGCTGGTAAAATGTAAACAGGACAATGTTACTGTTAGGTAGATTTGTAACTGGTTGACAGCCAAACTCAAAAAGTGCTCAACATCTCCATACAATCAAAGAGTTTGAAGCGGCCAGAAGGGTCATCCAGTTCAGTCCCCTGCCATGCAGGAATACATAGTCAAAGCACTCCCAACAGATGGCCATCCAGCTTCTATTTTAAAAAAAACTCCCAAAGAGACTCCACCCCACTCCAAGACACTGTATTCCACTGTCAAACTGTTAATTTCAGAATGTTTGTCCTAATGTTTAGGTGGAATCTCTTTTCCTATAGTTTGAATCCATTGCACCACATCCTAGGAGTTTATCGTACAGGGCTTTATCACATCCTTGGAGTTTATCGCACGGGGATTTTCCTGTTCATTAAAAATTCTGGGATAAGCCCAAGTTGTGTACGGAATGAATACTGCATGGGGATGGAGCTGTGCAATAATATCTGTCCCTGTGCATTTACATCCCGTGCCTAGCATGGGATTAAAGCCCCATACAATAAACTCCCAAGTCTCTAAAGCAGGGGTAGGCAACCTTTCCCCTTTAAGGGCTGAGGGACTTCAGCTCCCAGAAGCCTCAGCCATGTTGGCCAATAGTCCCATGTTGGCCAATAGCTCCTGGGATTCTGGGAGCTGAAGTCCCTCGGCCCTTAATGGGGAAAGGTTGCCTAGCCCTGCTCCAAAGCAACAGCAAACAATCTTCAATATGACATGCTGCCAAATATTTAAACATGGTTATCATGCCATCTCTTAACCTTCTCTTCCCCAGGCTAAACATACCCAGCTCCCTAAGCCACTCTTCATAGGTCATGGTTTCCAGACATTTCACCATTTTGATTACTCTCCTCTGGATACATTCCAGTTTGTCAATATATTTCTTAAACTGTGACACTTAAATGATATATGAAAACCTATACCATGTCCAGATCAAAGGAAGTAATATTACTCAGTTCAAGAAAGATATTGATAAGTTTGAATATGGCTAGATGAGGTCAACCAAGATGGTGAAAATTTTAGGAGGAAAAAAAACCCTGTGAGGTACAACTTAGGGAGCTGGGTTATGTTTAACTTAGCTTAGAGAAGTCTGAGAGGCTGATATGAAAGCCATCTTTACTTGAAGGAATATCATGAAGAAAGTTTGCTCTCTGCTGCTCCAGAGACTAGGACATGAACCAATGGATTCATATTACAAGAAAAGAGAATCATTAGGATGAACTTAATGATGGTACATGTTTGACAGTGGAACTGACTACCTCAGAAAGTGCTGTAAAGACCTCATAGGAGGTCTTTTAATAGAAGTTAGATGGTTGTCTCTCATAAGTTATTTAGCAGCGTATTCCTGCATGACAGGGGATTGGACTAGATGTCCCTTGCAATAACGTCCAGCTCTGTGTATCTATGATTCTAAATGGTTCTGAGTTTTTAAATGTTTTAAAGTACAGGGGAAATAAACTTATGGAAAATGGCTTAGCTGTACTGTGGTAGCATTTAAAGGGTATCCTCTTGGACCACTGCATTTTGATCTTTGGTTAATCCTTTGGTTGATTGTGACTATGAAACCTCACTGGAGTTCATAGTTTAGTAGTAGCCATAACAAGAATTCTAAATCTGTACTAAATTCCCTTAAACCACATTATGTTGCCTTAGCATGTTGGCTAAAGGCATTCTTGGTTGGATATATCTTCTGGGAAAATGTTTGTACTGGTTTTATGTAAATTATTATCTATCTCAGTCACACCTGGAAGAAGATTGTGGGTACTGTTCTCACTTTGAGCCATAATATGAAAATTAATGTTACAGTAGATAATGGATGATTAGAGTTTGTCAAAACTGACAAGGCTGAACACCAGGACATGGATTATACAAGCCTTCAGCTATAATTTTCAAGTGAATTTGAGGATCTCCTAAAATAATTTTACATCGGTATTGATCTTGACAGCCATATAAGGGATCAAAGCTGCCACAGGCAATCAGTGGAATCAGTTATTCAAGGCAAGGTATTTTGTAAGTTATGCATATACTGACCATTCAAAAATACATGGCTTTGACTCTCAGTGTGGCCAGCAGTACCTGTCCTCCATACATCCTGATCCCTGTGAAGAGATTTTTGGAAATGAAACTGACAAAAGTAGCTGCCTAAACATAACATGAGGATGTTTCTTTATTGATATCCTGAAAGACAGCAAGCCCTGATAGCTAATGGAACAACCTGTTTTGCTTACTCTTAGTTAAAATATTCTGGGATAAGATCATTGCATGGTAAACACTGCTGGTTTTATCTCATTATCTGCCAACATCTGTTTGGTAGCAGCCATGAATCACCATTTTTTTCCCTTCTAACTACAGGCCAGACACCTTGCAAAACATGTCGCATATTCTGTACTGAATCAAAAGACAAATGCTACTCAGGTCTTTGAAACTTATGATAGCTCCTTCTGAGGAGATGAAATTGTGTCCCTGCTCCACCATATCAGAGCCAGCTTAGTGTAGTGGCTTGAGCATTGGACTAGGATACTCAGAGACCAAGGTTCAAATACCCATTGGGCCATGGAAACCCACTGGGTGACCTTGGGCAAGTAACAATCTCTCAGCCTCAGAGTATGGCAATGGCAAACCCCATCTGAAGAAACTTGCCACGAAGATCCTGTGATAGGGTCGCCATAAGTCAGAAAAAACTTGAAGGCAAACACCACACAATATCTACCATATCAGACCACAGGTGGGGAGTGCTAAAGGAGGAATGCTCTCATAGAATAATATATTCCTACAAATTGAGCAACCTAGCAAGCCAGGAAGAAAACAAAGCTCAGGTCCTTCTACCAGCAAAGTGTTCTACATGTGAGGATTTTTGTTTTGTCTTTTGCAGACATAGGTTTATCATCCTAGTGAGATCTAGGTAATAATAGTAGAATATATAAAGGGTTTCTCTCTACAAGCATAAGATTCATTCATATTTGTTTTCATGGAATTGTACTCCTAACTTCTGTTAAACACGTACATGCTTATATTTAGTTGGTATTATAAGTTTATGTTGCCATAATTGTTCACTTCACCTTGTGTGGACACTTGTGAATCACTTTAGATTAACCACAACACAGGGAAACTGTCAGATTTTCCAGATCTGTGCTTGAACTTTTGGCACTGTAAAAGCCTTGGTTTTTTAACATCATTGTTTGAAAGCTCCAACTCACCCATATTCAGTGTGCCTTTTCCAGGTAGATGTATTTCTGGGGAGCAGTGAGTTATTTATTTGGCACGTTGGCTTTCTGGGTGTATGTATGCATGTATGAAATTTTGCAAGTCACTCAAATATGCAACTACTTGCTCTCAAGATTTTAGCTATTCTATTGTCTTCAGTTAGGGGGTCCCCCCTTCCCCGATATATATGATCAGCTTGCAAAGATTCTCTGTCTGTATGGGAAGGTGCAAACAGATTTGCACAGTCTCTTTGCCAATGCTCTTACCTTTTTGCATGTCCACTCTTGCTGAGATTGCTTGATCCTGCTTTTCACTTATTGACACCCCAGCCTTTGCTCATCTTTCTGGTAGTTTCCATACACTCTGTTTTCACTTCCAGTGGTGGAAGATACTTCCTGGATTTACCTGCTCCTTCTTGCTCCTAATAAGCATTACCTTCAAGCTGAATCCAGGCAAGACTATTATGTCACAGAGTTATAAAATTTGTATTTTTAATCTGCTGGTCCTACTCTGGCTAAAGCCATCAATATCATAACTTCCTGATACTTAGCAAGCAAAAAAAGATATCAGTAGGCAGCTGGCTTTTGTGGTTCTTACTGTTGTTAATGGCATGGTTTCTAGTCATCTAAAATAAATGTGGGACATTAAATAATTCCGGTAATGGGTAATATTCAAGAAGATTTTACACTGATAGAATGGATTTACCTTTTCTGCCTCTGGCCTATATGTTCCTCCCCAATCTCCTGTAGGCAAAGTTCCTGAACAAATGGGGTATGGGAGAAGTCTCATTGTCCAAGTGGGTGCTATGTTAGAGGGAACCCATTAAATTTTCTTGGACATATTAAATCTGGAATCTTGGTATATATAGTAGTTTTCTAATAATGTTCCCATTGGAATTGTTATAAGCATTGCTTTAATATTAAACTCCCTTTTATGGGTTTTCTGTCATGGCCCTAAACCAGAAAAGCCCAACAGCCATGGATCCAAAACAAGGACCTCACGTAGGTATCTGAGTGGTCACGTCTGCCTCTACAATGAATTATCAGATCAAAAGGCCAGGGCTAGGGGCTGCAAAATAGGATATTAACACATAGGAGATTTATGAGTACCAGCCAGGATGTGTCCAGCTGAGGATGCAATAACATTAACACCCCATCTCTCCTCACTGGAAATTGTCTACTGATTATCAGTCCAGAATCCCTTGATATACAATAGCAAATCTTCACCTCAGGCTAGGTTTAAGGGTATAAAAGATACACCCCCCAAAAAAGTCTCAGGCACATTGGGTCTGGTTACATTTCATAGTGACACTGTGCCACTATGAATTCTGACCTGGATCCCAGCTCTTCCCATTATCCTTTTTCTTTCATACATGGTTGAGTCTATCCATTTTCATTCATCATTGGAGTGACCTCCTTCAGGTAATTATCACCATTAGAAAGGCTTCTATTTCCTATCCAAGCTAACTACTTTATTCCTGAGTTCTTGTGTGCTTGAGTGTATGTTAGAGTGTCTTTGTATGTTTGAATCCCCAAATAAATCAAAGACTTATTGAGAAAGCTTTGTTTCTATCAGTCTATTCCCTAGCCACCTCCATAACATAGGATAAAAGATCCCATTGGAGACTTGAACTTTTAGCAATTCCCTAGGTTCAAGTTCTTCTTACAGAATCTTTCCTACCATTCCTGTTCAGATTGGTATTAGAACATGTGTTGGAAGAAAGGTAGATTATAAATGAAAATAAAATAAAATAATAAAATCAGTTCATACAACCAAATTACTAAGTCTGAGATGTTTAATAGTTTGTGTTCAGCTATGTGAATGCTGCCCCACAGCCACCAAATATTGTATGTGTTAGAATCATAGAGTTGGAAGAGACCACAAGCGCCATCCAGTCCAACCCCCTGCCATGCAGGAACTCCCAATCAAAGCATCCCCGACAGATGGCCATCCAGCCTCTGCTTAAAGACCTCCAAGGAAGGAGACTCCACTACTCTCCGAGGGAGTGTGTTCCACTGTCGAACTGCCCTTACTGTTAGGAAGTTCCCCCTAATGTTGAGGTGGAATCTCTTTTCCTGGAGCTTACATCCATTGTTTTGGGTCCTAGTCTCTGGAGCAGCAGAAAACAAGCTTGTTCCCTCCTCAATATGACATCCCTTTAAATATTTAAACACAGCTCTCATATAACCTCTCAACCTTCTCTTCTCCAGGCTAAATATCCCCAGCTCCCTAAGTCATTCCTCATAGGGCTTGGTTTCCAGACCCTTCACCATTTTAGTTGCCCTCCTTTGGACACACTCCAGTTTCTCCACATCCTTTTTGAATTGTTGTGCCCAGAACTGGACACAGTATTCCAGGTGAGGCCTGACCAAAGCAGAATAAAGTGGCACTATTACTTCTCTTGATCTAGACACTATACTTCTACTGACACAGCCTAAAATTGCATTGGTCTTTTTAGCTGCTGCATGGCACTGTTGACTCATGTTCAACTTCTGGTCCACCTGGATTCCTAGATCCCTTTCACACGTAGTCTCATTCAGCCAGGTGTCCCCCATTGTATAGATGTGCTTTTCGTTTTTCCGCCCTAAGTAAAGTACCTTACATTTCTCTGTGTTGAATTTCATTTTGTTAGCTTTGGTC
>CM034703.1:235960873-235983602 GCA_020142125.1 Phrynosoma platyrhinos
TGTGTGGATTAACCAGCAGATTTGCCCCCGTGTGATAACGTCCTGTGAGCCTGTGGTTTCCTCCACTAGACTTCAGCACTGTAGATTGGAGTTTGTGCATGTATGTGCACACATATGGACTCATTCCCTCATGCATGCACACAGTGTATACACCAGACATATATTTGCCTCTGCCAACTTTAATTGCACCAGTTACCTACAACAGTAATGCGCAAACTGAACTCACTCCCTGCATCTACTTCTCCAAACATATAGCTGAGGTAAATGACTGATCAGTTTTCTATGTTCCACCTCAGAGTAGCAAGTGGAGCCCCATACATAGGCCAGGATGCTGGATATGAAGCCCCTATGAAGGACCTTGCCCACACAGTTCCTTTTTGCATATATTTTGGGCCCGTATGTGCTCCCACTTTCTCATGCACAGGATATGCTCTTGCAGTCATGAAAGGAACATGTTTGCTTGTTGTTGTTTTTTTCATGACTTAACAAAAGAACTTGAGAAAGGACATGCAAAAGCATGAGGGGTGCAATGCACATAGCAGTCACAGCTGGTCCCACAGGCTAGCCTCATTCCCACCATTGATGCCCTTATCAGTCATATGTCCACCATCTCTGCACTCAGTGCAGAGGAGAAGAGACCCCATGCGTATGCCTTCACTCACACAACTCCTGCAAGCCAGGGAACGTTTCATGTGGGTAAGCACATGGGTCCCGTTCTTTCCATTACACATACAGCTAGAGAAGAATACAATAAGCACATATGGTAGAAGGGGACTAGAGGCAACTGCAGTACCCTTCTCAGGGTGTTAGAAATGTCTTTATTAATTCTCTTGAAGCTTAAAGAAAACATTAAAGAAAGCACCTATTTGTGTATGTTAGAGTTTGGAAACATTGCTCTATTGCTGTGTGTCTTCAAGTCTTTTCCAATTTATGGAAAACCATCCTAAAATGAACTTTTCATGGGATTCTCTTGGCAAGGTTTTTTTTTCAGGGGAGCTTGCCTTTGCCTTGAGGCTGAGAGAGTGTACCTTGTCCATGGTCACCCAGTAGGTTTCCAAGGCTGAACAAGGATTCAAACCTCCGTCTCCAGAGTCATGGTCCAAAGCTCAACCACTACACCACACTGGCTCTGTCTCACCAATAAAGGGCCTTTACAGACTGCCAGAAATAATGCAGCTTGAAGCCACTTTAACTGCTCTGGCTCAGTGCTAAGGAATCATGGGAACTGTAGTTTATAGTGGCACCAGAGCTCTCTGACAGAGAAGGCTCAATGTCTCAGAAAAAATACAATTCCCATGATTCCCTAGCACTGAGCCAGGACAGTTAAAGTGGCCTCAAGCTGCATTATTTCTGGCAGTCTGTAAAGGCCCAAAGTGTTATAAAAGAAATGGGCTGGGTGACATCACTGAGTCTTTTTCCTTTAAGAGGTAGCCATATTAATAATAATAATATATAATAAATAATAATAATAATAATAAAATTTTATTTATACCCCGCCCAATGGATCACCAATCAGGGCGGCTTACATATATAAAAGACTTGAAATACATAACACATATTACAAAAAAGACCCACCCACCCCCCCTTATGTCCCAGAAAAGCAACAAAGAGTTTTATGACATTTAAAAACTAACAGATTTATTCTGGTATGAGCTTTTACAGATTACAGTCCTTTTCCTGAAATGCTAAACTGTCCTTAAACTGAACTGCTACACCACACTGGCTCTTTTGGAAGCATTACTTTTCTGGATTGCAAGTGCCAAAATCCCCCAGTCTGAATGGCCATTAACATTTGCTTTTTTTATCCTAAACCCAGGACTTAAGGCAGCTTGCACATTAAAACATATACTGTATAGACAAAAACATGCAAATGATTATCATTAAAATGTAATATATCTACCGTATCAAAAACATGCACTAAAAAAGGGCAACAAGTTACTAAAGAACAGAGTTCCACAGCAGTCATTGAGAAGTTGAGTCACTGAGAAGCCCCACTCTTGTGTTTCCATCAAAGGGCCTGTGAGTGTGACAGGGATGAACAAAGGGGCTCCCCCCACCACATCTCAGGGCCCAGACAGGCTCATATGAAAGAGTCTAGTAGGGATGGAAGGGTTCAAATCCCCACTCAACCATAGAAATCCACTGGGTGACCTTGGGCAGGTTACACTCTCTCAGCCTCAGAAGATGGCAATGAGAAACCCCCTCTGAAGAAACCTGCTGAGAAAGCCCCATGATAGGGTCACCTTAAGGTCATCATAAGTCAAAAACAACTTGAAGACACAAAACAACAATAATGTAGGGATGGAATTTTTATTTATAAATATTTAAATCCAAGATAAAAAAGTATGTTAGAGTCCTGAATATTGATAAACCCTGATGAAAAGAATTCTGCATGGATGAAAATCTTCACAATTTGGAACTTATTCTGCATAAAGAATGCACATAGATTTTTTGCTCATTTATGTGATCAAATGCTTGTCTCCTCTGCAAATAAATGTTATTTTCAATGGAGAAAGGATGTTTTCCTACACAGAAGGTATATACAACTTAGCACTAGGTGTTATATCTCTGATTTATAAAGTCATGTGCACTCTTAATTTTACCTGATCAAAAGTGTAGCCTAAAGTGGGGAAGAGACATTCATCAAGAAGTCTTTTTTTTCTCTCCACAAATGGCATCAATGGTCAATAATAACAACTCTAAATAAAACTACTTTGGTTGTCTACTGAGAATAGGTAGCCAGAATTTTCAAAGCTTGGCTTCAGCTCTAAAAGACTTTCTAGTGAACTACAAGAAAAAGATGATATAGTTTTGATTACCCCATCTTTCAGCATTTCTTGATAATTTGCAAGAAAACCTTTTGGAGCTGAAGCCAGGGCTTTTCAGAGCACTACGTCTTATTCTTAACAAAACAAAACAGAAAACAAGACAGTGAAAGCTTTACAGGATTGGTGTGTGTGAGTAAGCTTAATACATGACACTGAATATTAACTTGAAAAGTCAGTAAGTAATAATAATGGTAATATAAATCAGTAATATTATATCACCATACATGTAATATTAGAAATAACACTTTATTAGCATAAAATTATATTTTTATATTGAGAGAGCTCTCACTATCAAACACCCTTGCCTTCTTCAGAGTTCATTTTTATCCAGCCCATCAATATGGAAAACCAACCCATGCAGGCTTTACAGGAAAATGGAAATCCAATCTAATTCCTACTGTGTTGGAATGACTGTTTAAGTTCCTAAGAGATATTGCAGCACTTGAGAGGATTACTTTTTGCTGAACATGATAGTCTTGATAAAAGGGCTGTGTGTGTTTTGTTTTGTTTGAAATAGTTCCAGTTCACTTTCAGAATTCGGTCTCCTGGCGCTGTTCTTCTTGGATTGGAGAGAAGTCTTGCTCATTGTTAGGATGAAATGAAGTACCTGTAGTAAACTCTCCTTTGTCTTACTGGAGAATGGAGCAGGGTGAGGGGAAAGGAAACACCAATATTTATTTCTCTTGGCAAGGGTTTCCTGGCTAGTTGAGGTTTCTGAAAGATCATGCATATTTGTTTTTATAATCTAGGTTCTATTTAGTGTTGGCACATCACTAAATCAGTCTGCACATGTCATATACATGTGTGTGTTTAAACCTCTGGTTGTTGTTGTGTACCTCCAAGTCATTTGTGACTTATGGTTACCCTAAGGCTAACCTATCATAGGGTTTTCTTGGCAAGTTTCTTCATAGCGTGCCATTGCTGTGCTCTGAGCTGAGAGAGTATGATTTAGTCAAGGTCACCCAGGGTATTTTTTTATGCTCAAGCAGTGATTTGAACCCTGGTCTCCATTGTCCAGTGCTCTAACCACTACACCACACTGAATCTCTTTAACATAAAAAGAAAGCAACCAACCAACCAACCATCCTATATTACTTGCTGTACAACATCAGGCCAAGCGGCCCTCCAGTGATACGTGTAACCATATGAGTAATACTTACTGGCCTTGGATAGAGGTGTGTTTTTTGTTGTTATTTGTTTGCCTTAATTTTCCTTGCATTTGTGGGTTTGCATTTTGCTTAATAAATTAATCCAGTGAGGCATTCTGCCCCCAGAGAAAAAAGAAGCTACATGTGGCTCATACCCACTATAAAAGAAAAGATTCTTGTGTTAGCCATTCCATTCTGGTGTGTAATTTATGTTTTATGAGCGCACCTTCACTGCTCAGCTTTTCTTCCACCAATTACTTTAATAAAAGGAAGGCATTCCAAGCCAGATTCAAAATTTTAAGCCAATGTTACCTGTGATTCCATCACTGCCATTTTATTGGAGGGCCTGCCTAAATGGGTTTTCTGGTGAGTAACACAAAACATGCTGATTTGGAGGAATGAATTTATAGTACACCAAACTATCCTCTATGAGGACATATATCTAAATCATTTGAATCATGAACTTAAAACTCAGCAGTCTCGTGAAATGTTAAATGGGTAGCTTAATCAAAGAAAGTAAGGGCCTTTGCAGACTGCCAAAAATAGTGCAAATTGAGTCCACTTAATGGTTAGGGTTAGTGCTAGGGAATCATGGGAATTGGTGTTGTTGTTTTTCTGAGACATTGAGCCTTCTCTGTCAAAGAACTCTGGTGCCACAATAAGATACAGTTCCCATGATTCCCTAACCCTAACCCTTAAAGTGGACTCAGTTTGCACTATTTCTAGCAGTCTGCAAAGGTCCTAAGTTACTTTAACTTGCTCTGACATGAGATGCTTAGTTATCTTTCATCCAGTATGCTGATCGATCACACCTTAGCAAAGCTGGCCTCCATCACATCCAGAGGGTCCCAAATTGGAGAAGGAACATAAAGTAAAACATCCTTGCACTGCCCATTATACTTATTAAGGGACCCCTGACTTGTTTAGGGCAGCTGCTAAACATTGGCAGGCAGGTTGTTATTAATTTTGCTTACTTATAGGTACTTATGTCGGAGGGCAAATTACTCTTCCCATCTGGTATCATGCAAACATCCCTACTTGTGAAGATTCTTACAGGTGCAATGTGTATGTAAAAGCTGCCTCTGTTTGTTCACTGTACTTACTCCCAAGTAAACCTGCACAGGATAGATTGCAAACATCTTTTAATTTATTCCTCAAAGGACTCAGTGATGATCACTGTCTTAATACTCCCTAATACTTGATTGTTTTGTACACTTCAGATTGATAATTCCTGTGGAGGATCAGCTATGTAGGAGTGATTAGTGGTGCAATTTTGCTAGAAGGTTATTTGTGGGGGGACTCAACCCCCCATGTTCAAGCATCACCCTGTCCTGCCTGTTTCAGGTTACATGTGCTTATTAGAAAGAGAAATACCCAAAGGCAAGGCAGCTCTTTGCTACAAGCCTTGTGCATTAGTGCCAGGGTCTCCAGCCCCATGAGAAGTGCCTGCAGAGGAGATTAGCAGGCAACCAAGTCTCCAACGTAAGGGTAACGGTTCAGAAAATTCAAAATGTGTGGTAGCGAGACTGGATTAATTAGGAACCTTTTCTAATCCACATAATATTGGCATTTGCTTTTCACTGCAGGAATCTTTTATTAACATATGCATAAGTTTATGTTTCATTCTATCCTGCTGCCGTTCTGACAGTTAGGTTAAGTGATGTTGAATATGTACTTTTTTAAAAAATCAAATCTTCCCTAATCTGGAGGCGGGGGGAGCATCACATAGAAGAGAGGCAGAATTCATTCAATTTCCTATTAATTTCCCTGGTTGTCTAATTTTATGTAAATCCATAGAGCACAGGTCTTATTTCAGCCACTCACATCAAGCAATCAGAATGAGGTACAGAATAAGAGGGGGAATAGGATTTACCATTTTGGAGAGGAATGATAAAAGAATTCGGCAGCAAGAGACATTTTACATTTTAATTAAAAATGTTTGTTTTGCTTGCACAATAAACCTTGCTTTCAGTGGAAAAGAAGATGGTGGGGGAAGAGCATTAGATACTGAAAAACTAATTCTTCATCTCAAGAAAATGACACTCTTCTTCCAGGCAGACCTATGGTATCATGTGGGATTAGTAACGGTGGCATTCTTTGTCAACTTGTCATCCTTGAAAGTGAAGAACAAGGGGAAAGCCTATCCTTTTCCCTGCTGCAGGATGTCAGTAAAAGATTCATTTCACTCTAAAGGGGATTATCCCTTCTTCTGTACCCTGGAGAGGTGGGGGGGTAGAGCATTTATTACAGAAGCTGGGAAAGGGAGGGTTAGTATTATTGGCTAGGTTAGGATGAGACAAAACATTGCCACAAAAAAAAAAAACCTTCATCCCTCCTCCCATATACACACACTCCCCATGTCTTATTTCTTCTATAGTATTTTTTATACTCTGCCTTCTAGCTGTAATGTGTATTTCCAGTGTTGGTGTTTTAAATTTCAGGAACATATACACATGTGCTACTAGATGCTGTGGCCAAAAGAAATGCAGACCCTGCAGCAAGTCAGAACTGGAGGCTGGATTGTTGCAGAATGTAGGGGAAAAGCTTTAAATGAGCATGAAGGCACAGTTTTAAACCAAATAGGCACATTGTGTTTTTCCTTTGTATTTGTTGTCCCAATTAAATGGTAATATCAAACTTGTTGCTGGCAGCAGTTATAACTACTGCAGTGTGTAGGAGATTTTTTTTTTTTTTTTGTGACCAAAGGTAACTTTTCCTTCAATTAAAGATGTTCTATGATGACTACTAATTCTTACATTGCCAAAACAGTACAAGCTGCTCATACTAGTGGAAGGATCAGCAGACACAGAGCAACCTTGATGTGTGCAGCAAAATATCTTTTTTAAAAAGAATTTAAAAGGTAGAGGGTCGGAAATATATATTCACATCTAGGAAATGGGAGGAGTAAGGACCAGAACCAAATATGTGGAACCATAAGTTTCACCCATAGCTTGGGGCATGACTGCAGTCCCCCGGACCTCACCTCATCTCACTAACTACTCCACCTGCCTTTGCAGTACCTGTAAGGTGGAATCTCTGTAGAAACACACTGGCATGAACCACATTTTGCTGCAGATCCAGCTCACCTCTGGGTTATCACTTTGACTATCAAGGCTTCCTCCCATGGAATCCTGGGGTATGTAGTTGTGAAGTACTTGGAACCCTCTGCTAAAGAGCTCTAGTCCATTCCTATGAACTACCAATTTCCAAAATGCACTGAGAATACTGGGAATGTGTGCTTTTGCTGTTAGTTTTGTATTGTAAGATATATATTCAGGATACCCGCATTCAGGGAAGGAGATTAGATATCTATAGCAGAAAATTCCACAGTATCTCACCAAATTCCAGGATGGAGAGAGCATGATTAAAATGGCATACAACTGTGTGTAGTGCACAAATTCTCTCTGCCTATGTGTGTTGAGAGGGGGAAGGACTACATTACTAATGGTAAGGCACTTGAGAAGCAAGAGTAGTAGAAGTAGAAGAACTCCATTTCCCAAAAATATACATTGGCAGGGATGACAAACATTTCACTGTGGGTCCTACTCATCACTTGCTAGTATTATATTGTTACCTATGGTGTTTTGGCAGCTGTGATAACTAGGAGAAAGGGCTGTGACACATAATGGGCTAAATCCAATTGCTAGTCAAAACTAGGACAAACCCATAGAATCAACTGTTGGACAGTAAGTCGACACTTTTGTAAATCTTATTGATTCAATTGGTCTCTTCTAGTTGAGACGAGCAATTGATTTTAAGCCATTGCCTCTGATATGTATCATGGTAAGTTGAATTCCTTTTGACTGATTTTTCAGGAAATGCAACCACTGAATAAAAAAGTCATCTTCACACTGCACATTTACCCTCATAATATTTGGTTGTCAGTGAGATTATTCCAGTGGGAGTGAAAACTTTTTTGCATAACGCTATTGAAAGGGATTGGAACAGTATATGGTCACTGATTTCATTTCTTCTCCAGTGGGGGCCTGTGGAAAGAAACAATTGGGCAATGACATGAATCAGATGATCCCAGGCTGACCCAGTTTTGTTATTTCCCCCCTATACACTAAAACAGGGGTAGGCAACCTTTTTGAGCCGGGGGCCGGGTTGCTATCCCTCAGACAATTGGGGGGGGGGGGCGAAGCACCAAAAATAAATAAATAAATAAATAAATAAATAAATAAATAAATAAATTAAAAAAAATAAAAAAATATGCATGCACACTCTCTCAGCCCCAGAAAAGCTATGGCAAAATCCCTGTGGAGATTTTGCCAAGAAAACCCCAAGAACAAGTAATAACAACAATAATCAATATCATCATGGCGGGCGGCGGCAGCAGGACCGGCCTGGGGCCAGTCCAAAGGCCTCGGGGGGCCACATCCGGCCCCCGGGCCTTAGGTTGCCTACCCCTGCACTAAAAGCTTAATTTTTGGAGTTTGCAGCCACATCCGAATATGACAATAATAGAACTGTGACATGCAAAGGGATCTTGTAGCAGCTTTGAAACTTAGAGAAAGAAGTTGGTAGCATAAGTTTTCATAGGCTTATCTTTACACAAGTTTATTCTACCAACATCTTTCAGTTAATCTCAGTACTGATCCAGACTAACATGGCTATGTCTTTGAGAATTGCAACATAACTGAAGTAATAGGACTTTGTTTACATGTTATGTAAGCAAATGTAAACAACATGCCTTGCAGAAGTTGCACTCATTTTGGTCAGCAGTGGATTCAGTATGTAGTAACAAAGTATCATGCTTACTTGCCAAGGATGCATTTTAGGTACTACAAAAGTGTTCTAAAATGTACAGCCATAAGTTTCAACCACAGGCTGTACATTTTAGAACACTTTTGTGGTACCTAAAATGCAGACCCACCTACCCAAGGCAGCAGCTTACCTTGTCTCACTTGGGCTTGCACATAAATAATCTGGCAAAAATTCATTGATAGACATATTAGAGCAGCTATGATGACATTCAAAGAATAACTGTTGGTCTATATCAATACACAAAGGGATTTTGTAGCACCTTTGAGATTTAGGCCCTATTCAGATGGTGAAAATAATTCAAGATGAGTCCTATTTCAACTTCTGTTGTTCACATGCATCCTGAATGCACCTGATTAAGTTTGAGGGGGGCTGCCCAAAAAGCCACTCAACCCAGGATAATTGATATTGGGGGTCTCTGAATTTTTTTAAAAAAAAGATTCATACCATCAGCAGTGTGAATAGCCAATGTGAATAGACCTGGGATAATTCGGGTTGAAACTCTGAATGCCTTGAACATTCACTTCGTCAACAGCCCCATCAAATCTCTGGGATGCCTCGGGGTTCACCCTCACTTCTGCCCCCCTACTACCTCCAGAAAATAAATCATGATCATCCTCATCCTCATGACCAGCTCAGCCCCCTCTCTCTCCTGACCATTGACAGAGGTAGACCAGGACATTTGAGAGAAAGAGTGTCCAACATTGTGCACCAAGGGCTCCCTTCCCAAAGGGGAGCTGGAGCATCACATTCATGACCAAACTCTCTGACACAGGGCGAGGAGGATGCGATCCTAAGCATTGCATGGAGGTGGTTGAGAAAGCGCCAACCCTTCCCCAGTGGAACAGCCACTGCTGTAACCAGTAGGGGAGAAAAGAAGGAAAGAAATAGGAAAGGGGGGAGAGAAAAAGGGATGCCAACCCCCTTGAGTGGAGGGAGGAAGAGTCTCTGCCCAGCTGAGGGGTGCCAGTGGGTGTGGGGACAAGGGAAGGATACTGGCACATGCGAACAACCAGAGATGTTGTTCCACAGTGTGAATAACAAACTCACAGTGTGAATAACAAATGCATTGGTGAGGCTATTCACATCATTACACTAAAAAAAACAAAAACATCTAAATGACTCCTAACTGAAAGATACTTAATTTGGGTTCATTCACACTGGCATTTAACCTGAGTTTTGAGTCAAATAGATTCAGGATCGCAGAATCAATTCAAGCCAAAACAAAGTTCACACTGCATTTCCCATAATCAAATGCTTCCATGTTTATTTAACACCGTTCACATTCACATTTACTTTTTCACCAGAACAAAATGGATTCTAATCTCGGACATGTTCAATCCATCCCAGTTGTTGTTGTTGTTGTTGTTTTGTTTGCTTGTTTTCTGTTGGTTTTTTTAAAATGTTAATCATATGATGCACTTGGAGGTGTGGCCACACGCATCAACTGTCACTAGTTCTCCCATGGCACCCACAGATCCCAGTGGAGAATCCCCCATGGCACCCATGGATCCATGCATCCTAGGAGAGAATCCCCCATGGCACCCACAGATCCATGCATGCCAGAGGAGAATTCCTGTGGTGGGATGGGTTCCACCCCCTCTTCCCACCCTCTGCCCATTGCTTCTCCCTCCTAGGTGCCCCAAAATGTGATCAGCAGTGCATTCACATTTGTACCAAACTGGTTCTTTTCAAAGGATGCAATAAAAGATCCAGATTCAAAAGAATCAGTTCGGGCAGGCTTGTGCCTATTCATCCTGATTCACCCTGAACACACTCAGGGTTGAAATCGGCTTGAGTATGAACAAGGCACATATAACCCATTTTGCAAACCAGGCTAAATTGTAGTGTGCATGAGGCCATAGACTCAGTCTACTTTTGCATCTTATGAAGTAGCCAGAATCTATGAAAACTTATGCAACAAACATCTTTCTTTCAGTCTCAAAGGTGCTATAATATATCTTTGCTTTGATGATGTACATGGTCAAAATTGTGTATAAAGTACATGAACAAAAATTTCTTCTCTTCCTATGGATTGCCTATTGTACAAAATGTATCATATGTATCAAACTGTGTTATGCAAGTCCTTACCTCAGGACTTTGGCAGAGAGTGTGTGTGATTTTTTTCCCCTTAAAACTTCCTGTGTTTGTCATTGTCATCTCTGATTAATTTGATGAAAGCAAAATAAGTACAAAGGAACATACAGTGACAGCAGTTGTTTTTTTAAACAAATCATCATATAGTACAAGAATTAGGTCTTGAAGAAAGGAAATTTCTCATAGTTGTCTCGGGATTTTTTATTATGTTTATAATAATAAAAGAGACTGTCTGCATGTGTGGTAGACATAATTCATCAGGATATTGTGCTAGACGTGACAAAACCTGACAGTGTTTTTAGGTGTTGTCATTAGTGGTGAGTTACAAGTCAAAATCCTAAACTAAGGGAAGGGAGTTTCTAGAATTAGAAAGATAGCCAGTTATAGTTCATCGGGAAATTATAGTTGGTGCCTAAAAATTATCAGAGTGTTCTGATTCTCATCCAGGTTATAATGCCTGGTTTCCAAGCTGAAAAGTCAAAATTTCAAAGAGAGACTTCCTAGAAGCAAAAAAAATAAAATAAAAAAACTTGTAAATCATTATGACATCATGGTAGATACTGCAAAATTTGACAGTGGTTTGGGGATATAAGGTTGCCTAAGCTGAGTGATCAGTTTCAGGTCAAAACTCCAAACAAAGATTCTTTGGAGCAAAAAAGCTGCTGCTATACCTCATTGAGTTGTTTGTTTGTTTTTAAAAGAGTAGATATAAAACAGGAGAATACTCTTTGAGGTACTCTCCAAGATTCTCTGAGGCAGGAAAAAGGCAAGAAAACAGAAGAAGGATAAGGGATATAAAATTCTTTAGTTTAAAAAAATAGGGTGGGAAAACAGCAGGGGCCATAAATTCCTGATGAGATGTTAAGTGAAGACCCAGGCAGTTTGAGATTCAGTTCTTTTAGGAAATACACTTGTCCCTCCACATTGGCTTGGGTTAGGAGCACAGGACCCCCATGAATGTGGAAATACCACCTATAACAAAAGCACTATTCTTTTTATCTGAGAGAACACTTCTCTAGGAATCTCTAGGTCCTCCAATGCAACTCTGTGGTCAACATCTGCCAGACATTGACCATAGAATTGCGCTGGAGGAGCTACAATGCCTAGTGGATTGTTCTTTCTAGGAATCTCTAGGTCCTTCAGTGTGACTTTTGGTTAATGTTGACCATAGAGTTGCGCAGGAGGACCTAAATATTCCTAAAGAGAACATATTAATAAAATCACTGAATAATCAAATCCACAAAAGTCAAAGCCGCACATGTGGAAAGACAAGTGTAGTAGAGGCTCTTTCATCACTGGTGCTAAGATGCCTGAGATACACAGGGGGTGGGGACTACACAATAGAGGAGGACTAAGGCATTAGTGCTAAGATTCCAGAAACTGAAAAAATGGTGGAAAATTAGAGAGGACTCTCAGGGATACTGCTGGTAAAATTCCTGAAGGGGGGGGGAATAGAAGGCCCCACAGACCTTTTGGGGGCAGTAGGAATAAACCTGTGCAACACCCATCAGTTAGTAATGAATTAACATTTGGGGGGCTGACCATAATCTGTCTACACCATAATCAATGAGTTCCATACAAAGATTAACTGTTCAAATTATTAAAGTATAGGGAAATAATTATTTCCCCTAACTCAGATATTTCAGTTCAGATGACCTTGTTCTAAATAAATTTATTTGTTAAATTTGTGAAGTTCAGAAATGTGAGTAGAATTACATTGCATATATCATTAAGCATTTGCTACTGGAGTATATGTAGATATCTTGCATTATGTATTACAGTATGTAATATACTGTAAATTTACAATGCATTCACCCCACTTTTGTTGACCCTATAATTAATCTTTTTGGTCAACTATGATCCAAAACATACTGCAGAAGTAATCCAGTTTGACACGGCTTTAACTGACCTGGCTCAGTGCTAGCAAATCCTGGGAATTGTAGTTTATTGTGGCACCAGAGCTCTTTGACAGAGAAGGCTAAACGTCTCACAAAACTACAGTTCCCTGAATTCCCTAACATTCAGCCAGGATAGTTAAAACAGTCTCAAACTGGATTATTTCTGCAGTGTGTTTTGGATCTCTGTTCATATTTATAATTGTAGAAGTCATATTCTAAAATATTCCAATTTATATCCAGATTGCGAGTCAACAAACTTTTCTAAATTGTGTGAGATCCAGTTCACGTAATCCTGAAAACAGATTATTGGGTAGTTGCAGAGAAATGTGGGATAAATTTGGTTGAATGGCAAAGTGTTACATAATTGCATGGTTGCATAATAAATATTGTTGTGTTTTTAATTGTATTTTCAACTCTTTTGTTTTTGTGTGATGTTTTAATTAAGATTTGTTTTTAATATGTATTATGTGATGGTTTAATCTGTTTTCCATTACTGCTTGGTGCCTCAAGCGCGTATTAATTGGAAAGATGGGGTAGAAATGAACTAAATAAATAAATAAATAAATATTTGACACATTACAACTTAGAAAAAAATCCCTTTAAACTATAAAAGATCCGTGGAAGCAGGATGCCATATTTCCTACCTCAGGGCCACTGTCCATCTTCCTCTGCCATTTGCAAGCAGGAATGAAACAGAAAGAAATCATGGCTTCCTTGCCTCACATTGTGCTGTCTCTTTGAAAAGTTCATGGGCATCATCTCCATGTACTTCTGGTGTAAATTATGGTTGCCAGGCTAAGCAGTAGCAAATAGAAGACTTGCTTCAGTTTTGTTGTGAAATGTCTGAAAGAATACCATTCTAGCTTTAACATGCGAGATCTAATGTTGAAAGCCAGGTGTCCTGAAATGAAATTCTGTGGTTTTTTTACACATGTTAAAATGGATATGAGATTTCTGCACATTTCTGGAAGCTTACAGTACCCAGGAGGATAGAATTGACAGTCAATAGGTTGACATTATTTTTGTCCCCTGGATTTATGTAACAGACCATGAAGCACTTGGCTAGTTCCATTTTCCTATCTTGGCATTTACATTAGGAAAGCCCATGTCATTGGTTGTCAAACTGAGTGTCAAATTGAGAGGAACTCAAGCAATCAAGTGTGAAGTAATCAGGTTTCACCCCCGTCTGATGTTGGAAGAATCGAAACCCCTATGAATCACATCAGATATTTCTTATTTCCCTTCCATACTTTCAATCTCATGTTTTTATTTATAACAAGAAGAGATTAGTACATTTAAGAAAGTGTCAGATCCATTTATGAGCAGAGAAGGAAACTTTTACAAAATAATGGCAACAACATGGGTTCCACTTGCTATTTGCCAACAGATTTGCTGTCCAGTATAAGTGAACTGAGGTATCCAAAATAGCCACCTGTTAAGGAGGCAAGAGGTGGGCCTGTATTCCAGGATTAGTTACATCAGCATGTATCTTTTTGGAGGGTCCAATCAATTCAACCAATCAGTGGACTGTATGGCAGTGGATTGTATTCCACTGATGGATGGCTCTTTGATTCAGCCAATGGGGAGGGAGGTGACTTTTGGTAACTATCTGCTCCTTTTGCAGCTTTAGTGCCCCTCAAAAACCGATCTAGAGAACTGGGGAGCATTTTGGGATAGCTTGGGAGTTAAAGCAGGGAAAGAGAGAGAGAGAGAGAGAGCATAGGAGTAGAATTCTCCACAGAAAAAAATAGTAATTGGATCTGAGATTCGCAAGAGGGACCACCATTCTGAAGATGTAACATGAGATTTCAATAATATTCCAGAAATCTCGTGCCAATTCCCATATTTGAATGCATGTGTTTATAAATAGTGCTTTCTTGAGCAAAATACCTGGTTGTGTGTCAGAAGAACATTTTTATTCATAATTTTATTAGGTGCATAGTATTCTGAGACTTCTTTCCAGCTTTGTAAATTCAAACAGCTTTAAAAACAAAACAACAAGAAACAAAAATAAGAAGGAACTAAAGCAGTCCTCCTTCTTCCTCCAAGATGCCTGAACCTTATTTAGCCAAAATAATTACTAATATGTATTATAAAAGACTTCAGCAAGATGGAAGAGAAAATTTCTTCTGTTGTAACTATAATTTGTTTAGCTGGCCCTTTAGGGAGAGGGCACTGCACAACCTTGAACAAATAATAGGTTGCTTACATGGAGCATCACTTTTATTCTAGCCTTTGGCACTTTTAGGAGAAATGTCAGAAATACACTGCTTTATGCTGATCATTTGATAATGGATAAGATGCTTTTAATGAATAGGAAAGCAGCAAAATGTTTGTTGTAACCAAGTATCAATTGGGGAGTAGTGGGATTTTTTAAAGGGTTAAGACTCTGATCATGATGAGACCTCTTTTCTTCTAAACATAACTGAAAAATTACATTAGGCAGTAGAGGTCAAAGGTTCATTTTCACCTAGCTTCTTTGCCTCATAAGAGATTTAATCTCTTCAGTTTTTTTATCTCTCTTGATTGCTGGGGCAACACCAGTGGCTTCAAACAAACTTCTTAACTTTTATTTTTCCACATCTACACTACTACTGTTATTTTTTCCTACTGAAACACCTACATCTTTCTCTCAGAAATGAAATGCGTGCAAAGCAAAAATAATTTTAAAAAATTAATCGAGCATAACGAGCTGCTCAGCTCTTCCCCCTGTAACTAGGGGGGAAAATTAAAGATGTTTTTTAAAAAATGAAACTTACTGTAAAGAGATTAACTTTGCGGCAAACAAGGCATCATTTGCACAAAGACACTCAGGGCTGCAAATTGAGCCTGGAATGTAAAGATTTTAACATTGTTGCAATATTATCATTATAGTGGATTCAGAGTGGAATTTGGGGGAAAGGGAGCCTACCTAGTCATTTTAATGAGTAAGCCCAACCTAGCTAGTAATTATTCTCTTGCTATCTCTGTATTAAAAAAAAATTAGTTGAACTAGGTTAATAGAAAATAATAAAACATTTAGAAAATTAGAATTAAGTAGTTCTTTTTCGTCTATATTGTGGTTCATTTTTTCTAGTGTGTATTCTAAAGGATGGGTAGTAAGATATGACCCTTACACTCTTAGATCATTCATAATATGCTACACATATTCCTGTTACTTGGGACTTGATATGCAGTCTGTAGTTCAGACTATGTGCTTGTGATGTTGGTCATGCACATTTTTAAAGCTCCTTTTCTGTTTGTGTTGTTGTTAACTGCCCTCAAGTCAACCTCAACTCAGTGGCAATCCTGTGGATGAGACATCTTCGAGACCCCCTCTATTCCACACTACTCTATTTAAGTCTTCAAAGATATAGCTGTGATAGTATGTAGAATAGTATGTATGTAGAGAGATCTCATATCACCTTTGAGACTGACTGAAAGAAGTTGGCAACATGAGCTTTCATAGACTACAGTCTACTTCCTCAGATGCATTTAGTGCATCTCAGATACATTCTGTTTAAGTCTTGTAGAGATTCATGACTTTGTGACCTCCCTGATTGAGTCTAGTCATCTGGCATGCAGTCTTCCTCTCTTTCTACTACCTTCCACCTTCCCTAGCATTATTGTCTTTTCTAATGAATCATGGCTTTTCATGATGTGTCCAAAATATGACAGCCTCAGCTTGATCATCTTGGCTTCCAGGGAGATTTCAGGCTTGACCTATTCAAGGACCCATTTGTTTGACTTTTTGGCTATCCATGGTATCCTCTGCACTCTTCTCCAGCACCACATCTCAAATGAATTGATTTTTATATCTGCTTTTTTCACTGCCAAGCTCTCACATACATACATAGTGATAAGAAATTACCACAGTTTGGATGATTCTAACTTTAGTGCCCAGTTGTATATCTTTACACTTTAAGATCTTGTCTAGGTCCTTCATTGCTGCCCTTCCTATTCTTTGTCTTCTTATATCTTGGCTGCAGTCTCTGTTCTGATCAATATTTGATCCAAGGTACAATAAATCTTTAACTATTTTTATTTCCTCATTGTCTAGGAAGGGGCATCACAAGGAGAGTGCAGGGGATGTGTACTGCACCAGGTGACACCCTAAGTGGGGGTGACACCGCTGCTCCCCAGACATCTGCCTTTTGGTTATAGGGTTAGCTTGTGCCCCTTTAAAATGCTGAAGAGATGGTGTGAGTGGGGGGAAGTTCAGTGGAAAGAGAAGGAGAGCCCCCAGGGTTGTTGGTTTTTTTAATTAAAATGTCAAAAATAATTTAAATTAAAAATTAAAAACATCACATCTTACCAAATTTTCACTTTAACCGCATGAAATTATGTACATGCAAAAACATTTAGGCTATGTGTATGACATTGTAATTTAAAGATACAAATTTAATTTTGCTAGTTGTTTATGTCACAACTATTGTCATGACATTCAGTGATATATGGGAATTATATAAATGAGTAACAATAGTACAAAAAAACATTACTAAGGATACAGAATACTAAGGATTGTGGTTGGCCCCATAAAGGTATCCCTGTTTTGTGGATTTTGGATGATACATTATTTTGCTATATGGCCAACATGGCTATGCAAAGATAGGCAAGCCGCCCTAGGGTTGGTGTCAGCTGGTGTGGCTATTCGTGGTGTCACACATACACTCATTTCCTCCTCCCATACCACACCATGCAGCATACTTATTTATAGTGTGGTATGGGAGGAGGTTGATGGGGGCGTCTGTGACACCATGAATTACCACAGTGGGTGACACACTGTGTCCAGGCTTAATTTATGTAGGTCCCCCATGCCCATTATTTCAGGGGGGGTTGCAACAGGTTTATTACACTAGTTTGGATTATGGTAGACTGATAGCAATGGTTTCTAATATCTGTAGGGGCCCACCCTTTTCTTCATTTGGAATTTTATCCTTAAGTGGATCCAAAACAGGTCTTCCACACTCAGAAGGCAACTTCCACTTACAGACCCTAATCACACGACATGATAAACTATTAACATATGGAAGCCTTGTCTTGCTCTGCATAAGTCATGTGCTGTATGAACAGCTAAACAGATCATTGTGTGAAGCAACAACCCAACCAAAGAAGGAAACCCATCATTCCCTCTCTGGACATGCTGAGCAAGACAGACAAGCAAACATGGAAAAGCTAACTATAGAATGCAGCACCTACAGTGTCTACGGAATCTCCAGTCACTGTTCTTTGTAGTCACATGTGCTCCACCTTTCTTTAAGTCAGCATCTCTCTCTCTCTCTCTTTCTCTCTTCTTTTCTCAGTGGAATAAGTGGGACACAGCCTGAGAGGGTGGGAGGAAGACAGAGAGGTCTCATTCCACTGCTGTATGCAGGGAAAGAGCACCTCTTTACCAACATGCATTAGGAAAAAACAGTGAAATACCTATGCAGGAAAATGCATCCGAGGAAAAAGACTTTAGTCTACAAAAGCTTGTGCTACTTTCAGTTAGTCTCAAAGGTGCTACAAGATCTCTCTATATGGAGAAAAAGAGTAACATCCTCCTCCCTGAAAAGCTCACTTGTTTCCCTGCTAAAAGGAGTTCCCTTTTCAGGGAAATGGAGCAAGCCATGTACGTATCTCTATATGTGTACGCATTCATATAGTGGATGCATTTGTATGGTATGCCAGAGATCTGAAGGGACTTTAGCTTTTGCTGTACAAGTTGTGGACTGAGGCATCCTACTTAGTTTGTTCTGTTTGCAGCAAGATGGCAACACCAACAATATAGCTTTTATCATGTTCAACAAACCAAGGTACATTTTATTTCTTCCACCAAACCAAAGACAGAATCCATGGCTTGTTTTAACTTTAATTATGAATTTTGTCTGTGTTACAGCTGTGTTATGATAGTGGAGAATAGTGTTTTTGCCAGTGACTCTAGTGCTTTTAAGAAAAAAAGTGTGGAATGGATTGTAGCTCCATAGTAAAAAACATGCTTTGTCTGGAAAAGGTCCAAGGCTTAATCCTTTATCTACAGTCCTTGGAATATCTCTTCTTTCTAAGACCCCAGAGAGCTGCTGCCAGACAGTGTCAACAGTAGTGAGCAAGATGCACCTTTTCCACATTCCCATGCTGCTTTTGTGGGCTACTCCTTTGGGTGTCAGCAGTAAACATCTGCCTTGATTTTTCATTGCATTACATTGAATAAACAACAGTGGCCCACATCCTATCTACATAATGAGTTCAGCAACTTGTATAGCTCCTTTAAAGTTTGAACTGCAGCCCAGAGTGGATTCATTGCCCCCCTCAACATGGGGATTATCAGCAGCTGCTGCTGCTGGACACACCCTTGCTTTAACCAAGCATCCCCTAGTCTGTTACTCTTCCTGCCATCACTTTCTCACTCTTATAATTTGATGGTGTGATGCCTGCTTTCATCCTCCACTACATGAGTTGAATTGTCACGTATACTCAAAGTAACTGATTGTCACCGTTAATATGAATGCAGTGGCTACATACTACATTTTTTGTTTGCTGACCAAACAACACCTTGGCTTACTCAATACTTCAATTTAGGGTTCAGTTACATATGTTAGCTCTTATCATGCTAATCATGTACCCGTCATCAGAGTAAATCTTACATCTCTTGATGTAATGTGGTCAGACACAATAACATCAAGGAGATCTCTTCTAAATAGAAATCTTATAGCAGGGGCAATGTGAGAAGGAGCCAGCAATAATATAACCTCAAGCGTAGGTGGTATTAACTTTCCCTTATTTCCTTTTTGTTATGGCAGTGGGCTGAAGCAAACTGATTGCCGCAAAAGTGCAGAAACAGAAACAGTCCAGAGAAACTCTGAAATGACTAGACATTGATCCTCATCCTGATAGCAGGTTGAAACAACGGATTTGACATTGCTGTTGCAATATTTTGTGAGATGCCCATGTAGCAGTCTCTGAAGAGCTGAGATGACAGTTCTAAGCTCCTTGAGGGAGGCCTTCCCTTTTCATGCAATTTGTAGTAAAAACTGTTGAGCAGATGTAGGCTATGAGTATCAGGGCAGATGGCTACAACCATAGACTTTACATTTAGATCCCAGTTTGGTCCCTGATTCCTCTTGGGCAGATCACTGCCTTGCAGCATCAGTGTTGTACAGCCACTGCCCCTTAGGTTTCTAGAGGTGGGCATAGAATTGGCCAGTAGTGACCAGTTATTTTTCAAAAGTCAACCTTATATTAGCACCTGATGCAATAACAAATGCTATTTATAATCCTTCAAGATCTCACATTCACATTCAACACTATATTTTCTTAGCAGAAAATCCTCAATTACATCTCATGAAATCTGCAACTTGGTGGCCTGGTGGTATGTTAGATTGTATCTTTTTTTCCCTCTAATGCCCTGCAACTATTTTTTCTTTCATGTCCACAACTCAAAAGAAAAAGAAAAAAGATTCCTAATGCTTTTCTGTGTGGATCTTCCAAAATCTAGCAAGCCTACCGGTAGTTATTTGCACATTTGAAATTAAAATACTGGGACAGCGTGAGCATTACTATAATGGAATTCTTTCTTTTCTTGTACAAGAATTTGAGCTGACAGACGTGGCCACTTTTTTTTTTTAAGAGTTGTTTGGCCAACTAGCATACTGGAAATGTTTAGAAGGTGAAATGACTAACTGAATTTACCACTGCTTGTGGAGAAGAACCACAAGGTGAATTCACTCAGCAGCAGAAGTGACAGTAGTTGGTTGGTAATAGTGCAGAACTCATCATATCAAAACCTTCTGGGATGTTTTGACAGTTGCTACACTATGATTTAAGACTGCTGCTTGCTGAGGATCTGATTGCATTACATAACAAGTGAAATGGAGCTACAAAGACAACAGTGTTGCAAATGTTACACTCCAAACTCTTTTCTTTTAGGAGCACTGTTTGTTAACTAAGCTTTCCTTCTGTGTTGCCTGTTGTGGGGCCATAGACAATCCATTGAGTTTTTTCCCCAATAATTTGAATATGAGGTGAAAAGAGAGATTATTCTTCATTGAGTTAAGTCAATGTCATGGAGAAGGGTTGGTTCCTTACAAGGTTGTTTTCTATGAGCAGGACTTCAGCTGAGTTCTTTACTTTGTGGGTGCTAACATAATTAAATCCTTAGTATTCTTCTGTATTTCTAGAGCTTTAGTTGAGAAAACAATCTGCTTATACTAGATTTCTTTTATGTTTTATATTTAATCCATGTTGTTGTTGTTGTTGTTGTTGTGTGCCTTCAAGTCATTTCCAGTTTATGGTGACCTTATGGCAAAACTATCATGGGATTTACTCAGCAGGATTTGTTCAGGGATGGTTTGCCATTGCCTTCCCCTAAGGCTCAGAGCATGTGATTTGCCCAAAGTCACCTGGTGGGTTTCATGGCCAAGCTGGGAATTGAACTGCGGTCTCCAGAGTCATAGCAACACTCAGACCATGGTGCAATGCTGGCTCTCATTTAATCTATCCCTCCATTCAATTGTTGTTCCTTGTGATATATGAGAGAAAATAAATTACAATAACAAAAAACGGAAAACAAAACTACATGCATAACAAAATAACAAAACAGAAATACTTTCTAAAATCAAAGAAGAGCATTGATAGAAACAAAAAAAGCTTGATGAGATGGATGATATTCTCTAACAGCTGTCGGAAGCCTAGAAGAAAGGAAGGGGGTTCCACAACAGAATAATTTATGTCTTCCTGGGAAAGGAGTTCCACAACTGGCAACCCTTTCTATAGAAAATGGGACACATAAGAGGGTCCTCTTCTCTTAAGGGCTACCAGACAACCCTTAAGGGAAGAGGATGTCCTGGCCCCAAGCTATGTAGGGATTTATAAGTAAAACTCAGAACCATGAATTGGTGTCAGACTAAAATAGAAAGCCAGTGACTTGGTTTCAAGCCATGGTTATGTGGTCTGTATAAAGTGCATCAGATAAGATTTTAGCTGGCCTCATTTTGTAATAGCTTTTGTTTCTGAGTACTTTTCAAGTACAGACCCACATAGAGTTTATTTCAGTAATATGGATTGAGCATGGACCAGTGTGTGGTCAAATGTGCCTTTTAGGTTAATCTTTCAGTTACTTTGAAAAATAAATGGTGAAACAAATGAGCCTCTCATAAAACAAAACTTTTGATTTATCTTTGCCTATATACTACTCAGCTTTGATAACATCTTTGTCAGATTTTTATCAAGACATGGCACTGTCTGCTGCAGCAAACCAATTAAAGTATTTAGGAGTTAGGAGTCTGTTCCATGGTTTCCCCCTTAACTACTGAGATCATATGACCCAGAGATGGGTCATATTTGTCTCTCATTCAGGACTTTTTGCCCTCTCCTGTCATTTCTTTAAAATTTGGAAAGAGGATGATATAGGCTAGTGAAAATTTCACTCTATTAACTGTGTTTCAAATAATTTTCTCTTCCTGTCATCATTGTTGAAATCAACCCAGAGTATAAGTACATCATGTCATATTTCAGTCTGAAAAATGGTAGTCTTAGGGCCTGTACAGACTGCCAGAAATAATCTACTTTGAGGCCACTTTAACTGTCCTGGCTCAATGCTAGGGAATCATGGGAACTGTAGATTTTTCTGAGAAATTGAGCCTTCTCTGTCAGAGAGCTCTGGCCAATATTACAAGAACTGAGCTTTCACATTCTGAAATCCTATGGCACAATGTCTTTGAATGCCCTCACTACTTTTTTCTTTTAAAAAAAACGTATTTGGAAGCTGGAATGTCACGAAGTTAGGAGATCACTTAGAATTGTCATAGAAATCAACCCACTGCTGATGAGTAAACAACAGCATGTCAGACCCCATGGCCACTCATATTAGGTGAAAGGTGGGATATCAATTAAGTAATTAGTTATTTTACTAATTATCCAAACCAATTAATTAAATGATGGAGATGTTACTTTTTGGATTATGTATCCCAAATCTCCAGTCACAGTAGCTTGAGAAATGGAAAAATGGGGAAATCACCAAAGAGGAATTCAAACAAAT
>CM034703.1:235983702-236000659 GCA_020142125.1 Phrynosoma platyrhinos
GGCCCTTGTGGTCTCTTCCAACTCTATGATTCTATGATTCTATGTTACTGGGGGACTCTGGAGTTGTTGTTCAAAAAAGGTATAGATTTTTTTTCAAATTCTTTCCTGCTTAGAATATGCTACACCATGATCTGTAGCAAGCAGAAGTCCAGAAACTGAGATGATCTCAAGAGAGTCTAAGGTAGACAAATCAAGCAGGCCAACATATCCGTGACCCCATGTAGAAATAAAAGTATAGTACATTTGTTACAGGATCATAATAAGGTGCAACATAAATTAAGATGCCTTGGTAATTAAGTTCAATTGGGCTGCCCAGACTGTATCTATGGAGAAGATCTTTTGAAGAGAAAATGTGAGGTAGCAGATGCAGTGAGTGTCAATGTTTCAAATCAAGCCTTAAGCACAAATTAGCCCACAAACAAGCTCCCTTGCAAGTTTTAGGAGATTAACTATTAGTTAAAGGAAAGCATGAGATTTATGGCCTAGTGATTTGTTGTTGATGTTGTTGTTGTTGTTGTTGTTGTTGCCGTTGCCTTAGCTGACTTAGTTAATTATGCTGCATTGATTTTATATCTTCAAGTATTGTTTTAAATGGCCTCGGGAGTTTTGCATGTTACTATAAAAATAATGGTTCTTAAATAAAAACTCAGTCACTTAACTAAAAATTTAACAGCAGACATATATAGATTAGTAGTCCAAATCTGTTTCATATATTGTAAGCATTTCAGTAGCATGCTGGGTAAGATTCTTAAATAGCATTACAAGCAATGATGGAAATTGGGTTTTGTTTCATTATGTTGGTTTTTTGCCAAATTACTTATCAGGCAGACTTAAGGCATAAAATTATCAAGAAAATTTCTGAAGTATTATGGCTAGGGCTGATTATATATCCTGTATAGTTTGTTTTTACAAGATGCCGTGGTCACTGGTTTGTCAAATGAATGAGTCAGGGGACACTCACCAGAAGGAGGATAATCACCGTAATGGCCAAGCACTTTTACTGGCTGCAATGATTTTTTTTTTAAGCGTCAAAAAGTATGGCTTTAATTTAGCACCACTGAGGCATTAAGAAACTTCTGTTTTCCTGTTTAGAAAGTTATTCTGTGTAGGGAATCAGATTCCTGGCCCAAGCTCAGTACAGTGATACTAGGTCAGTATTGCTGATTGACAGCATCTTTCTGGGGTTCCAGGCAGTGACTGAATCTAATTCCTGTGTATATGTGCTTTTCTACATAATCAAATGTTCACTTAAATAGAGTGCAAATTGCAACTGTAGAAATTTCTGAGGATTGAGTAGCCCCTGGAAAAAACTGGTGGCTAGACTGAAACATATTGGACTTTTTAAAAATTAAAAGTTTTTGACCATGTTATAGCATGTGGGGCTTTTTCTCTTTTCAGGCTTCCACTATGAATATGTGCTTTCCAGTTTGTTTGTTTTTTTGTTTGTTTGTTTTATTTTGTTTTGTTTTGTTTTGTTTGGTACATGTCTAAACAGTCACAGATGTAACATACCAGCTCTGGAGCAGCTATCTTCAAGAGAAGATCATATAGATGGATGCTGACCCCCCCTCCAAAAGAACTCAAGAAAGTTACTCTTTGGAACTATAACCCCCATAATTCCTCAGTCAGCATGGTTATGCTAGATACAGGTTCTGGAGCTTGTAGTTCAAAAAAGTAGCTTTTCCAAGTTCTTCAAAATAACTTTACCCAAAAATTTACCTTTTGGTGAGACTTAACATAAAATACAGTGACACTCTTTCATTGAAAAGTGTGTAGAAAAATGTATGTTCTTTTCATGCATTTCTGTTAATGTACATTTTTTCTACATATTTGCTATGATACCCATTTTATTCTGCATTCCTGCCAATTTTTATAGAAGCAGAAAGATATACAAAAATGCTTGTGAATTTTTTTCTGTATTTTTACTCCCTTCTCCTATTGTTGAAATGAGATAGAATAAACTTGAGTTTCAGAGTTAGAAAGCTGTAAAAACTAAGGAGATGAGTTTGCCCATCTCTACTTAGGATACAGAAACCAACAAGTCTTACTGGTAATTACATGAAGTCAGTGGGCAGGAACTGTCTCTGATGTAAATCTATTCAAATAAAAGTAACATAGAATAATTTCTGTATACATTCTTAACTTGCCTCTGCGATATGAATTCTTATATTGTGCCCTCCTTTTTTAAAAAAAACCAAACCATGAATTTCTTGGGAACCTACACACAAAATTTACAACACACTCACATTTCCCATGCTTGCAGCTGTCTTTCCCAGGGCATACACTCACACACCTTTGCAGACCCTACCAAGATAGAGGTTCACCACAGAAATTGCATACCCAGTGTCTGTTATGTCATTTGAACTTTGTGGTTAGAATGGGTGTAGTTTTCATTGACTGTGGTGGTACTTGCTTATCTCTTTGAAAAGGAAATAAAAGAAATTATGTATCTGGTAAATAACAGAAGTGAGGTTGCAGGTGTGTGTCCACAAGACCTTTGGGAAGGTGCCAAGCAGTTGAACTAGCACTTAACCTCCTGTAGACTGCCTGAATGCCAGTGCTTAAGTCACACTGAACTCTTGCAGGAAAACTTTTCTTGGATTAAATCCATAGCAAATTGAGGCACAGCAGCTATGCCATAGCAGAATCTGCCAAGAGAAGATGCAGAGTGTGAAACTGTTACTTTATTGGATGGCAACTCCCAGAATCACCCAGCCAAATAGGCCACTGGAAAATGTAATCTGGAAAAGTAGGTTTCCCATGTTTTTGTTATGATTTTGAGGCAGATTTGTTCCAAATGAGAGTGCATGGATGGTAAGAGAATGTGTGGGCCTTTTACTTTGCAAACACATTTTTTAGGGGTAATACTTCTTGATGATAATCTCGTAAACAGAAGTGTTTAGAAAACACACCAACAGAATGAATGTTGAAGATTTTGCAATAAAATGTCTGCAGTTAATGAGAAACCTTTGCTACAAACCTAGGTTTGTTGGTCTGTATCTAATTGCTAGAACCAATTAGAGAAGAGCAATTGAAATTGGTAAGTGTTGAATTACCATTCAGTGGGACAACTCTGGTTAAAATTAGCAAGAGGATTTAGGGCACTGTTTACTAAGGAATAAACCATATTATACTTTAAACAAAATGGTATTGTGCATCATCATGATGGATTTTCAGAGATGTTGCCCTGGATCCTTGTTTGAACACAACAAATCCTGAGGTCCAGCAGAGCACTCAACTATAGGGTGTTTTTTAACCTGAAGGTGATTGTCCAGGGTTCCTAATTCATTCTTATTATGAATTGAGTGCTATTCTTTATTGTTGTTCTTTGTAACTCACTCTTCCTCCATGGTGGAACTCAAGGCACCAAACACAGTTGTCCCTAACAGCTTCCAATCTAGACAGACATCAAACCAAGACCTGCTTCGTTTAGTCAAAGTGGCTGCATTATGGGCCAGTTGAATCCAAGTTCATAAATACTGAAGTGGCAGAGCTTGCCATTTATACAAGGCCAGAGCCACAAGACTTGATCAACCAAGCTGTATGGAGGCAAATTGACAGTAGCGCCTAGGGGCTGCCTTGCCTGTTGGGTGGCAAATCTTTTTCAGTCAGAATTTTAATGGAGATATCCAAGTAGCTGAAACCTACATCCAAATTAGCATCAGTACTTTGGGAACCTCCTTTGAAGTTCAGACTAAAACCCACAGCAGATTCACCACTGCACTGACACAGCAGCTGCTAGGCAACACCTACTAGTCATACATGATCATATAGCCAGGATCATTATGACCTTCTCTCTTCACTTCTTGGTGAGACTATTTAAAGCAGAATGTTATTAAACACATGTCAAATCACAATATAGTAATGTTAATAACGACGACGATGATGATGATGATGATGATGTCCTACTTTTCCCCAAAATTGGGACTCAAAGCAGCTTACAATTTAAAAGAATACAATTAAAAACATACAAAAGTAAGCATTAAAATAGAATAAAACTATTACATATTAAAACGCATCACTCATTAAAAGAATAAAATACAGTTTTAAAAAGGCTCATGGAACTCATGTTTATGAACGTACATCCAGTTCATCCCAGATTTTGAGGGTTGAAGCTTGCATGAAAATTCATATGGCTTTTAGTATTCATTCATCCTAATACATGCATTTTAACAGACTGTTTCCCTAATTTACACATTTTTGGCAACTTGTTTTCTTAATACAGTCAGTCTTCCATTGATTTTTTTATTCATGGATTCAAGCATCCACAGTTTTAAAATGTTTTAAAAATATATAAATTCTAAAAAGCAAATCTTGATTTTGCAATACAAGAGACACTGTCCTACTGTGTCATTGTTTTTAATGGGACTTCAACATCCGCAGATTTTTGTATCCACAGGGAGTCCTGGAACCAAACCCCAGTGGATATCAAGGGCCCACTGTATAGTACATTTTGAATTTTATTTTCACTAACATATGAATGGTAACCAATGGACATAAATACTTTTTATAGAGGGAGGGAATTGCCAGTCTCCCACATCTGATGATTTGAGAGGCACTGTTCTAAGGGACTCAGTAAGAGCCTTTCGGTGCCCATCATTTGTCTGGGACACTCAAGTACTGGAAAAGGGAAGGAAGGAAGAGAAGTTGCAGGCATAAATAATGAAACAACAACAATATTACTGCTTTAGCACCAAGCCATAGCAAACAACAAAAGGTCCTATGATACAATAAAGCATAATAAAATCTCCATAGTAAGTTGATATATACATTATACCCATATACACTATATTAAAACCACACACCCCAAAATACAGAAGAGGACCTTCTCAGTGGCTGGAACTCCGACTAACTCCCTCCCTACTTTCTTTTCACAGACAAGCAAGGACTTTTCTTCCAACATGCATTTAAAGATGCCCATCTTGCACAATGTTCTGGATATTGTTAATTGTTAAGCTGATGTGCAGATGTGTTTTCATGATATGGTGTTTTTTTTCTGTTTGTTTAATTGCATTTTAACTTTTGTATCTTGTGGATTTTTAACAATTTTTTAATCATTGTACACCACTTTGAGTCCCAATCTGGGAAAAGGCAGGATAGAATAACAACAACAACAACAACAACCCAAATAGATACCAAGGGACCACTGTGGTCTGTACCTCGCTCCCATCTGTTTCTCTGCCACTGGCTAGTTTTTGTTCTCTGTCTGTGGGTAGAGGTCTTGAATATGAGAGAGCTATATTTAAATTTCCTAGATTAGTTATGGAATTCACCATCTGATCTTCAGTAAATAATCTCTCAATATTACTGCCCGAATAAAGTGAGTTCATGTTTCCTAAATGCTTGTTTCCTGTATCCTAAATTCCTTCTCTCTCTCTCTCTCTCTCTCTCTCTCTCTCTCTCTCTCTCACACACACACACACACACACACACACACACACACACACTGTTGTACCTGTGTTTCTTCACCTATAGTCTCTTGTTTGGCTCAATAGTTTCCTGAAGTATCTGTTGCACCTGTAGCTTTGCAAAAGGTCCTGCCTTTTTCACAGTGAAACATTGGACTGATTTATGGCTACTTGACATCATGTGGGCTAGTATTATTTGACCGCAGCTCCTGTAGTAGCTGGATGCCATAAGATGGACAGTACATTGTCTGTGAGCTCCACCTCATAACCCTGAGGCTCTGCCCCTGTCATCAGAGGTCGGGTGCCTTAGAGGTGATAGCATTATTTTCTCTGACCTGTTCCAGTTCACTGGATGCCATTTGCAGCTTGCAGGATAAAACTAAACTCAGTTTAGCATCTGAGGAAAAGGACTATAATCCACAAAAGTTCATGCCAGAATAAATCTGTTTTAAAATGCCATAAGATTCTTTGTTATTTTACTGGGGCAGACTGACATGACTACTACTTACAAGGAAAAATGCCCAGTGATGTCAGCCTGCCCATTTCTTTTGTGACATTGTAATGGTGGGTTAGAGCTACATCTGTGTAGTGGTTTGAACTTTGAACTATGGCTCTGGAGGCCAGAGTTCGAATCCTTGCTTAGTCATGGAAACCCACTGGGTAGCCTTGAGCAAATCACACACAGTCTCAGAGGAAGGCAAAGGCAAACCCCTTCTGAAGAAGTTTTGCCAAGAAAAAGCCCATGATAGAGTCACTTTAGGGTTGCAATAAATAGGAAATTACTTGAAGGCATATAATAAAAAATGGTGAAATATGAGGGTGATAATGGTAAATGACAGCTACATATACCCTGAATTATGCAATCACGTCTTTAGCATATACACTCACCCATCTGTTTTCATGGACTTGAAGTCCACGGTCTTTGCTCTTCATGGAGGGGTGAGCCCCATTGTCTAAAATGGTGCACATGCCCATGGCGTGCACCCATTCAAACCAATGGGGCTTGAATATTGACAAGTTTCTGTTTTTTGCGGGGGGGGGGGGGGGGGGGGGGTCCAGAACGGATCCCCAGAGAAAACAAAGAGGTGAGTGTAGTACACTTCACGGAGTAGAATGTCACATGTGACAGTATCAAGCTGAGTTTCATGGGCTGGCTTTCATGGGCTGGCTTTTGGATGTTCTTTTCCACATTGAACTAGTATTTACATGAAGCAGCTTGAAAGATACCACTTTGGGTGTAGAATGAGATTTTTGCATCTCACAATGCTTATTGTTCCTCACTGAGTTCTTTTATGAGTGTCTTCTATGTTTTGGAGTCACAAACCTTGATTTTTCTGCTTCTCATGAAGTCAGTGTCAATTTAAAAGCAACTGTGGGCGAAACTGGGCAAGTATGAAATGGCAGGAATGCTTGAGGCAGTCAGGAAATTTGGTGTGTGCATTTGCCCATTAGCACAACTGCTCCTTTCTCCATCCTTTAGAACAGGTTCCTCTGTGTTTACTGTGATGGAAAAGGGTTGACACTTCACAATCAAGTCTTCCATTCCAGTTCTTTCTTTTGAGTGGAAGCAACAACAACAAAAAAACTTCAGTAGGGTCGTTGTCATATATTATCAGATTTTCCTTTAGTAAGGACTAAGCCAACAACTAAATGTTGTGTTCATATTTTTCACACTTGTCTTGAGTCTGCCCTCCTGTTTGAACTGAAATTTCTAGGGAGTGGGGCTGTCACAGAGGCCCTTATATTACAATAAGGGGGCCTTAGAAGAAAAAGTTCCTGAGGGAATAGTTTATACCAGTGGTTCCCAAACTGTGGTCCTCACAGTGTTTGGGACTTCAACTGTCAGGAGTCGCAGACAGCTTGGCCAACAGGAATTCTGGGAATTAAGGTCTAAAAAACATCTGGAGGACCAAACACTGGGAACCACTGGCTTGAGGAGTCCATTCCACATTAGGAAATTATTTCTCTGCTACTGGACTTGTCAGCCCCAAAATGTCTGAGCTTGATGCAGTACACAAGCCAAAGCCACAACAGATTGCTAGTACATCAGATATGACCCAAAAGGCGTGGGTTGGAACAAATGTGCTTGTGCACTTCCCATGCTGAGCTGTTCTTCAGAGCTTGCAACAGTGCCATGGGAACTGCATTTCCACAGGCTCATTCTGTGCTGCCACGTGGTGTTTCAAGGGTGAGGCTGACCACATGGGTCTTTCCATGAAGTCAGCATTGCACTGAGAGACAGAAAGAGAGTGTGTATTGTGAATTCATTCAGTGGGGAAGATCTACATAATGGCTTTGCCCACATGAAGGCTGCCCCAGTATTGTGGGTAGAAAAGTTTGCATGGAGTCATGGTTATGTATAAAGAGTACCTCAAGGTCTGTAGCTTGTCAGATGCATGGTGGCTCATCACCAGTGTGTACAATGTGCTTGCTTCTTCCCATTAGCACTCCCAAAATAAATATGCCACTGTAATGGTAGTATGCTATTTTAGGTACATTGATGAAGATAAACACTTGACACTGGAGTATCATGCCATACCAACTTGTCTACATGTTTACAAGCATTCTCATACCAAAGCACCATGCATTCAGGCTATGACAGTGCAGGAATGGAGAACCTGTGCACCTCATCATTTACTATAATGCCTGTGGGCTGATGGAAGTTGCAACCTGACAGTGTCTGGACATCCACAAGTTCTCCACCCCTGCACTATGGTATGGTAAGTGTACACAAGAATTCCCTTTTCAACAGGCCTATTGCAATTCATCTATCATCCCCACTAGTAAAGACAGTACTTGCCAAAATATTATAAAGACTTATATTTCTTCCATGTGATTCATCTCTAAGCATTCTGTGATATCTGTTGGATGGTCTTAGTCCCAGCTAGAGTAGAGATATGGTATCAGCAGGATTATTGTAAATATTGACTTCCCATTTAGCATTGGATGAGTCTGCTCTGACATTTTAGCCACTGAGGCTGCATCTGCACCCTCACTGCAGAAATAATCCAGTTTGACACCACTTTAGCTGCCATGGCTGAATGATATGGAATCCTGGGACTTGTAGTTTGTTGTGACATCAAAGCTCTCTGACAGAGAAGGCTAAACGTCTCACAAAATTACAATCCCCAGGATTCCATAGCATTCAGCCATGGCATTTAAAGTGGTGTCAAACTGGATTATGTCTGCAGTGTAGCTGCAGTTATCTTTGGATGCCTTTTTTCATTTTCTCTCTCTCTCCTGGATTGAAAAGCTCAAAGGCTAGAATTCCTCACATTTTGCTCCTCTGACTTGTGTTTTTCAGTCCAACAAGGTGCCTGTTGGCCAGCCGTCCCATGGTGTCCATCCACTCACTCCACTCATCCCATACAGCAACGAGCATTTCAGCCATGGCTCCCATTCACCACACTTGCCAGCTGACATCAATCAGAAACAAGGTAACTGTCATGCTTCTTCTATGATGCTGGGTGATCTGAAAGTAATTTTGGATGATGCATGGGTTGAAAATGTAGTCTGAACATGAGCTTGTGGCCTCTCTAGCATTTAGCTATATCAGTGGCTGCAAACATTCACTCTCCAGTTGTTCTTTATAGCCCAATGGATCCATTTTTTATACCACTCCAATTGCCTTCCTTGAAGGTCAGAGTACATGTTGGTGTGCAAATGCACTTATGCTCACAAATCTCAGAGAGGAGGGTATAAATATATAAAGACAATTTAGAAGTCTTTATATTGCAATATATATTGTATACTGTAATATAAGTCTTTATATTGTAAATTGTATATATTATATTGTATATTTATATTGCGTATAGAGAAAGGGTTAAGTTCCTATTGCTTTTCTGTTCCAAATCTCTCTCATATGCATTACTAAATCTCTTATTATTTTATTTATTCCTTCAAAATGATGCTGTAATAAAGTGTGGTTGAATGTAATACATAGTCTTCAGTGCATGTTTGAATATAATGCATAGTCATACCGGAGGGGTACAGGATAAAAATTTATTCACACAGTGTGGCAAAAGCCAGCTGAACATATCTGGGTTTAGTGGTATTTTTGGTAAAGCACAGACCTTTTGGATGATAACTTCCAGGATTTCCCAGCCAGCCTGACCCATGGTCAAGGTAACTTGGGAATTTTGAGAGCTGTTTCTCAAAAAATGAACTCTGACATGCTATGTGCAATTATGATACTGCTGTTAGAATTATGGTTTGGTTATTTGTGGTTAAAACAGTTTAGCAGCAGCAGCAACAGCAACAAGCGTGTATTCCACAGGTGTTTAGTAAAAACAATGAGATCTGAGCTTCTGGTAAATAAACAAGATACATAAGTTGGTAAAAAGAAACTTACTTTATTGTTACATCTAGGTTTTACAAAAATAACTACTGTAATCAGTAGAAAAAAAAACTATACTTTGGTACAGAGGTCCCTAGATCGCTGACCTCCATGTGTACAAGTACCCATGCTTGCAAGAAGGCAGTTAGAGCTCATTCTGTAGAGAACAAAGAGTCATAAAACTTTATTATCCCCAGGAAGAAGAGGTGTATGGGAAGTGGCCTCTTCACAAGCAACACTGACCAAATGACCATAGAGATAAATCAGTATTTTTGTGTAGAAGACACTGCCCCTTCTCAAAGGAAAAACACAGAGCTACACTCTATGATGCTAATACTCCAACACACATGTCAGAAGTCCATTTGTTGCATTGCTACAGAGTTGACAACAAACAAAGAAGAAGAATCATAATTAGGACCTTTCTCTTTTTAAATATTTTAGTTTAGTTTATTGCTTTTCAACATGGCTGTTTTGAAGATTGGAAAAGTGTGGTGTTCTGTGACATTGTGTTGACTCCTTTAATCTATTTTCTTATTCAACCTTACCTATATCCTCAATAGTACTGTACACAATCTGTTCCCAGCATGATGTTTCCAAGTAAGTCTGTTCATTAGTTTAAAAATAAAATAAAAACATAGGAGATCATAATCATATGTCTCCTGTTTCTCATTTCATTTGGCCCCTGAATTATCATGTGATTGTTGTGGGCTCAAGGGCAAGTTGTGGTCTTGGTCACACAAGCAGCCATGAAAAATTTTATCTCATAGTGTTAAGGTGTGCCCTTAAGCTGTCTGTCTAGACGAAGCTGGGGCCAAAAGCATTTTCTCTTCTTTTCAGGGGAGTTTTCACAGGCATTTCTTCAAAGACCATTGAAACAAGTGAGAAATATACCCCAGCACTGTTTGGTGTGTTGTGACTGATATCTGTAATTCAGATCTTCCTTTGTTGTTTTCAATAAATACAATAAAATAGATTTAGGGAAAGCTACCTTTTTTGGACCTCAGCTCCCAGAATCTCCCCACCCAACATGGACACTTCGTGCTGGTTGAGTATGTCTGAGAGTTGTAACCCAAAAAAGTAACTTTGCTGAGTTCTATTGTTAGTTTATATTAGAGCTCAACAAAGTTACTTTTTGTCTTTAAATTTTCCAGTGTACATATATGTCCTGATTTTTGTTGTATTTTTCTCATATTGAGGTGGGTGCTGTGTTTGGTGATAGCATTTGAAACATGAAATAAGGAAGATGTGCAATGATTTTTTTCAGTGTTCATGAAAAAAATCAGATTAAAATAATTAGTGATACAAAATGTATAGGGACCTCATATTCATATGAAACAAACAACTGGGTCAGCATTTCTGTGTTCACATGCTTTAGAGGAAGCCCTATTGAACTTGGTGGGGTTTACTTCTTAGTTGTTATTAATTGTTGTCAAGTCATCCTTAACTTATGGCAGCTCTGTGAATTACTGGGGCCCTAGTCATCAACAGCTCTGCTCAGGTTCTGCAATCTCAGGGTACTGGTGTCCTTGTCTGAGTCTATCCACCTGTCACTCTTCTTCTTTAGGACCATTCATATGAAAAAAATTGGGTCTGAATACCCTAAACCAGTGGTTGTCAAACTTGACCTTGTGATCCTTTTTACATCTACATGCATATGTCACACCCCCTCCCCACTCAGTGTAGCATATAAATAAAAATATTTTGTTTATTTAGTGTTGTATTTTTCTTCAGACATTAATGCATATTCATATTTTAATATTATATAAGGAAATAGCTCTTCTCCACCTTCAGGCAGAGGCTCCAAGTGCCCTCCTTGCCTTTCTCTTCCCTCCAGGAAATTAAAAGTTTGGGAAGAGGAGAAGAAGGGATCAGGACCTCCAAGTCTCATGCCCCTCTTGAGCAACTCTCACACCATTCCCTTGGAGGCTCCTGCCCCACCATTACCCTAAAGACACCAAATCCCATCTTGATTTGGACGCTAAGCAGAGTCAGCTCTGGTTAGTATTTTGATGGCAGACCACCAATCAATAGCGGTTGCTGTAGCTATATTTCAGAGAAGGAAATAGCAAAATCACCTCTGAGTATTCCTTGCCTAAGAAAGCCTCGTAAATTCAAAGGGTCACCATAAGTTGATGGCTAACTTGAAGGCACATATACACACATATGAAGATGGATCAGGTGGCAGCATCTAAAATACTATACTTTTGCATCCATTTGCCTCCTTTTCTTTTCTTTTATCTCAGCTTCACTGTCATAAAGTATAGACAATTTGGAATAAATGATTGGTAGATGCCTAGATGATTAAATTGGGATTGTCATACTTTGGTCACATAAGAGAAGGCATGACTCATTAGAAAAGAAATAATGCTGGTAATGGTTGTGGGCAGAAGAAAGAGAAGAAAACCACATGCCAGATGGATAGATTCAATTAGGGAGGTTATGGGCCTGAGTCTATAGGACTTGAACAGAGCATTGGAGGATAGGAAGTCTTGGAGATGTCTCATCCATTGGGTCACCATGAGTCGAGGCCGACTCAAGGGCAGTTAACAACAACAACAATATTAGGATTAGTAGGATTTTACATTTTATAACATGCAGTTTAAGGAGACTATTTGATCTCTCCAATAGTGATGCTTCTTATTGGATTTAGGAATAGGGCACCTAATTATGTAATGTGTGTGTGCATACACACAAATACATATATACTCACATTTTATTTGACTTCCCCCCTGTATTTTGAAAATTGCATTAGAGTATTTTTTTTCCCTAGGGAGTGCATTGATAGTTTTGGTCAAATTCTCAAAGGGGTCTGTGATCCAAAAACTTTTAAGAACCCTGACTTATTTCTTATATGAAATACCCTGTTTGGAAAAGAAGAAGTGGTAATGGTGATGATCATAGTGACAAATGAGTGTTATTCATAATCTGTAATTTATCCAGAATTTAATCATAAACTACTGATGATCATGAAAGCACTGTTTTCACTTGCATTATGGCCTACATTTGTGTTGACTGCAACACTGAAGTTTTCACATTTTTCTTCTCAGAACTAATTGAGACATTAAGGGCTAACTGTAGGATCCTCACAGGCTTGTTCCAATTGGAGATACCCATAGCACATCACACAACAAACTCTTCATCTACAGATTTTAGAAATGTTACCAGGTGGCTTCAATTCCCAGAATCCCCAGCATAACAGGAGGATTCTGGGAGTTGCAATCCAAAAAGTAATTTCTTCAAGATCTACTCTTCCCATTGTGTTAGGATTCTAAGTAGAGATGGTTATAGCTTAGATCCAAATGTCTCCTTCCAGTGACAAAAAGGAGGTTCCACAACCACAAGACTATATAAGAAAAGTGACCCCCAGATCCAGAGTTTACCCATTTGCACAATATTTTTTGCAGGTTTCTTTCAAAATATCTTTTTATTGCCCACTGAAATTAAATATGTCTTCTATATTTACCATATTCCTTGTACTGTGATGCAACACCTCAATGCAGTGTGGTTGCTGCTGTCAAAGAAGCCTTCTATGAAGTGTTGCAGAAAGGTCACAGAACAACACTGACACATTTTATGCTGCTGCTGCTGCTGCTGCTGCTGCTCAGAATTCTTTGTTTCAAAGTCTTTTACATGAGCATGTTTTCAAATAAATGATTCTTCATGTGCATTCATACACCCCTAATATATCACTTGACCTTCTTTCCTGGACATTTGTATCTGCTCTCAGTGAAGCATTCCTAAGTAAATATACATTGAGAAATAACAAAAGATGTTTTATATGTAGTATTTCTCCAGCATGGCGTAGTGGTTTGAGTATTGGACTTTGATTCTGGACACCAGGGTTCGATTTCCAGTTTGCTATGAAACCCACTGAGTAATTTTGAGCAAGTCACATTCTCTCAGCCTCAAGTCTCAGTCAATGGCAAATCTCCTCTGCACCAATCTTGCCAAGATAACCCCATGATAAGTTTGTCTTAGGGTCACCATAAGTTGGAAATGACTTGAAGGCTCACAACAACAACAGTTTCTCCTTCTGACTTTCTGGAGTAGCTTGTTGTTTTGTTTTGTAATTGCTGCGTGCCTTCAAGTCATTTCAGACCTATGGCAGCCCTAAAGCAATAAGGGTTTTCTTTGTAAGATTTGTTCAGAGGGGCTTTGCCTTTGCCTTCCTCTTAGACTGAGAGAATGTGACTTGCTCAAAGCCACCCAATGGGTTCCCATGGCTGAGCAGTGATTCAAACCCTGGTCTCCAGAGTCATAGTTCAATGTTCAAACCACACCACTCTGACTGTCAAATTTTGGGATTTCAATGTAATGATTCAGGAGTAACTTAAGGACATACAACAACACTCAATACCCGTTACCGATTTATTTTGCACATACACCCATCCCAAGCACCTAAGCAATAAGAAAGCAAAATACATAGCATGGCTCAGAATACTGCCAAGCATTTGGTTGATCCAGAAGTGGGTATCAGACTGGAAATGTGCTGATACCTTAATCCCCCAAGAGTATTTTATCATGGTATAATTATTTAATACCTATGCAAATTCTGAGGATGTTTGTCAGGTCTCATGGGATTTTTCTCCTGCTCTCCCCCTGCTGAAAACACTTTCAGCATATTTAAGTCTCTTAAATTGCCTACCTGCTTCCAAAATAAATTGAGCCCAAAAGAGCAAAAAATAAAACATGTTACAAAGAGTTAACAAATTCTAACCTACAAGAAATTCTGCTCAGGGCAAATATCCAACTCTTGTCAGGAAGTGGTACGTGGGGAAAGTTCAAATCCTGCTTGGCTCTTCAGGGAATATAGCAACAAAGCACCATATATTCAACTGTCCTTGAACATGCCCACAGAAGAGTCCCATGACTCTCTGAGAGGCTTTGAAAGTGTGTGACTGTACCTCAGAGATTTGTTTCTAGAATGTAAAGCCATAAAACAAGCCTACCCTAAGGAGGAATGGCTTCTCTGTTGCTCAAAGTCACTGAAGCTAAAGTCTGTGGCTGGAGCCATTGATGGTATCCTAGTATGAGGCTCTGTTTAAGGCTTTGGAATTCCCACAGATGGGACTCGTCCCAAAGTACATTCACAGCATACTTTATCTGACAAGGCTGCTTATGTAAGAAAAAGGGAACTTCCTTAATTCTTTTCATAGAATAGGATTTTTAAGAATGGAAAGGAATATTTTCCTGCCTTCCTCTCCCCCTGTGAGTAAAATTGGATTGTGAGACTGTTATTAGCCATTTGCTTCCAATGCTCTGGTTTTATTTATGTGGGATGCCTGTGGGAATACTCCCATAACTGGATATCACAATGTTCAAAGTCATTCTGAGTGGGAAGCCCAGATCTGGAACATGTCTCTAGATGTGGCCAGATTGTAACACCTCTTCCAGAGTGTGATGCCTTTTCAATGTATATGGTTGGCATGTGTATCTATATTATGATAAAATAAAGGTAAATGGAGACTTTAGGAATGGCCTGGGCCCGCCTTACCTAAGGAATCACCTATCTCCATATAATCTGCCACATGCCCTCAGGTCCTCTGGGAGGAAGCTGCTTCAACCAATAAGAAGCAGGTTGGCAGCAACTTCCCAGAGGACTTTCTCTGCCACGGCTCCTAGACTGTGGAATGCCCTGCCTGAGGAGATCTGTCAGATAACCAACTTAGATGGCTTTTAAAAAGCCATCAAGATGGATCTCTTCCAGCAGGCGTTCCCAGAATTATATTTCCCATAATCTCTCCCCCACCATTAGATCAGTCCTTTATAATCAGAGTGCCCTGTTAAATCATATTGAAATTGTAATTTTGTTTTAAGTTAAATTTTAATGTTGTTATGAATTTAATATATTTTGTGTGTGTGTGTGTGTGTGAATGTTCTTTGTATTGCATGGGATTGTGCTTTTAGATTGTAAGCCGCCTTGATAGCCTCGGCTAAAGGTGGGATATAAATAAAATAAATTATTATTATTATTATTATTATTATTATTATTATTATTATTATTATTACATAAGAAAGGCACTATACAAAATTTGGGAGAGATATTAGAATATATCCAAAAATCCCTAAAAATCTGTGTCACCAAATGAAGCCTTACATTAATATGGTGAAATGATAGAGAACAAATGGGTAACTTATAAAGAATTATTAATAGAAGTAAAAGGTGACTGGAGAATAAAAAACGAGAGGAACTACAAGTAGAAAACATCAAATGTAATTGGTTCCTACATCTCCAATTAAGAGGAAGATTTAAATTAGATAAAGAAAAAGTACAGAAACAGAAATGGAGAAAATACTCTTGAGAGAATCAGACCACCTCATTTCAAAGATCTATAAGGTTTTATTAAGGTGGGGGACGGAAGAAGAACAGTTGAAAGCATGTATGGTACGATGGGCTCAAGATATAAAGAAACTGATTCAGATGGATGAATGGGAAGATCTATGGAAAAGGAAACTGAAGTATACACTCAATTACAATATGAAAGAGAACTTTTATAAATTATTCTACAGATGATATTTAACACCAGAAAGATTAGCCAAAATGAATAAGAAAAATAATAAATGTTGGAAATGCAGAAAGGAAATAGTTCTCTCTTTCATATGTGGTGGGAATGCCATATAGCAAAGGACTTCTGGTCTAAAATTCATGAGGAAATACAAGAATTATTACATTTGAAGTTTTAAAAAGATCCAAAAATATTACTGTTCAGGATAGCAAACATAGATCTTTTAAAAAGATAAGGATAAAACTCTCTTTTATTTAATAACAGCTGCGAGAGTTGTATATGCCAGCCATTGGAAAAATAATTTTAAAAAACTTGCCAATAAATGAATGGTATTGGAAGGTCTTAGATTATGTTGGAATGGATAAGCTGACATGCTTAATCCGAAACAAATCTCTTGAACAATTTAATAAACAATGGTCAGAGGTGGTGGAAAAGATACAATCCAAGCTAAACCCAAAATAGGGAGGACAATAATAAATAATAAATTAATAATCAATAATGAATTATCCAGTAGAATCAATTAAATCAGGAGAGTGCATATATAAAAGTATCTCACAATGATATGAAGTAAATGAGCTATATGAATAAAGAGTATATTTGATTTAAATGAGTTACACGAATAGAATTATATGTGATTAAATATAGAGAAATAGAGAACTATATGTATATATAGTTCATATATATATATATATATATATATATATATA
>CM034703.1:236000759-236012314 GCA_020142125.1 Phrynosoma platyrhinos
TATATAAATATATGACTTTTTGATATGACATAAGAAACACAGCAGAGTTTAGCGTTCTCTTTTACGGTTGAAAATAAGATATGATTTAAATGTCTGGAAGTCAATTTTAAAATTGTTTTATAAACAAGCAATTGTTATTTATGTTGTATGTTTTGTACAATTGTTTTGTTTTATGTTATGTTGTGTTATGTGTTTTTTTATATATAGATATATCAATTAAGATTATATAAAAAAATTAAAAAACAGATTGTGATGCCTTTTCTCTTTAGATGGAGTCTGTAAAGGAGGCTGATGTGTTCACATCTGAATTAACACATGGCGTATGTCTTTGGGATGGATTGTAAAACCAAAACAAGCAAAACCTTCACCCTTTTTTAATACTCACATATCATCAAATGACCACACAATCTGAGATCAGACAAATTATATTTCCAACCCCATGTATGGAAATCACTTAGTTAATTTGCTGATATTTTCTTTGTAGTATAATCATAATATACTATATAGTGCACTCAAAGCACTTCATGTGAATTATATCTGTAATCCTTTCAACAGCTCTGTGAAAGAGGCCAGTGCTTTTATCTTTATGTTGCCAATAAAGGCTTGAGACTCTGAGTGGTCCAAAGCCATCTAATGAGATTGCGGCAGAGATGAGATTGAATCAGGGGCTTCCTCACATTCTTGGCTCCTCCCTATTTCATATAAACATGAGACTTACTTACTCCCTTGCTTCCAGTGTCCCATCTCAACTGACTATAATCTTTTTCTTCTTTATACTCTGGGTAGTATGAGTGCATCACTTCCTGTACTCTTCTCCGCTATTGGTTTTCATACTGCCTTCCTCACAAGCCAGCCATCTTCCTCCAAAAGAATATTGACAGATAGTAAAGACTAAGCTTATTTATTTTGGTCATGGGACAGGGAGAGAAAATAGTTGCATTGATACTGGTTACTGAATGCTGGTTTTTAATTATTATTATTTTTTAAAAAAAATAATTAGATCTTCCAAAAGATCATTTTATTCATGTTAATGTACCTTAAAGTTGATAGTTGCTTAGATTTTCTAATATTCTGATTCTCTGACAGGTGTACACCACCCTTCACAAACATCAGATATATCTGGTTTCTATTCCCTCCCTCGTGGTGGAGTTGGACAGATAACCCCTTCTATGGGATGGTAAGTATTTGAGGCCTATAACAGGAGAGGGGAACATCCAATGAACTTTTCCAAATTGCATCAATCCTCCAAAAATGTCTGAAAATTGTACATAAATACTTTTCAGCACATATTTCAGGACATCATGATTACTTCTCTGCACTGCTCTGGCTGAGGGAAAAATCTGATGTTAAGTGAGATGCTGGTTCTCTCTCCTGCTCTCTTACATTGATTAGGAACAGTGGTATTGGAACCTGACATAGAATCCTTTAATGACTGGACCCTATGCTGCCATTCTGAAATGTTAATGGTGAGGAAGCACATGGTAGAGCATAGAATTTAGTTTATTCTTACTAAAACAAGAGTATGTATATACCAAACTACACACAAGCAACAGCAGTGCTGTACTATTTCATTTATATTAAATTCTGTCCCTGAAACATGCAGTTCTGTATAAGGCTTATCCTTCTTTATCAGAAATGAATGGTTAATCCAATGTGGGTCTTAATGTACATGCAAGATGACAGCTCAAGAATGAGAAAAAATACTATTTTTCAACAGCACATTCTCATAACATTATAATTGTGTGGTGTGCGATGTGTGATTACCTACCTTACATCCTGTGCTGTTGGCAAGTGGTTTTCCCTCCATGGCTGGAAAAAGAATATAAATTGCTTAGCCACAGTAATTTCAATGACACACTAAAATCAGTATCCCTCCAAACTGGCTTATTGACTGACTTCTTTTCCTATGATTAAGAATTTTTAAAATTCTGTGTGTGTGTGTGTGTGTATACCTATTGCATGAAGCTGTGGATGTTCATTTCTTGCATTTACATCCCACCTTCAGTGAGCTGAAGGTGGCATACATGAAGCTCTTTCTCCTTCCTCTATCCTCACAATAGCAACCCTTTGAGGTAGATCAGGCTAAGAGATAGTTGCTGGCCCAAGATATCCAGACAAACCAGTAGACCATTGAGCTAATCTGCAGCCCACTGGCCATATGGATTTGACAACAACTTATGTCTTAGTCTGTGGAAGAAAAAAAGATGGCATATATAGAGCCTTTAATTAGTTGTATCTGATCAGCAAGCATAGTTTTGCTTTGCAAGACTAGTGTATGCAACTCTGTCCAAGAACAATGCTCTTCCCATTAATTAATTGCTGTGCACAAACAGGAATTTCTGCCATAGTTGGTGAAACTATGTGAGGGTATCTACACTATACAGTTAATACCAGTTTAAGTGTTGCAGCTCCATCCTATGGAATCCTGGGCTTTTGAATATGGTAGAGTAGTTGGAATTATCTGCTGCATTTCAGGGGAGTAGACTAGAGCTCTCTAGTAGAGAATTATGAGTACATCCCAAAATCATAAATTTCAGAATTCCATAGGATAGAGACATGATAACTTAAAGTGGGATGAAACGTAGGGAGCTGGAGATGTTTAGCCTGGAGAAGAAAAGGTTGAGAGGTGATATGATAGCCGTGTTTAAATATTTGAAAGGATGTCATATTGAGGAGGGAACAAGCTTGTTTTCTGCTGCTCTAGAGACTAGGACCCAAAACATTGGATGTAAGCTCCAGGAAAAGAGATTCCATCTCAACATTAGGGGGAACTTCCTGACAGTAAGGGCGGTTCGACAGTAGAACACACTCCCTCGGAGAGTAGTGGAGTCTCCTTCCTTGGAGGTCTTGAAGCAGAGGCTGGATGGTCATCTGTTGGGGATGCTTTGATTGGGAATTCCTGAATGGCAGTGGATTGGACTGGATGGCCCTTGTGGTCTCTTCCAACTCTATGATTCTATGATTCTATGATTCTATGAAATTGGTATAACTGTACACTGTAGTTACACTCATAGACATGTCAAGTGCATCACCTAAGGAAGAGGCAATAAAAATATACCACAGTGCAGATAAGTAAATAATTGATTAGCAATGGATGCTTCATGTCAACGAATGCTTCTCATCAAAATAAGATGGCCAGGGCTTCAGAGTTTGTTTTATACATTGTTTGCTCCATATATATATATATATATATATATATATATATATATATATATGCTCCATTCCGGTGGCCAAGACTAGATCAGATGCTGATTGTGGCACAGATCACAAACTACTCATTTCAAAAATAAAAGGAAAACTCAAGAAGAGAAGAAAAACAGTCATCATACCAAAATACAATTTAAACATTTCCCCAGAATTCATTGACAATATAGGGAACAGATTTGCAGTACTGAGAATAATAGATCATGAACGAGAAGAGCTTTGGTCTGAAGACAGGGACATAATAAAAGAAGAATACATAAAGATACTTCCAACAGACAAAAGGAAAATGAAGAAACCATGGATGACAGATGAAACGTTACAAGCAATAAAGGAAAGAAGAGAAACAAAACCAAAATAAGTTGGAATAAACTAAGAACCATGAATGCAACAGTATAAAGGCTAGTGCACAAAGATAAGGAAATGATTATGACAAATGTAGAGAAACAGAAGACAACAACAACAACAAAAGAACAAGAGACCTATTTCACAAAATTTGAGAAATCAAGGGAAAGTTCAAACCAAGGACCGGGATGTTCTTCAACAATAAAAATAACATAATTCAGGACCAGGAAGAAATAAAAAGATGATGGATGCAATACACATGGACACATGGGACAAAGAGCCATATGAAGATGAACCCCAATTTCTAAAAACTGAGGTGGACGCTGCAATAAAGGAAATGGCAAGAAACAAGACTCTAGGAACAGATGATATTCCAGTATATAACTGTTGCGATCCACATTGACAGTCAACTATAGTGCTAACCAACATATGTCAACAGATATGGAAAACAAAACAATGGTCGACAGATTGGAAGTGATCAATATACATCCTCATCCAAAAAAAAAAAAAAAGGAGAAACACAAGGCACTGCAGCAACTATAGGACCATAGCACTAATCTCCCATGCAAGCAAAATTATTTTTTTAAAAAAATGTATTAATTAAAATAATACATGGGAGGGGGATACATCTTCCAATTGCATTCCACTCTAGCTTCCATGCATGCAAAATTATGTTCAAAATTCTGTAACATAAGCTCCAACCATACAGGGAGAGAGAGAAATCTCAGAGGTTCAAGCAGAGTTCAGGAAAGGAAGAGGCACCAGGGATCACATTGCAAATATACAAAGGCTAATGTAGCATAGCAGGGAGTTCCAAAAGAAAATCAGCATGTGCTCTATAGATTACAGCAAAACCTTTGACTGCATAAATAATAAAAGGCCATGGAACGCCCTTAAAGACATGGGAGTGCCAGCACATCTTATAGTCCTAATAAGAAATCTGTACTCAAGACAAGAGACTACTTTCAGAACAGAACATGGAAAAACAGAATGGTTCCCAACTGGCAAAGGAGTCAGACAAGGCTTCATCCTTTCACCCTATTTATTCAACTTATATGCAGAACATATTGTAAGGAAAGCAGGCATGGACATGGAAGAGGGAGGAGTGAAAACAGGAGGAAGAAATATCAACAATCTCAGATATGCAGATGACACCATAATACTAGCAGAAAACCTCACAGACCTGGAACCACTACTAAGGAAGATCAAAGAAGAAAGTGCAAAGGCAGGCTTACTGTTGAACATAAGGAAAACAAAAATAATGACCACAGACATTCAAACTAGACAATGAGGAAATAGAAATAGTAAAAGAGTTCTCATACCTGGGATCAAACATTGATAGAAATGGAGATTACAGCCATGAAATCAGGAGAAGTTTAAGAATGGGGAAGGGCAGCTATGAAAGAACTAGAAAAGATCCTAAAATGCAACAATATACAACTCAGCACAAAAGACAGAATCATACAAGCCACTGTATCCCCTATTACTATGTATGGATGTGAGAGATGGACAGTCAAGAAAGAAGACAGGAGGAAAATCAAAGCATTTGAGATCATGTGGTGCTGGAGAAGATTGCTGAGGATTCCATGGACAGCCAGAAGGACAAACAAATGGGTCGTAGAGCAGATCAAGCCAGAAATATCCCTAGAAGCCAAGATCACAAGAATTAGATTGTCATACTTTGGACACATGAGAAAGCATGAATCGTTGGAAAAGACAATAATGTTAGGAATGGTGGATGGAAGTAGAAGGAGAGGAAGGCCACATGCTAGATGGATGGATTTTAAGGAGCTAGATGGATGCATGCTAGATGGATGGATTTTAAGGAGACCATGAATATGAGTTTGCAGGAGCTGGACAGAGCAGTAGAGGACAGGGGGGGGGGGGCCTGGAGATGTCTCATCCATAGGGTCACCATGGGTTGAGATCGACGTGAAGGCAGTTAACTCCAAAATGTTGTTTGGAGTTTTCTTTTCCTTTTCTTTTTTAAATATGGCATCTGTCCTAAACTTGCTACATTTTGAGTGATGATTAACTGATCATACAGTGAAAAAAGTCATTTATTGAGGAACTATGGCTCCAAAAATAGCTGTAGAAAGAGAAGCAGTATGCCAAATGTACAAGTTGCTTCTGCAAAAGAAAGTGTACGTGGGGGTAGCAGAAGGCAGGAGAGCAATTTGTTTCTTGATTTGATGATAATGGCTTGCTTCTGTCATTTGTTTCTGGATTCGATAATAATGAGAAAGATCAAATCAAAAACTATACTTAAAGGAAACTTTGGATCAGCCTTCCTCAGTCAGGTACCTTCTGTGTTGGACTACAACTCCAATCATCCCCAGCCAGCATGCCCAGTAGCCAATGTCTGAAGGATTAAATGTTGAAGAAGACTGCCTTGGATTATGGATCAGAAGATAGACTCTGTTTTACAGACCATACAAAGAATTTATTCATTTAAAAAAAAAAACAGGGTCTATTTCCCTCAAACCCACATAGGTATCCCATGTTTTGATTTCCGCAAATCTAGTGTTTTGATTCCCATGTTTTGATTTCAGCAAATTCTATTTTAAGGGGATGGGAGGGTGGGATCATGGGGTGAGGGATTGGCTTTTAATTCTGTTTTGTTTTAACTGTTGTACCCCGCCCCGATTGCCATGCAGAGGGGCGGGTTATAAATAAAAATTATTATTATTATTATTATTATTATTAGTGCCCCAGTCTAGGCTCAAACCTGTGTTGTTCTTGTTATCCTATTTATATCGTGGTCTGTCTTCCAGTGAGTTTTAGGCCACCAATGTGACTCTGTTCCTCCCCATTTTATTCTCACAGCAACCCTTTGAAATGGGTCGGGCTGACAATGAGATTGAGAGAAGGAGGGAGGGAGACTGGTCCAAGGTCAGCTAATGAGTTTCATGGCTCCATTTTTTGAGTGCCAGAACCTGGTTCTCCCAAGTCCCTTTTTGTCTCTTTAACCTCTACATCACACTGTCTCCCATGGACTACACACCAGTTTTAAATATGACTTCTAGATTAGAGCTTGAAGAGATGCTTGATTATGCTGGCTGGGGGATTTGGAGAGTTGTTGTAAAAAAAAAAAAAGAGTCTTCCAAGTTGTGTATCTAGAGTGCTAAACAGAGAAAACTACTTCTAGGTTGCATTGGCTGGCATACTCAGACATAAGTCATTCTTAACCTATGTATATCTCTTTTTGATAGATTCAGAGGCTGGACCTCTCTTTCTCACTCTGGATCAACCAAAGCCCCCCCCCCCCCCCCCCCCCCATCATTTTACTGTATAGCTGCTGCAGCCCACACATGACCATTTTGTACCTGGTGAAGTGCAGGGACAAGGATCAAAGAAACATCTGGCTGTGTTGACATAGCCAGACGTGAAAAGATTCCATAATCTGCTGAGACCTCTGGAAGACTCAGGAAGATGTAATTGCTTTGCATCTGGTTACAGAGAGCCAGCATGTTGTAGAGGTTTGAATGTTGGACTGCCACTCTGGAAACCAGGTTTAATTCCCAGCTCAACCATGTAAGCTACTGCATGACCTTGGGCAAGTCACACATTCTCATCCTCAGGGGAAGGCAATGGCAAGCCTCCTCTAACAAACCTTGCCAAGAAAACCCCATGATAGGTTCACCTTAGGGTCATCATAAGTCAGAAACGACTTGAAGGTACGTAACAACAGCAACAACAGGAACATAGCCAGACACTTCTCTGATCCCTCACAACTCTCATCAGGCACAAAATGGCCAGAGAAGGCAAAAGTGACTGTATGATAGATCCTGGAGTCAATAAAAGGCCAACTGTAACATAGTTCTGAATGCAGAACTACTACAATATGCTGGAGCATATAGGATTGCAGCCATAGATTGTCTAAGCACAGGTTATGGCATATGCATATTTTTGTTTCATCAGAGATGACATTTGACAGCTGGGAGGAGTTATCCATTTTCTTTCCATATGTTTTCCCCATCACTGTATGGTCTTTGATCTGGGTGTAGGGGAAGCTGTTGCCCAGGGGGAACCATTTTTGTCAGGACCCTGATGCCAAAGGAAATTACTCACCTGTCCCTCCTTCATGTTCTGCAGTTCCTATCCTGACTGGGCCCTTCTATGACCAATGACCATGCTTGCTGTGGGAGATGGTAGTCAAAAAAAGTATCCAAGTGTTAACAAGACTTCTCAGAAATAACTAGATGAAGTGTTCTAATGGCATATCAAAATCAGAGCATTTTCTGCAGTAATTGAGTTTGCTGGTGGAACATAACTCATTGTAAACATATATTTTTCACAGCAAATAAGAAAATTAAAAAATAAATTGTGTCCCTAAATAAACACTGTGGAACCCTGGTTTGATCATGGCCCTACACACTGAGTCATCTATATGAAATTCCTGTGCAAAAGGAAGTTTCAGTGTACAGTTCTGGTACTTATAAGAATCTTCAGGAATATGTAGATCATAATATATATGGTAAGAGCATACCTAGTCATTTCTGAAACACTGCACATGGTTGTAAAGTCCTGGTGCAACTACAGGCAAGGAAAACCCCACAGAGACAATGTATAGCATGTGTATGTTTAGCTCATACATTTGAAGAGGAGTACATTTATAATTTTGACTCTAAGAAACTCATGTATGTGCATTTTTTAATTGCAGTAGGGCTGGCCCTGCCATTATTAGGCAGAGGAAGGCAACTACCTCATGTGGCAGATATAGGAGGCAGCAGAATGAGTAGCCCCTGCTCTTCTTCCAGAGCCTCCCCCCCCCCATTCTCTTCTGTTGGAGTAGAGAGCTATATGTGTGCCAAACAACTTGACCGCTACCCCTAACGTTAGCCTGCAGTTCTAAGATTTGTAGTGGTGGACATTGTCACATTACCAGTTCTGAAATAGAATTCAGCTGTTAGTCCAGCTCACTTCTGTTCATGGAATGGGGTAGGCTCCATCTTACTCTCTACTTCCAGAACCAAAATGTCTTGGACCCACTTTGGATTGCACTTTTGCAATCTTTGTTACTTTGTTCCTGGGGTAAAGGAAGGATTTTACCTTATCTGGGTACCCTGTTTTTGCAGTTTATATTTCAATTCTATGCCATCTGACTCTGCTGTCATACACTGCAAAAGCAAGCACAACTGGTGCCCTCAAATAATCAATCCAAAGAGAATTTGTTTTTATTTAGCTTTCCTTTTGCTGTGTCACCCTTGGCAGAATCGATCCAAAGAGAATTTGTTTTTATTTAGCTTTCCTTTTGCTATGTCACCCTTTGCGGAGGTTTGACAACTTCAGTAGCATTGAAATTTAATTGAGAAGGGGGAAGGAAAAGGAGGAGGAAGCTTCAGAGTCCTCCATCTGCCTATAACTCATACTGTGGTATTCAGAAGGTTCATAAGATGAGACTTTGTCTTAATATAGGAAATAGTTTTTCTTAGCAAACATCCTTGCAACAAAGTGTTCAGCAGAAACAGCAACTGTAGCCTCCAAGTATTTTTAGGGAAGAGCCCTGCAATATTCCCTTTAATTAGGTGGAATGACAGTTGAGGAATATAAAAATGACTTACAGTCCAGTCTGGTGAGCTTGATTGCTGGAGCTTAGTAGCAAACACACTGTCCCCAAAATGCCTTGTAAATAGTGTAATTTGCATAATGTGGGCTGAGCAAGAGCCTTAATCATGTCTCATTATTCTCTTTTCTTTCTGGTACCAGGGCATAGCTTAGTGCCTGGGGCCTCAAGGACAAGAGGTAAAGATGGGCACCTGGTTATAGCTGCCAGCACCATCTTGTCTGTCAAGCCAGGGACTGGGATAGATAGTATGATAGTAGGATGCCCCTGCTGGCAGTACCCTCCTCAATCCAGCTGTGTACCTGTTTAGAGCTGTAGTGTTAGTTTTAAGGGTAATAATATATCTCCCACATTCACTTTTGCCAATGAATTCATTTGTGTGTTAAATACCTTTTGGTGAAAAAACCTGATTGTTATGATATTCTTTTCTATTATTATTGGAATATCTTAGCATATATTGGTGGCACGGTGGTTAAATGCCTGTACTGCAGCCACTCACTCATAGACCACAAGGTTGAGAGTTCAATACTAGCCAGGGCTCAGGCTAGACTCAGGCCTGCATCCTTCTGAGGTCACTAAAATGAGTACCCAACTGTTGGGGGTAGTTAGCTTACGGTTGTAAACCGCTTAGACACTGCATAGCGCGGTATGAAGCGGTATATAAATGAAGCTGCTTTATATAAAGTAATGAATGTGGAAATGAGCTTTGACTATATTTTCACCCATGAAGCCCAGGTGTTAACTTCAAAGCCTGTTTAGGTTTGTTTGCTACTAAGATAAATTATAGCACGTGGCTGATTCTTGGCTTGTTTATATACTGTGTTTTTCTGTTTCCCAGGTTTTTAAGCAGATGAAACAAAAGCAGTAGCAGTTACAAATAAGCTCTAATGAGTCAAACCTGTTATCAGTAGTATCATCTGAGGCTGTAAACTTGAAAACCAATGTTATAAGGAATTCAAATGGTTTCCAATTCATGTCTCAGTAAACCTCACAATATCCCTATAAGGAAAGCCTCCATTTCTATGGGACAGACTGTTTGGGAGAGTAGTGGACTCCCTTTCTTGGGAGGTCATTTAACCAAGTTTGGATACCCCCCCCCTTTTACAGTTGTTTTTGCTGTAAAGTTCTGCACTGGCAGGGGGTTAGACTAAATAGCCCTTCTGATTGTGACTGTATATTTTGGTATTCCAGATAAAGGAGGATTGCAGACTGCCAGAAATAGTGCAAATTGAGTCCACTTTAAGGGTTAGGGTTAGTGCTAGGGAATCATGGGAATTGGCTTTTTTTTTTTCTTGAGACATTGAGCCTTCTTTGTCAGAGAGCTCTGGTGCCACAATAAAATACAGTTCCCATGACTCCCTAGCACTAACCCTAACCCTAAAAGTGGACTCAATTTGCACTATTTCTGGCAGTCTGCAACCTCCCCCCCCCCCAAGAGCTGAAACTGATGATTCAAGGGCTTGCTTAACAGCTAATAACCATTTACTGACCTAGCCTTTAATTTCCCCAACCAGTAGCCATCTTATGGATTTTCATGTTACCTAAGCCAGTGGCCACTGCCATATATTATGAGAGTGAATTCCATCATTGAGACAGGTATAACAAAGCTGTTTTTTCTGTCTTGAATTGCTGCTTCATCCATTTCACTGAGTAATCTTGAGCTCTGTTATAGAAAGCCAGCATGGTGTAGTACTTTGAATGTTGCCCTAATACACTAGGAGACTAGAATTCGAATCCCCACTCAGACATGGAAACCTGTTAAGTGACCTTGGGCAAGTCACACTTTCTCAGCCTCAGAAGAAAGCAAGACCAGACCCCCCTCTGAACAAATTCTGCCAAGAAAACCTGATAATAAGTTCACCTTAGGGTTGCCATAAGTCAGAAATTACCTGAAGACACACAACAACAACAACAACAATCCTGAACTTTGATATTATGAGAAAGGAGGAAAAACAGACTTCTATCCACTCTATCTACACTGCTCATAATTTTACTCACTTCTTACTTTGGGTGTCTTTTGTCATCTCTGTTTCTAAATTAAAAGCCTCAAAACTAAACACTTTTCTAGTTCTTTAGGGTGTCTTTTCTTGTAAGGAACATGGTTTAAACCTCTAATCATCTTAGTTACCAGTTTATATCCTGTTTCCAGTGCTAAAATCTCTCTTCTTAAGAGGGGATAAATGGCAGTGAACAATATCTCAAATGTGGCTGTACCACTGATTTGCGTAATACATTATTATCATTATTAACATCATCGTTATTATTACAGTATTTACATCTAGATTTAATCCTCCTTACAGTAGATTTGATATCAGTTTTTGGACTATAGGTCCCAGAATTTGCTGGGCGTCATGGCCAATAACCATGCTGGCTGTCAGATTTTGGTGGTTGCAGTCCCCAAAAAATAATAATAATAATAATAATAATAATAATAATAATAATA
>CM034703.1:236018148-236029273 GCA_020142125.1 Phrynosoma platyrhinos
GGATTGCTCATTTGTATCCCTGTTAGGTGTCTGAATTTATCTTAAGGGATGGGGGGGTGGGGATTGTCCAAAGACCTCTAACATGTTGCATGCAGTTCAGCTTGGATTGCAAGCCTGGTTCATTAGCCGTATTTCCAGCCTTAACAGTACAGTCTCTTCTAACATGATGCTGTCTGGATGTTTTGAGCTACAGTCCCTTTCATCCCTGACCATGGCCCATACTGGCCATGATATGGCAATTGATACCGTATTTTCCGGCGTATAAGACGACCCCCGTATAAGACGACCCCCCCCCCCATTTTTCCAGTCAAAATATAGAGTTTTAGCACCTCTATCCTCATTATCCTTATATCCGGCGTATAAGACGACCCCCCCACTTTAGCCACAGATTTTGCAGGTAAAAAAGTAGTCTTATACGCAGGAAAATAAGGTACTTAAAATACCTGGAAGGCACCCAGTGGTGGAAACATGTGAAAATATAATTAAGACAGGCAGAATTTAAAATTATTTTAGTGGAAGTTAATTAAACTAAATCAGACCCATTCAGAATCATCTCTAGATTGGAACAGAAGCCTGGGTATATAAGAGAATCATCTCTTCTCCCCAAAATACAAGTCTTTGGCTTTTGCCAGATATGAGTCCACCAGAAAAGGGTATGCAGGAAAAATCACATGGATGTAGATGCTTTATGGAATCTTTCTTCCTGCTCCCAGGCAGAGCCAGCCTGTCTGTCCTTTCCAGTCATGTGGATTTAGACAGCCCTATACGTCGGCGCTCTCTGCTGGGGCTACTTTCTCTAGGTAAGTATAAGCTGCTGCCTAAGCCAGGAGAAAATTGCTCTGCTTCTTCTTTCGCAGTCCAAGTACTGCAAGCTTTCAGCGTCTAAGGAGAGGCTCTCTGGCTTCCTTCTGGGTGGCAGCAATAGGGAAGGCATTCTACCATTTTCAACAGATGTTGTTTGCTTGGTGTTTTTTTTAAAAAAAAAATAGCAAACTTCAAGAGAGAAGGAACACAGTGTTGACTTTGGTCAACAAGAGTAGGGGGTCAAGAGAGAGAACCCTCATGAAGATGCTACAGAGTCTGTCTTCATGTGAGCACCCACCATTCCAGCCTGACACTCCCATATGTCTCTTTATTTCATTATGGCTGGAGACAGAAGTACTTTTTGAGAGAGCTGAAAGTACTTTGATGTGTGAGGCTTTTGTCCCTCATCATGCAACAGGAACTGTCATCTCTTATTAAACAGGGTGCATTTGTTTTTGTTTCTGATTTTTTTTTAAAAAAATCAACTTTTTGAAGCAGTGCAAAAACAAGAGCTGAGAATATTTGTTTTTTCAGACTTCCACTTCCAAAAAAAGCACGGCCAACATCACCATTCAGAAATTGTATCCCAAAAAATGAATTTCTGAAGTTGTATAAAAAATTCTCAAAGAGCATTTCCTAGTGGTGTAAGGATGAACATAGACTTCAGGAGCATCAGTCCTTCCTTCCTATTGCTTTCATCTCTTTCATTCTCACCAAAATAAAGTAATAAAAATGAAAATTAAAACATTCCACTATTTTCTTCCTTCAAAATAGGATGCTTATTATTGCATGAATTCACACACTACTGAGAAATGGGACACCCTTATTACTATAATGGTGATCCTCAAATCACAAGGAGATAAATCTGTCATATTTTAAATTAGACCAGGGAACCAGATCAGTTGAGATCATCACTGTGTTGCTTGAATTCAGTATTACTTTTTGCAGCACTCTGTGTTTAACTCTGTGTGGAGGATGACTTATCATGCCCTCCTCATTCCATTCATTCCTTGGTGTCTGTGTGGATCTCTTAATATTGTAGCACAGGTATGAGTGTACCACAACACAAGCCAAAAGCTTGGATCTTCTACAGGCATTCCTGCTGGAGACCATATGGCAGTCCTCCATGCCACACTTTTTAAAAAATCATTTAATCTGCCTTCACAAGGGAGCACGTCTTTTTCAGTTGTGCCAGCCAACCAATTGTTGCTTGTATGCTGTGAAGAACTTCTTAGAACCTCCTTCCTTTCTGTTACACCAAAAGAGGCTGAACAGAAAGGAGGAACATTCACCGATGAGGGAGCATATATATGCAAATGTCATTTGTTGCATCTCTGGCTTTGGCTTCTGCTATACTGTATGTTGTCCTTACAAAAGTGCTGAACATGTCCCTTGATAAAAACATTCTGGGATTGCTTCCTGGAACATTATTAGAGGGGGAAAGCACATTATTATAACTATTATAGTCTTACTGTTATTATGCTAAATGTTCAGTCTGCCTGGAGCACCTACTCCTTGTCTGAGCTTCTCAGTACTTAAGATAAATGACTTTACAGACCTCCTTGGTTGCCTGATGGTTTCAATCCTTCAGCATACAGGCATTCTTATTTGTAGAGGAGAAGGCAGCAGGTTTTGCAGACAAGAACGCACACCTTGACAGATAAGGATCAAGCTTCAAATCATGCCAGTAGATTAAGATCAAACATCATTTCTTTTTGTGCCAACAGAGCTAATGAACAGTTGGTTGTCTCCCATGGGCAAATCTCTTTCTCTCAGGCTTCAGTCATAAAGCATGGTAAATTGGCACCATCATTCTTCTCTGCTGAAAATATTTTCAACAAAGATTGTATAAACAATTAATCTTCAGGATCTGATTACGTAATGATTGCAGTGATCAGATATCCTGTTATGATCAGAATTACTCAAGAGAGAAAAGAAGCCATTCTATTTGTTTCTCAAGGCTTACATACAGTGTCAGTTAGTGAGATCTGAACATATAACTTGGGATGGCAGAGCATTCCAAGATTCAGCTGCTTTGCATAGAGGTCAGAAGGAAAATCATGTCCTGGGCCTGATGGGTTTCGCTACACTTCACAGTGCCATCAGTGCTGTGGATTACAATTTAGAAAGAGCAATACGCATTGCCTCCCTCTACCGCCAAAAAAAATAAGTAAATAAATAAAAATCCCCACAATTTTAAAAAGAGTCTATGCTAAATGTTCCCACCCTCTTTTTGTTTTCTTTGGAACTGAAAACTGATGTGCATGCAGAGAACTGTTAAATACAGCTCTTTAAGTTTAATCAAACACCAAATTAAGTCTTGTAGCTATTATTTAACTACAGGCACTGGTAAGAAGAAGATGCAGAGTCAGGTTTGGCGTTGCCTGACTCAGCATTGCCATGGGCTTCACCAAGAGCACTCTTAGCTGTTCTTTGTTCAGGAAGAATATTTTGCTTACAAAATAGCAGGATAACCTAAGATACTGAATTGTGGAATCACACTATGAATACTGTATTAACATGGAAAACAACTCAAAGAATGCCACCTAGTGGACAAATCCCTGTCTCCCAAAGGTTTGGATAACAGATTATAAAACACTCAGGGGCAGCTGTATTGGCCTTATAGCAAAGCCAATAACATCAAAAATCCACCAAACATCGATACCTTTATTGGGCCAACCAAAATGTGCAATATACATGTTGCAAGCTTTTGAAGCTCCACTGGCTTCTTCATCAGGCCAGGTGTTAAAAACCATACAGGAGGGGGGGGGGGGGGAATTTTACTATTTTTGTTCTTAGTTCAGATGGTATGGAAGGGTATCTCTTGCAGGCTGGCACCTCATTAAACAAGGCAAGATAGGCATAAGATTGTCCTTGCAAAAAGTCCCAGTGAGCCTACTCCAGAGTTTAGCAGCTCCATAACTAAGGGTTAATGTCAACAAGTCTTTAGAAACCCAGCCACCATCATTCCTGCTATTGTGTATTTTAGGAATTGTCATTTAACATTTAGCCATTCCATCTCATGCACACTTTGCCAACATTCTTCAGGATTGTCCGTTCTGTTACATTTAGAACCACGTCCATCTGCAATACCAAACAAGGTCAGTATTATGTTTAAATATGTCCAGATAGTCACAGATATATGTTATGTTACAGGATCACACATCCCTTGGTGCTTGGCTCTGGAATGCACACACCAGGAATCCCACATCCAGGCATCACCTCTCCCTCTGGGAAACAAGAAATGGATCATTATGATCGAAGCATGTAAGTGACTGAGTCTTGAAGCAAAGTAAAAAGTGAAATGCCAAGTCTTGCCTCCTCTCTGTGTCTGTTCATGGAGTGCAAAGGAGAGCCAGGAGAGAGCCATCTGATCAACAGAGAAGTAATGGATAGAAGACTGACACCCACCTATGACTTCTCTCTTTCTCAAAACCTTGTTTAAGGATTAACATAGACCAGGGTGGAGAGAGTGCAGCCCTCCAGATGCAGTTGCATTTCCAGCACCCACCAGCCATGGCCAGAGCAGCCAGCGATGAGAGATTATGGGAGTTGAACCCAACAGCATCTAGGGGGCCACCACTTGCCCATCCCTCACATAGACCATCTACAGTTCTGTACATTAGAATGGTAACAGTAGGATAAGTTTTGTCTCAACTTGTAATAAATCCAAGTTGAGATATGCATGCTGAATCAGAGCATGGGATTCAATAAGACTATCGTTGTGTCTCCAGCAATAGTCCCTGGAGATGGCCCTTGCTGGAGACTCTGGCCCAGAGCCTATTGTTATTCCTTTCTAGAGTAAACTCATTGAATCAGTGGGATTTACCTATGTGTTGGATCACCATTCAACGATTGACTGAATGGACCTATTCTAGTTGGAACTAATAGTGGGATGCCAAGTTTAATCCACTATTTTAATATGTTTAAATACTTTTAAACTTAATTTGTTAACATACTTCAAAATATAATCTTTGGCTCATAGTTCTTTTCTTAGAAACCAGCACTTATGACTACTACTGCTACTACTACAGCCATTGTGATATGCAGATGAATGCCTTTTTTTGTCACCTGTTTCTCTTTCTTGCCAGGAAATCACAACCAGAGCCAAAGAGAGAGAAGGAAGCTAAGAAGCCAACAATCAAGAAGCCATTGAATGCTTTTATGTTGTACATGAAAGAAATGCGGGCAAAGGTCATTGCCGAGTGCACCTTGAAAGAAAGCGCTGCTATCAATCAGATTTTAGGAAGGCGGGTAAGAACACAAAAGCCGGCAGTGATGCCATTCTGGTGACTACATAGGAATAACCATAGCTCCTCCCTGAGGAATGGCTCCTTCAGCAGTTCCAGTTAGCTTGTAGAATCAGGTGGCTTCATGCAGTTTACCATTCCATTGCATTGGGAAGGATGGTAGTGTTCAAACATGGCTGGCCTTTCATGTTTGATGCAGTACATTTCCAAATAGTTGGTTAGCAGCTGAATTCACTAGGGCAGAGGTGGTGGGATAAGTGCATCTTACTGGCCATATGTGCCCCCCCGGGCAGATTTCTCCTAGGGTTCTTCAACAACCCCAGAACAATTTTAATGAGAAGAACATCTGCCCCCAAATCCCACCACCACCATGGGAAGATAATCTTGCCACACATTGACAGGCTCCATTCCATTTTAAGCCCAGGAGATGCCTTTTTATAAATAGGAAATGAACTAGAAGCCATGAAAAGCTGATGAAAATGATATCTGCCCACACCAGGAACATGGGGGAGCACTGATGCAAAAAGGTGAAAAAATGGGCTAGGGAAATGTCAAGTGTAGTTTCCCTTCCATTCTTCCAAGGTACCCACCCTGCACTAGAATGTCACAAAGAAGTGTTATGTTGAATTATTTAATTCATTTATGTATATATTAAAATATTTTTATCCCATCTTTTTATCATGAGATCTCATGGCAGAAAACAGGGAAAAAAATAAACAATGTAAACAATTCCAAATTAAAATCAATAATTTAAACAAGATAAAAACATATTAAAGAATTCAAGTTAAAAGAGCTTTTAAAAGTTAAACCATGCTTTCAAATAAATTAGATGTCAAGGGCTTTAAAAAAAAAACCTCATGGCATGATCTGGTATTGGACAGACACCAGTTTTGGCCCCATTCAGGCCTGAGAGGGAAGGCATTCCATAGGTGGGGTGCTAGCTGAGAAAGTCTTCTCCTGTGTCCTTTTCCATCATATTTTTTCCCATTAGTGGGACACAGAGGAGGGCCTCTCCAACAGATCTTAATTTCAGTATTATGATTGTGCTAAGAAAGTAATGCATAACAAAGTGGTCATGGGTGTGGGTGTGGGTGTGGCTATGGATGTGGCTATGACTATGACTATGACTATGCCCATGAAGTGCAAACTACTAAAAGCATTTCAGCAATAAGTCCCCTCAATAAAAAGTTTTGAAAGTAAGCAGCGACTGGTGGCTTCCATGTCAGTGGGGCAAAACTTGGGTTTTAGGTGAAAGTGTAATTGAGCTATCCAAGGTGCTAAACCATATTTGGGGACATATCCTTGAAAGTTCCTTTAAAGTTCAGAATAAAATCTGGAACAGATTTGCTGTCCCACTGATATGGAAGCCACAATGGAAACCAAGTCCTAATAGTGGCCTGGCAGGTTGGATATCTTGCAGTGGGATGTAAATACATCATCCTTATAGATCCTAGACCTTTGTGGTTTTGTTCCATCTTCTACCTGTTTTATACAATAATTAGAGATACTTTGATCTCTTTGAGTGCATTTATGTGGATTATTCATTATAATGAATTAAATAAGTTATTTGCAGGAACTCTTATGTTGCTACAAGAAGTACTACCACAAAATCTCCTTTCATGCCACCCCTCCTCCTCCTCCTCTGGTGTGCTGCATTTCAGTCCCCCCCATTACACAGCAATATCTTACCAATATTGTCTGAGATTTTTTTCAAAGATACTACATTGCCAAGCAATTAAAAGCGTGACAGTGAGCTTTTACTGTCAGAAATAATATCTATATAACTTTTTAAACCAATAAAGCATAAATGATATTCCAATAGAACTGTTGCAATCCATACTGACAGAGTCAACTTTAGTGCTAACGAACATATGTCATGAGATATGGAAAAACAAAACGATGGCCAACAGATTGGAAGCAGTCAATATATATCCCCAGCCACAAAAAAGGAGACACAAGAGCAACTATAGAACCATGCAAGCAAAATCATGCTCAAAATTCTGCAACATAGGCTCCAACCATACATGAAGAGAGAAATCCCAGAGGTCCAAGCAGGGTTCAGGAAAGGAAGAGGCATGAGCGACCACATTACAAATATATGAAAACTAATGGTGCATAGGAGGGAGTTCCAAAAGAAAATCAGCATGTGCTTTATAACTACAGCAAAGCCATTGACTGCATAGATCATGAAAGGCTATTGAATGCCCTTAAAGACATGGGAGTGCCAATACATCTGATAGTCCTAATGAGGAATCTGTACTCAGGACAAAAGGCTACTGTCAGAACAGAACACGGAGAAACAGAATGGTCCCCAATTGGCAAAGGAGTCAGACAAGGCTGCATCCTATCACCCTACCTATTCAACTTATATGCAAACATATTGTAAGAAAAGCAGGCATGGAAGAGGGAGGAGTGAAAACAGGAGGGAGAAATATCAACAATCTGAAATATGCTGACAACACCATAATACTAGCGGAGAACCTCACAGACCTGGAACAACTACTAATAAAGATCAAAGAAGAAAGTGCAAAGGCAGGCTTACTGTTGAACGTAAAGAAAACAAAAATAATGACCCACAGAGAACTTCTATGTTGTGTTTTTAACTGACATGTTTATTTAATATATTTTTAATGGGGGCCTATTCTTATTGTAACTTTGTTTATTCTTTATCCTGGGGTAGTTTTACTCAATTTATTTTAGTTGGAAGCCACCTTGATTGCTCTGCAAAAGGCGGGGTATAAATAAAATTATTATTATTATTATTATTATTACTACTACTACTACTACTACTACTACTACTACTACACACTTTCAAACTAGACAATGAGGAAATAGAAATAGTAAAAGAGTTCTCATACCTGAGATCAAACATTTATAGGAACAGGGACTGCAGCCAGGAAATCAGAAGAAGATTAAGAATAGCTATGAAAGAATTAGAAAAGATCCTAAAATGCAAAGATACACAGCTCAGCACAATAGTCGAAATCATATAAGGCATCGTATTCCCTATTACCATGTATGGATGTGAGAGCTGGACAGTTAAGAAAGAAGAAGAAAATCAACTCACTTGACGTGGTGCTGGAGAAGAGTGCTGAGGATCCCATGGACAGCCAAAAGGACAAACAAATGGGTCCTAGAGTAGATCAAGCCAGAGATATCCTTAGAAGTCAAGATGACAAGACTTAGACAGTTATACTTTGGACACATCGTGAGAAGGCATGAATTGTTGGAAAAGACAATAATGTTAGGAAAGGTGGAAGGAAGTAGAAAGAGGGGAAGGCCACATGCTAGATAGATGGACTTTATTAAGGAGACCATGAATGTGAGTTTGCAGGAGCTGGACAGAGCAGTAGAGGAGGGGGAGGCTGGAGATGTCTCATCCATAGGGTCACCATGGGTCAAGAACTATGTGAAAGCAGTTAACAACAACAAAAAAGCATTATCTGCTCCTCAAAGCACCACACACAAAAAGTGAGGTAGGCAACAATTATTTCCACTGTATAGATGGGGAATTTGATGTAACATGTTTTGACCTACTCATGGCATATATCATGGCTAAGCAGGAATTTTGACACCGGGTAACTCATGTCAAAAACTGATGGACTCACTGGGCTTTTTTTAAACCTACAACATTCTCTTCCTCTTGTGGGCATAAACCACTTAGCCACACATCTTTAAATTTAATCTTAAGAACTTTACAGTATGATTCTGATTTTAGATTTAAACTACAAATGTCTGTTTATTCTGTAAAAGACCCAAAAACACTAAAATAAATGTTTGCTTAGTTCACTGTTGGTGTCTTCCCTACTCATTTCTCAGTACAATTTGGAACCAAGCTCAGGCTTCCAAGTTAATGACTTGCTATTGCATTTTCATTCTGGCTGTAAAAATATGCTGCTTTCTACCTAACAGCAATTCATACTGACAAAAATTGAATCTCCTAGATGACCTTTATTGAAGTATAAATCTGAGGATTTGGCATACTGACAAACTCTAAAAAGAAGACTGTTATTTCTTCAGCTTTTTATTCCACAGCCTTATCAAGAAAAACTGCAGAAAAAGGGAACGAGAGGGGGGAAAGACAATTATTTAAAACATTTCTTTTAAAGCCATAATACACTATTTTCCAAACTCTCCCAGTATGAGCAAGGGCTTCTTTTGTTTGGTTCTGGAGATATATTGCTTCTATGATCATAGTTAAGTTTGATATTTGCTAGTCAAATAGTTTGGGGGGTATCTGCTAAACTTCTTGCTTCCCCTCCTTGCTCCACACCCATGCCCACCACCCAGAATGAAACAATGTGGCAGGCTGGTTTAAACCAAATTACCTTTTTTATTAAAAAAAAAAAAAAAAGCATTCCTGGTTTCTTTTTTTAATTGATCATTCATATATTTTTTTTAAAGTCTGTTTATTATTACTATTTTCCAACCTGCTTACTGGAACAGCAATGACTGTTAGAATATAAACATTTTAACTTTAAAATTATTGGTAATTGTTCATTGTTAGGCCAGTATCCAGTGTCAGTTGCTTCTTTTTCATCACTTTATTTTATAGTGCAAGAAATGCCATTCAAAAACAAATCCTTCAATTAAAATAGGTTCAACCAAAACAACTTGCTTTAAAGGATCACTTTTTAAAGAGCAATTATTATTTAATCTAGTGACCATAACATCTGAACTGCATTTTTTTACTTAATTTTCTGATTTATTCTTATATTGGTGTAAAGTAAAGGTAAAGGTATTCCCTGTTGACAAGGTTGTCAAGTCATGCCCAACCATAGGGGGTGGTGTTCATCTCTGAAAAACTGGTTTTTTGGGGGGGGGTTAAACCTGTTGTTTTCCATTAATGTGTATATTGGTGTAGTCCTACACATTAATGTAAAAAAGCCTGGTTTAACCCCCCCAAAAAAGCAGTTTTTCTGGGTATTCTTTTTTAAAAAAAACTGGGCAAGAGATTATGTCCATACTTTCAAAATTTCTAGAAATATATTATTTGTTTTTGTTGCTTCTTTTAATTTGATGGAGAGGTGATTCCATACATATTTGGCCATGTTGTCTGGGAATGATGGGAACTGAAGCTGATCAGTGTTTGAAGGACAACTTTTTATTTATCCTTGACATAGGAGATCCAGTCTAGGATTTGCTCTTTTCTGATCAGAGTGATAGTGATGAAGTACAAACTTTCCTGTGGTTTCTCTTTCAGTGGCACGCACTGTCACGGGAGGAACAAGCCAAGTACTATGAACTGGCCCGCAAGGAGAGGCAGCTTCACATGCAGCTCTATCCAGGCTGGTCTGCAAGAGATAATTATGTAAGTACTTGGGTGCGGTCACAGACCCAGGGTAATTCATCTAGGATTCATTTTTGCCTTCCAAACTACCTCACCCTTAACTTCCCAGCTTTGCTCAAAAACATTTTCACTGCCTTGCCTCATAGGTATTATCGGGGGGGGGGCTGTACATGAGTGATTCCCAAAGGGTTAAATGAGACACATCAGAAGAATGTTATGTATAGGTTAATAATAATAATAATAATAATAATAATAATAATAATAATAATAATAATAATAATAATAATAATAAATTTATTTGTATCCCGCCCATCTGCAGATACAACTGGGGTGGCTTACAACAGTAAAAACATCATAAATATACAATCAGATTGTCCTGTTACTGCATCATTGGCATTAGAGATAAGGCAGCAGAGAGGGCTGAGAGGATTTCACTTCTATAGCAGAGCTTTTCTATTCTCAGAAAAGATCACAGTTCTCTTTTTGTTGTGGTTTTTTAAAGGCATGCCTAGCAGGTTTTGGGTGTTAATTGGGTTTACTTGCTTTTCTCCTCTAACCTGATTCAGCTTCCCATCAGACAGTGCAAGCACCATATTTGACAAATACAAACATCAGGTTTCAATCTGTTATCTAATTTGCTTATAACTGTTTTTAGTTGGTCTCCAGACTGAAGCAACTGAAAGAAGAAATATTTAAAGAATATTCTCCCCAGGAGGGAGAAAAGACAGACAGGGGTTCAATCTGGTGTTCTCAAACACTAAATAAAATGAGAGATCCAGGT
>CM034703.1:236050909-236089214 GCA_020142125.1 Phrynosoma platyrhinos
AAAGGAAAGCTAGAGTGTAGATTAACCTTTGATGATAAAAGGAGGTGTGTGGACAGGTGCCAGCCTGCATCACCATCTTTTTGGCTTGCCTTATTTTTGACTCTTCTTTCTCTGCAAACAGCTACCTTATTGCCTGGAGAGACATTTTTAACCCAATAGTCAGGAAAGAGGTTAACTATATAAGGTAATCATGGAAGAGTAAAATTTCTATTCCTTCAGTATTTCTGGCAAAAAAAACTCCCACATCATTTTATATAGCACAGCCTCCCCAGTTGTTGACTCTCTTTACTGTAGAAAAATGGAACACACTATTGAGACCCAGCCTGGTTACTGTGTTCGCACATACAATTTTGCTGTAAATCACAAGAGCCCTTTATTTAGATATCAGGTAAATTGGATTAAATGTGTTCTGTGAACGTTTTTGGATTCAATCCTAAATATATTTTCCTAGACTCAGGGGATTTTGAAATGTGCATACATGGAATCAGACTGAGATATGCAAGAAAATACAGGCAAGTTGCAAAAGAGCGTGACCTAGAATAGTGCTACTTAAAGTGGTAGACTGGTGCCATTTCCCAAGCCACTGGCTGATGGTCCCTGGTGAGTTTCCAGGAGGAAAAGAAACCATTTCAGCCACTGAGCACAAGTGTGGCACATTGAAAGAGAAAAAATTCTGGTTCCCCCACATCTGATAGTCTGAGAAGCATGGACCTAGAATTCCTCTTGTCCCCTCCCAAGTGCTGAGCAACAAGAGTCCCCAACTTCCTAGTTTGCAAAATGGTCATAGAACAGGAAGGAGGGATACAGCCATAAGGTGCCTACTCAACCAAAGTAGGAGTATTCTTAAACTCACTCAGATATATGAGATGTAAAGAAACTAAACTGGTTAATGTTGCTACTGTAATTAAACAGGAGGATCAGGGGAAACCCAGATTACATAGTTCTGGCTTTTCTTATTATTTAGTATGTCCATGACTGAGATGCGTATTAGCTCTTACATCATGAATGTTAGTCCATTGATGACCAGCCATGAAATAATGAGACCAGACACAGTATTTGGGTTAAACAAGGGCCATTTTTATTGTCCTGGAACCTATTGAAATGTTTGAGACCTGGGGATAAGCAAACGAAGGGGGAGCAACCTTGGTGTGGGTTTAACTTGAGGCACCGCTATCAACCTATGACACCTCCCCAGCCACCCTTGAGCAAGATCCCGAGGGCAAGCTAAAGAGATTGGTTGCTGTCGCTGACAGTCACGTGTGTTGCACGGTTTATAGAATAAATGGTGTACCTTAATATATATTTTTTAAAAAATGCAACTTCCCATTCACCTGAGTAGCTGTGGCTCTTCGTCCTGTTCTGTCATCAAAAGCACAGTTGTCTTTCTAATGCTGCTGACCAAATCACACTGTCCTGTAATGAGAGTTCCCCAACCTTGAGCTGTGCAGAACAGCAACCTTACCTGAACAGTATGAGGCGATACAGCTAGGCTGCAGCAGTGTATCATTTCTGTGTATCATTCAAGGGAACGTGTACCCAGATACCTTTGAACCAGCCCCACAAGGAACCCAATCAGCTTTACTCAGTCTGCTGATCATCCAGTTTTGTATCCAGGAACCATTTTGTGCAATGTTAGTACAGAGAATCTCAATTTAATATTCATGGTGCAACATCCCTAAGCAGTGCCTATCCAGCAGTACAAGTTGGAATGGTGTACTGACAAGACAGACACTGCACAATGTTCTTAATACCTTATGATCCACTCGGTGTACAATAAAAACAGTTTTATGGGGCTGCCACTGCATTTAATTTAAACTGGCTCACATGAAAGCTGTAAATTCAGAAATGATTTAAAACTGTTTTCCTCCCCAAATTAAAGAGCTAAACTCTTCTTTAAATAAAGAATAAAGAAGAGATAAATATCTTAAAATGCACCAGATCCCATTTGATATTGGAAGCTAAACAGGGTCAGACCTAGTTAGTACCTGGACCACCAACGAATATTAGGTGCTGTAGGGTAGGAAGGAACTGGCAAAACCACCTCTGAAGATTCCTGGCCTTTAAAAGCTATGAAATTGAGGGAGTCATCGTAAATCAACAAGTGACTTGAAGGCATGCACACACATATACACTATCTTCTTGATCCTACAGGATCTCTTCCCAAGAATTCAGATCACCTCTTACACCCTGTGATCATTAACCGATTCTACACACACACCCCAGCTCTTGTTAAGCAGAAAGCCCTGGTTGTTTTTTTTGTTTGTTTTGCATGGCCATCCTAGACACCCACATTGATGTCATTTTGACATGAGGCAAATGTGACATGGTACTATTTTTCCCTTCTGATATTATTAGTGCTATGGCTGTTTTATATACAACCACATTATCTCCTGTTTGTTGTTTACCAGTGCCATGGCAATTTAAGTTTTCCTTCTATTTATGTTGTTTTGATGCTTAATTATTTTCTTGATTTTGACGTTGAGCTGTTTTAACCCAGCTTCAGGATCTTTCATCCAGTGTTCTAGCACAAGCAGGACATACCTTTCCCCTTTAAGGGCCGAGGGACTTCAGCTCCCAGAATCCCGGGAGCTATTGGCCAACATGGGACTATTGGCCAACATGACTGAGGCTTCTGGGAGCTGAAGTCCCTCGGCCCTTAAAGGGGAAAGGTTGCCTACCCCTGCCCTAAAGATTCCTAACCCAATATTTTTATGCCACACTTTAAAGTGTCCCATATGACATACATGGGTCATCCAGTGATAACTACAAGCCTTTCTGTGCCAGACTCTCCAGGCAATAAATGCTGAAGCTTGCCACAAGATGCTTAATACTTACAGAAATGTCTGTCAAAACTTTTCAGCAGTGTGTTTACAAGACACACACACACCCTGAACTCAATGGTGGAAATACAGCAAACATACAGAGAGCCATGCACTGCCTATGTGGAAATACACACAGAAAGCAAAGCACACTGACACTGAGAGGTTCACAGTTCTTAGCTGTGTTAAAGACACATAATGAAACTCAAAACTTTATACCAGGGGTAGGCAACCTTTCTCCTTTAAGGGCTGAGGGACTTCAGCTCCCAGGATCCCAGGAGCTATTGGCCAACATAGGACTATTGGCCAACACGGCTGAGGCTTCTGGGAGTTGAAGTCCCTCAGCCTTTAAAGGGGAAAGGTTGCCTACCCCTGCTTTATGCAGAAACATTTTAGAGGAAAATGCATTTACTACTACACAAATTTTAATTTAGTATTTGATCTTGGAAGCTAAACAGAAGGAACTGAATCTTCCTTGCCTATGAAATTCATGGGGTCACTATAAGTAAACAGGCAACCTAGAGGCACATATGCACACCTCTCTATGAAGCCCACTCCCTGACAGATACTTCCTTATGGAAAAGAATGACTTATAGCCTAAACTCACTTCTACCATTCAGAGCACGACATGAGTATGCGTTGCCAAAAAAATCCTACAAAATTCATGGGTTCTCCCTAAGTCAGCAGGCAACTTGAAAGCAGATGGATACACACTGTAGTTATAATGCCACCCAGTGGTAAAAAAATGCAAACTGCCAAGAAATTTTAAAGGAAGGTGTCTTAAAAATTCAGACAGAATAAACTCGTCCCATGGGCTTACTATACTCCAAACATAACTGTAATGAATACTATACTGCTTTCATTTTAAGAATATGACCCTATAAATTCACCCTTTATTTACAGATAACTCTCTTCACTGTTCTTAGGAGGAAAAAGAAGTGCATTCGGTACCTACAAGGAGAAGGACGCTGTGCCAGCCCAGTTTCTTCCGATGGAAGTGCTATAGATTCCCCTCCTTCCCCTTTGGATGTGCTTCAGTGCATACCTTCTGCTTTCACTCCAGACAAGCTTGCAGCCCCTGCAGATTTGACACCCCAAAACCTAGCCAATCCTTTCCCCATATCTGCGCCTATCAAAACTGCTACAAGCACATCAAGACTCACTTCTAAATGCTCAGCGGTGCCTCATATACCTGCAGCACCCAGTGAATCCTCAGGGTACAGCGTGCTATCAATAGGAACATAGTGCTAGTGCGGCAACAACCGGCAAAGCTCACAAACTCATCAGGCACTTTGAAGAGAGGTTTTGCTGCCTATGGAAGCTGCCCTTCCCATCATATCCAACTGTAGTTTGCAAGTCAAGTGAAAGCCAAGTCAATCTTTGGAAAATACTGGCATGCGGAAAGTGCTTTTCACCTAAGTGAGGACAGCAGACACTCCTCTTCAAAAGTAGGAATGAAGACTCAATCTTTATTCTGGTCAGTAAGTGAATTCTATGCTTTGTCTACCAAACCAGCTAAAAACAAAACAATACATGCAAGTTTTTAAATAGTAGCATGAGAGGTGCTAAAATGGTAGACATTTGTGGGTTTGATGAGGGATATATAGGGATGCCAGAACAGCTGAAAAAGTGAGTTCTCCCCATCCCTGCCCCCCCCCATGCAATGTCTGAGTGGGCAAATGTAAAAAGACTAATAGGAAAATGTGGACTATATTACTATGCTTCACCTTTAGGGTAAAATGCCGATTCCAGGCAACTGGTTTCTTCACAGCTGTAACAGGAGTTGGATAAACCAGCCGTATGAAAATAGGAACTAAGTGATGAAAGGAGTATGTACTGCCTCCTTTAAGTCTGGCAACTATTCTTTTTGTATAGAACTCCACAAATACCTACTAGCAAGGGCTGTATGCATCCCACCCATTTATGTTAACAAAAGCTGAATTCAGTTGTGTTTTTAAGTAAGCAAAAATGACTCGTGATTCTGTAGTCAAGGGAAGGGGAACTAAATGTTACAGAGAGATGGAAAGTTCCCCAGGAATTACCCAACACACTTTTAAACTTTATCCTCAGAGCAGCATTGGGTATTATGTAATTTCTGAGAGAGAGAGACTGTGACCAAGCCTAGTCACATTACATTGTTTGATCCCCATGTCTTTTTATGCATTTAAAATTGCAATCTGTAATTGTAGATTACAGACTCCTTAAGTCCCTAATGCACCATCAGTGCTAGGCAAAGCTGACTGTAATGAACATGAGAGATGTTACTTACCTGACACATTCATCAGCACCAGCACTATTTTCCTCAAAGGACAGAGACAGGCACATCCCAGAACAATCCGTGCATTTTAATAGCACATATGGAAACACTGAGCTACTGGAGAAAGAATACCAGTATGCAAGACAACTGTGATGTTTGTTCGGCAAAACTCACCAGTCTTCAAATTGGAGCCAAAAACCTAGTCGCAGAACTCAGAGAATATAAGCAAGAGCTTATAAGCACAGATTCCAATGTGCAGACATAAATCTAAATGATAGAATAACCATCTCCAAAGCAATGAATGAAATTGATAATGCATACAGGCTTCAGAGTGACTGGCCAGTTCACAAATATTTCCTTCCTTCAGAGGTCTTTCTCCTTGACCAGCCTCATATAAATTGGCACTATTCAACTTTCTCAGCATTTCATAGAAATGACCCCAAATAACAGAAATGGTCATAAGTAGTCATATTCTGAATTGGTGAACAAGGTGCATATTTTTTTGGCTACCAATTACAGTTCCATCGATTTCAGAATTTAATTTTGAACTGAAATCAATAGCAGACATGCAAATATATTTATTTCTACTCAGCTATAGTTCCCCTAGGATCAATTATACTTTTCCCCAGATGTATACGAAGTTAGGCACAAAAAATGTTTCTAAAGGGGCCATATTGGTGTTAGTGACAGTAATATAATCAGTTATTCCATATTTTAACAATCATTTTTTCCCCTTTTGGAAATGTGTATTATGATGTGTTGAAGGCAAATCAGCTAGTACAAGTAGAAGTTGCTATAGTGTCAAGCATTACTTTCCAATTTACAGGTAACATTTTGAATACAAAAAAACAAATTGTGCACAGTATTGTTATTATGTCATGGCATAAGCAATCTGAAAGCACCTTTTTAAATAACCAAAATATTTTTGTATTTAGGACAAACATTCAAGGGCCTAAACTATTTTTTATACATTGGAATAAGATCTCTTTCAACTTAAAGTTTGTTTGCACTAATGTATTCCCCCTTCATTTAAAAAGGCCAGCAGTATTCTAAAACATACTCCTAGACAATGTACTGTTAGTACAGAAACACAATAGCGCTAGCATAGAGGCATGCAGCTACAAACCCAACAAGAGCCTTGGATTTAAAGTTGTAGTTAGCCCTGTCCAGACTTGCATATACAACTGAAATAACCTAGTTAATTCCAGTGTTTTCAGAGACAAAAGTAACAGGCATATTTTAAATGTTTTACACACCACACAAATCACATCATTTTTTCAAATGGGAAAATATACTGAAGGCTTTCTATTGCAATAGAAGACATCTCTAAAGTCTAGCATACTTATGTTCCCTCCTTGCACTTGCAGCACTTTCTCTCTTGTATGTATACCCACATGTGTATGCAACACAGCACAAGCTAAAATTATTGCCAGTTAAAAGGTGAAATATATTCCCATTTTGACACCAATAGGAAAACTGTAAGGGCAATTGCATTATACCCAGTTTATTACTTACTTGGTGGAACAAAACCTGCAAGCATGAAATTAAGCAAGGAAATCAAGATAAGGAATGTAGGGTGCAGCTAATATTATGCAGCAGTAGGTTCTCAACCTTTCTTCACTTGAGGGACTGTATTTTTATTCTTGAAGAAATGAAGATTAGAATGGGCTACACCTAGAGGAAGATAAGGAGAATCAGGTGGACTTCCAGATGTTGCTGGACTGTAATTCCTTCTATTCTCCATCACTGGCTGTGTTGGTTAGGGCTGATGGAAAGTCACTTGAACAATAGCTAGAGGGTCACATGATTCCCACACCCGATCTAGAAGATAACAAGACTGGGGTTAAGTAGAAAGGAAAACACAGCTTAGTACGGGAAAACTGAAATATCTATGAAACAACGCTTTCACAGCCTCATCTTTGAAAAAGCTGGACAGGTTTTTATGTTGAAGGAAACAATTTGCAACAGAAAGTTGCACAGCTGCCTCAGAAATATAAATGTTTGTATTAGGATAGAGACTCCAGTGGGATCACTCCAACTGCTGTCAATTCTTACTTCCCCATCTTGAAGGACAGTATATACAAAGTTTAGCTTTGCACATAAATTTTGAGATACAGGTTGAGCCTTCCTTATCTGAAATGCTGGGGGCCAGAAATGTTTTGAGATTTTTTTATTACCATTATTTTGGAATATCTGTATTTACAGCCAGCATGGTGTAGTGGTTTGAGTGCTGCACTACAACTCTGGAGACCAGGGTTCAATTCTCAGCTTGGCCATGAAACCCAGAGTGACCTTGGACAAGTCACAAGCTCTCAGCCCGAGGAGAAAGCAATGGTAAACCTCCTCTGAACAAATTTTGTCAAGAAAAACCCATGATAGGGTCACTTTAAGGTTGCCATAAGTTGGAAACAACTTGAAGGCATACAACAACAAACATGAGATATCTTGGAGTTGGGACCAAGTAAAAACACAACATTCATTTATGTTTCATATATACCAGTTTCATACAATATATTTTAATAATGAAACAAAGTTTGTGTACACTGAACCATGAGAAAGCGAAGATGTCACTGTCTCAGCCACTCATGAAAGACTGGAGTTGGATTTTGGAATTCCAGGTAAATGAGACTTAACATGTTAACATGTATATGGATAGGAGATATCATATAACACCATGGAAATAGCTTGTTAACTATATATAGATCAGTTTAATGAAAGTTGCAAAGTCCCTGTTTGGAGAGAAATGATCTGTATCTAATAAGGGAAAAAATGTATATTGAGGTGGAAAGGACAGATCAGATTTTCAGTTCCTCACATTGCTTTCATTCAAGCAGCTTGGGAACTAAAAAGAAGAGATCCAGTGTCAAATCATTTGAATGAAAGCAAAACTGGGCCTCAGAACTGTGCAAATGAATCTGCATGAACGTAATACCAGTTTGAAACTCCTACAAGTGTCATTGAATGTCCCTTGATTTATTGGGGGGGAGGTATTTCCCTCTCCTCCCTCAAGCAAAACTACACTGAAATTCTGTAAAAGCCTCTTGCCCCCAAGCCAGTACAGTTTTAGCCCAAGAGAGTGCAACATTTGCACCACAAGATTCAGCTATATCTAGGATCATTAGGAGTAAACAGCTCACTGCACAAAAGAGTGTTGGTTAAGGCAAGCTCTGTGTTGGTAAGCGTGACCAATTTACATTTCTGTAATTAGGAAACCCAGTGTTTGTTCGTTTTCATTAGCACCAATATAGACTACAGAAGACAGATCTTACAAATACTCTGTTAAGCAAGCAACAGATTAAAAAAAACCCCACAAATTTCACTTAAAATGCCAAAAAATGTATTTTTAGAAATCTATTATGAAGTTTTTTGTTTCAACGCATTTATCTGTCTTTTTGTACAATGAAAGCTTTGCCCTTCATGTTTTATTCATACATGGCAACTGTAGTTCTTTTAACATACTTGATTTCCTGAAGCCTGTCTGAATGTACAAGTCTTGGAAATACCACTTCAACAAGTCACATAAAATCTCTGTATGTACGTATAGCAGGGAAAATGTCTTCCATTTGTTCAGCTATCACTTGTTGTAATTTTTTTTCTTTTGAGCTTGTATTTTTGGCTTTATGTTCAAATTTTCTTTATGGCTTTATAAATAAAAATAATCTACCAGACTGTCTATTCAAAAATGGACAACTGGAGACTATAATCTTATAAAATAAATTGTTATATGCTTTATTTGAATACCTTTTCCACACCATTACCATTGGCTCTACTGTTTAGGACTGATGGCAAGTTACAATCCCACAGCCACACTTTACCAACCTCTGATTTAGTAACGATAACCTATTTTTTGGACCAGGAAAAAAAATGTATTATTTAAAGATGAATGCCAAACCCAATACCATTTTTGCAGGAACATCAATGCAGATTTAAATTTGAGATTTAATACTTTATGCTTAGGCACATACACTAATTGTATAATCCAACACAGTGGTGATTAAGACCATAAAGCAGTGGGGTTCAATTTCTTAGGAAAGAGAGCAAATGACCTTCCTGCCCTCTCCAACAATCTGACAGAAGTATTTCCTCAGTGGTTGGGACATCCTAATGAATGAAGTAGGCTCTGACTGAGGGCAGGTGGATTAACATGGAAAGATGGATCATAGTGTATCAATAAAGTACAGTACTGCTTGCAGACATTTGCCTCCTCCCCACACCAAAGTGTATTCCACAACAGGGCCCCTACTGCTATAATCACGCATCCAAAGATACTACTATTTTAATACTACTGAAGAGCCTGCTTGGTTTGAGTAGAAAACCAAGCATGTGTATGCTGTTGCTTGCAGAGACCATTCAGTCCCCCAGGCTATATATACATCATGCAGAGCATTGTGCTCTATACTCAAGACTCTTAAAATGTCCATTTTCAGCAGGAAGCTTACTGGCTAGCTCCAACAAGCATGTTTTCTCATTTAGACTTCCGGGAGCATGAGGAGCATTCTTCAGCATGCCAGAGCAAATAAATTTTGCATGTGCCATAACCCTCACACAGTACGTGGTGTGTCTGGGCTCCTGGATGTTCCTCTCTGGCCTTTACAACTGAAATTAAGAACCGATCAGAACAGGAAAAGACAGGACAGCAAATGCTTGACATAATTTCTCCCTTTACATTTTGACTTTGTTCCAAAGTTCAGAGTAGTGGGCAGAACTTTATTTTTTAACCAAAACCCATCATCCAGAAGGAGAGAAGGCAGACCAGCTCCATCAAGTCTAGCCTGAAAAAGAAGGCCCTCCCTTTATCCACCATCATCCAGAGGGAGAGAAGGCAGGCCGGCTTCATCAGGCCTAGCCACAGTAAGATGAAGGCCCTCCCTTCAAACCATCTGCCTTGGTCCAGGCTTGAGAGGGCAAGATCTACTGGACTTATTCCCCTTCCTCATCACCATTCCCTTCTCTTTTTGTGTCCTATCTTTTTAGATTGTAAGCCTGAGGGCAGGGAAATATCTGGCGGGGTATAAATACTCCCTCATCATCATAATTTATATTTGGCCTCAACTCAGTATCATTCTAGAGTGAAATCAGTTTCTTCAGTATTCCATTTCCTCATTGCTAATATCTAGGAATGGTTAGATGACCCAAACTGGTATTTTAAGCAAAAAAAAAAAAAGATTGTGAAATCTATCGGGCAAGTCTTTGTGCAGCTTATCCAGGTGTTGACAATAAACTACAAGGTCATTGTCTGACATGCACTTAGAAGGATAGAGTTAGAAGAAACTATAAGGGCCATCCATCCAACCCCCTGCTCTGCAGGAATACACACTCAAGACACACCCAAATGATGGCCATCCAGCTTCTGTTTAAAAAACGCTTAAGGAGGAGACTGTCAAACAGCTCTTACTATCAGAATGCTCTTTCTAATGTTTGGATGGAATCTCTCTTCTAGTAGTTTGACTCTATTGCTCCAAGTCCTAGTCTCTGGAGCAACACAAAACAAATTTGCTCCATCTTCAATGTGATATCCTTTCAAATATTTAAACATGGCTATAATGTCACCTCTCAACTTTCTCTTCTCCAGGCTAAACATACCCAGCTCCCTATTCCACCACACATAGGTCATGATTTCCAGCCATTTTGATCGCCCTCCTCTGGACACATTCCAGCTTATCAATAGCCGCTTTCAACTGTGATGCCCAGAACTTTTCCTCCAGTTCAAAAGAGCTTAGAAATTTGAAGAATTCCAGTTCTTTTCCACAGCCTTTTCTGCAGGATTTAAAGATAGTTCTTTATGTGTCTATAAATGTGTCCCTTTAAGTTGCCTGTCAACTTATGGTGACCCCATGAATTTAATGGGGTTTTCTTAGGTAAGGAATACTCAGAGGTGGTTTTGTCAGTTTCTTCCTCTGAAATATAGCCTTCAGCCCTCCTTTTACCTCCTTCTTTTGTTCCCTCAGTCAATCAGCACCATCACTTGAACACCATCCAGGTTTCTCCTAACAGCGGGGGGGGGGGGGGGGATGTGGTGAGAGCATGGAGGGACCAAGGTGGTGGTCTCAGAGATGACCACACAATTGATGGCACAGCATTAAGCCATCTCTCACTGGTGCTTCCTTGTGAGTGCATGCACACGGGCGTCATCCCACTCTCCCCTTGCCCCGTTTTCAGCTCATCAGCCTCTTCACTTTCTCACACACATGCACTTACTATTGCGGGGGGGAGCAGAAGCAGCTTCTGCTTCTCAACCTCTTATAGCTCCTCCATGGGTGGCAGGCAGGGAGATGCGCTCTATCTGAAGCCAGCATTTGAAAACCTCACTGGCACTAGAGAACCAATGAGGTGTGCGTAGAAGGGGAAGCACAGCTCTTCGCAGCCAGACACAGCCAGATCACTGCCCCAATTCGCTACCCGTCTCATGTTGCTGCCCACCTTTGCCCTCACCATCCCAGGGGATCTTTCTACCACCCCCAGGTAGATACCACCCACTTGGAAAATCACTGCTCTTTTCTTCTTGCTTCTCCTAGGTAGTAGATATCATGAACAAGAAGAAAAGAGAGGATATTTGTTACCTACAATAAGAGAATTGGAAAAGAATAGTACTACGATGCATACTATGGGAGGACTTCAAGGACAATGCTGTTTGGTTAGGGATCTTTCAGCCTCCATTACAAAACTGCTGTGGGGTACACAAGTACTGAAAGCAGAAAGTCCCCCCATAAATCCCAGGCTAACAAGACTGGGAGAACAGAGCAGAATATGAAACCTACCATGGGGTTTCAAGCTAGAGAACTGCTCAATTCTGACCCTTTTAGGCTCCAAAATCTCCTCCCGTCCAGATATAATGTAGGCATTCTTCAGGGACACACTTGACCGAGCTCTAACTCCACCAAGCAAGTAAGCAGTGCTAAGACCTTCACAGCATCCATCTCAGACCACCTCCTTTGCCTTGTCATGCCCATGCCCTTCACTTCCGGTCTCTGTAAAGACCACAGAGAAAACACTAGTCCCCCATAAAACAGAGTTATCTGAACTTCCTTCTTCCTCAAGGGACAAATGAATCCACCCTAAGGCACATTTAATGAATTAAGATTGCAGAAGAGAATTTTGGGCTTGATATTAGTAGGATGAAAATGGGGTATTTCTGATAAACCACTAGGACAAGATTTTTAAAAAGACAACCAGGTTTGTTATGATGTGTATTTAAACATAGTAATAGTGACATCTGAAGCTCATATTTTTACTGTATTTCAAAAACACTCATTACTTCTGAGATGACAAGCAGCACTGACTAATATACCAGTAGCATTGCAGGTTAGCAGCTCGTGAAAGCTGCCCATCAGTACACAAATCAATTACATCAATTGTAAGATAACTGCCACATTTGACTCGCAAGTGTTTTATTTTGTATTAAATGCTGAACGGTCACCACTGATCCTTTGAAGTGAAGAATATTTATTAAGATCTTATTCTACTCTAGTGTACATACAGAAAATGGAATGCAATACAAGCTTACTGCATATCATTTCCCTAATCCCTACAAGGGAACTGTAAAATCTGAAAGTTATTCAGCTACTTACAAGTGGTTTTTCCTAGACAACCATCAAATGGCACAACATCACACTGTATATGCACAGTGACAAGTCACTGTAACCTGGCTCCCTGTGCAGCATCGCTGGCTAACAACTTTCACAAAACTATAGAACATTTCAAAAACATATGGGACAATACTGTAGTTTGCCTAATAGCAGGCACCAATACTCATTGCCCAAGAAAGATTAACTTTGGTAGTTTGTTTTTGATAATATAGCAGGATTTAATCTGTTGGCTTCGGAAATAAGCACATAACTGCAATTTCTACCAACGAGCATAATCTTTAATATCTGGCTGACAGAAGGTTTTAAATATGTGACTCTCAGTGCCTGAGTGAAGCCTACATTATGCCATCAGAATTACCTTTAGCAAGCAAAGCTAACAGGGTTTTGTTGGCAGTTGGGGCCCCAACAAAAGTGCTGACTAGAACAAAATCCTGGACAATTCTTCCAATGGGTTTTCCATGGTGCCCTGTTGTTCTTAGAAGCCACTGGTCTATGAATAAAATAGGTTTGATTAATTCTGTATCAGAAAACTTTTGTAAGTGGTTTTATTTACAATGCCAGATGTTTCTGAAATCCTACACACTTTAATCTTACAGTGACACATTTAAAAGCATGGAAAGGCTAGTTTGCAGTGCTAATTGCCATATAGAGTCCACACTTAGTTTAGTTTTATTCAGAGCAGAGGAAAAGTAAAGACATCAGATTACACTGGTAAAAACTCAACCATAGGATTTGAATCTATATTCAAACATTACACATGCAAGGAGAACACCCTACTAGTACAACTTCATTTGCTGCTGCAGTTGTCTAATATTAACAATTATAAACAGAGCAGTGCAACTGGTATTTGGAACGATCCTTACAGTGTCACTGGGTGTCAGGCACAAGACTTCACTTCTCTTCACACCACTGGTTCTCTTTGCGTACCTATAAATGGGAACCAATGCGATGATTTAATTCACATTTGTCAATATTTATGAAATTATCTAAAGCAGCAAGTGAGGACATCCAATTTAAATACACCTCCGATAATATTGTTCTAGGAAGGAAAATTGCATACCTCCTGTACACTTTCAGTTGAAGTATTTAAACAACTAAATTACTTCCCACTGGAGATCCCTTACAGATGAGATCCAATACTGTTTAAAACAGCAGAGCACAATAGCATCACATAGTGATCCATCCCTCTGAAGAAGCTGTCAGAATTAAACTATAAATTGGTAAGTTTTAATATGTGATGTAATTAACTCATGCTACTATAAACATGAAACTACACAGACTCAGGCAGAAGAAATAAGGCAGAAACTTTAGCTGTTGGCTGCCTGCACTACTGTAACTATTGGACAGAAATACACCACAGCCTAAGTCAGGGGTAGGCAACCTAAGGCCCGGGGGCCGGATGCGGCCCACCGAGGCCTTTGGGCCGGCCCCAGGCCAGTCCTGCTGCCGCTGCCGCCACCGCCCACCATGATGATATTGATTATTGTTATTATTACTTGTTCTTGGAGTTTCCTTGGCAAAATCTCCACAGGGGGTTTGCCATGGCTTTTCTGGGGCTGAGAGAATGTGCATGCATTTTTTTAATTTTTTATTTTTTAAAATGTTTTATTTATTTATTTATTTATTTATTTATTGGTGTTTTGGCCCCCCAATTGTCTGAGGGACAGCAACCTGGCCCCCAGCTCAAAAAGGTTGCCTACCCATGGCCTAAGTAATACCTTGCCAAAGTACTGCACTTGCAGCAAGGAAGCCTTGCCATGTACAGGTCAGCCTGAAAGGAGAGAGCCAAAGAAATATGTTCTATGGAGTTTAATGGAATTAACTTCCATGTCATGATGGCATGGGACTGGATTCTTCACCTACCATACATATACTCTGGGATGGAAAAAAAGGCAGGTGGTCAGTAGCATCTTGTATGAGAGGCTGAGTGGGGTAGTGGTTTGTGGACTATCGGCCTTTGCAGACTGCCAGAAATAGTGCAAATTGAGTCCACTTTAACTGCCCTGACTCAGTGCTAGGGAATCATGGGAACTGTAGTTTATTGTGATACCAGAGCTCTCTGACAGAGAAGGCTCAATGTCTCAGAAAAAAATACAGTTCCCATGATTCCCTAACATTGAGCCAGGGCAGTTAAAGTGGACTCAATTTGCACTATTTCTAGCAATCTGCAAAGGCCCTATGACTCAATTCAATTCCCCACTCCACTATGGAAACCCACTGCGTGACCTTGGGTGAGTCACACACTCTTAGCTCCAGAATACCCTGTGATAGGGTTGTGTTAGGGTCACCATGAATCGGAAATGACTTGAAGGCACACAACAACAACAAGCATCCTGTATCCCCCTTCAATCAGTACTATCTTCAGAAGTCACAGCTATCTCAGCTTCCCTCAGGTGGCTGCTGCTAGAGGAAACAGGCTGATTCTTTGTAAAGATATCCTCAACTGTGGGAAAGGCAGACTGGTTGGTAATAGAAAAAGACAGCAGTGCCTATCTCCTCTTCTCTTACCAAGCATAGCACAAGACAATAGTTACACAATTCTACATACATAAACTTATGTAAGTAGCAATTCCATACACACTGGCACAGATTTATGCCCTACTTATCCAAACAAGATGTTACAGTGTGGAAAGCTCCTTTAGAGTGTGCTATTCCTGATTTACCTCCGTCACATGCTTTTCACTGGGAATTACTAAATCTATACTAATCTTTCGGGTGCATCCTCTACACATTTTCAAGTCAGTCCCCATGAACTTTATTAGTCATGAAGAGCTGCAGCTAGATTAACTAGGGCTGGCAACTCCTTTGCTCCAACAGCTCCACTGGCTGCCTGTCTATATCCAAGCAGAATTCAAATATGGCATTCAAATATAATATATGACCTATAAAGCCCCATATAGCTGAAATCTAGCTTTCTGAACAGCCTCACCTCCCTATATGATCCTGCCTGTATGTTGAGAACCTCTACAGGAGCCCTTTTCTATCCCATCACATTCCCAGATACGTTTGGTGGAAACAAGAGAGAGTGTTTTCTTTAAAATCACCTCCCAGATTTTGGAGCACCCTTCCTTGGGAGATTAGGGTGGCTCCTACTTGCTTTCTTTTCACCAGTAAGTAAAAACTTTTCTATTCCAACATGAATTTAGGAACTGATGGCAATTTGGATTGATAATACTGTGCTGTCTTGTTGATTTTTATTTTCTGGTTTACATTTTTTAGATATAGTAACTTTTTACAGGTCAGTATATATTTTAATTTGTATTGGTCTTTCTATTTTGTAAGCCACCTTCAGTCTCAGGATTGGGGTAAATGGTATGGTCTAAATGAGTAACTAGCCATCGAGCCAGACCTTCCAGCAGCCATGCTTATTCCCACTCCCTCCTCCACTCTCTGAACAACTGGCCAGCAATCTCATTAAGCATACTCAGTACTCACTGGTCTACTTTGAGACTTCCCCCTCAAGGACAGTGCCCACAGGGAAGCTGCTCGCTCACACACACACAAACAGATTTTTGTACTTTGTATCTCAGGGTTCAACTGAACATGGTAAACCTTCCCACTTATGGAAAGGCAAGTCTAATTTAGCCACATAAGGAATAGCATTCATATCTAAGCAATGGAAATGGGAAATTTTTACTTCCAACTTGGGGGAAGGGTTAGGTTTAACAGTCAAAACATAGGCTACAGGGCCATTACCAAAACTTTTAATGCACTAAGTCAGGGGTAGGCAACCTATCCCCTTTAAGGGCCGAGGGACTTCAGCTCCCAGAAGCCTCAGCCATGTTGGCCAATAGTCCTATGTTGGCCAATAGCTCCTGGGATTCTGGGAGCTGAAGTCCCTCGGCCCTTAAAGGGGAAAGGTTGCCTACCCCTGCACTAAGTGATCAAACAGGATAGACATGAGCATGAAAGCTCTCACTACAAGCTCAAGCACAGGAATGCTTGTTAGGTAGCTTTAGGCTAGGCATTTTGTTAGTCTCACCCGCCATGTATAAGTTTAGGAACAGTAGTTTAAATCCTTTGTTTAAATAAACAAACTCAAGATTATAATAATATAACCAAGCCCTATAAAGAATAGCTGATGGAGCTGGGTATGTTTAGACTGGAGAAAAGACAAGTGAGGGGTGACATAATAGCCATTTTTAAAAATCTGAAGGGATGTCAATAGGAAATGAAGTAAGCTCATCTTCTGCCGCTCCAGAGACCAGAACATGAACCAATGGATTCTAATTACAAAAAAAGAGATTCCACCTAAACATTAGGAAGAACCTCTTTACTATAAGAGCTGTCTGACAATGGAACGGAGTGCTTCAGAGGGCTTTGGAGAGCTCTCAGGAGTGCTTTAGCTGGGAATTTCTGCCCTAATAGGGGGCCAGATTAATGTCCCCTGAGGTTGCTTCTATGAGTCTGTGAAATAATTAGTTGTCCATGACACTTGGCAACTCTGTGGCTAAATAGATTTGAAGCAAAATTTTCCCAATAGCAATACTAACCAAACTTAAATGACTAAGCAGCACTGGGCAACTTATCATAGCAAATGCTAGAACCATAGTAATGCACTGTTTTACCGAGGCATCTCACTGTTTCCAAAGGTAGAGAGAAGAAGTATGTTCTTACATTTAGGCATAACAAAACCCTTAGTTATAAAAGCATTCAAACCTCACATTGTTTCAACTTAATCATGAGAGGGAGAGGGAAACCATGCTGCTTGGCCTCAATTCCAGTGTTGGCTAAGATCTGAAGTGAGCCAACTGCTGTGCATTCATAGATCCACACACACACACACACCCAAGAATCCTAATGGTGCAGAAATGTAAAAAAAAAAAGGCAAGGCCCCTATAAACCAGAGATGGAGAATTCTGGCCCTCTAGGAGTGGCAAGATATAGATTTGGGGAGAGGAGAGAGTGTAATACAGGGGGAGGGTTAATACACAAAAATGTCCTTTGGGACTACAGATCTGCCACAGGCCACAGCTGCTCACTCCTGCTACACACATACTGTATACTTCCTGCACCAGCCCTTCACTTTCAGTTAATGGAGGACAGTGGGGCCAAGTAATGTGTACCTGATAGAACCAAAGCCAATGAGCATAACAACTCCATCAGATGATTTTAATCATATGTGGCTTTGATATACAACAAGAAGTTTAGAGTTAATGGTCTATGATAATTAAGTGTCAAAGGTCTTCTCAACAAACACATTCATTCATGCTTTGTCAAACTTCAGTCAAATGAACTAACAGAGATGCCTTAAGTTCTCATTTTTTTCAAACTGTCTTGACTGAAGCAGGAATCCTGAAAACCATGAGTTGCTGACAAACAACTATATGAGCAGCTATATATTAAGAGACCAGAGCAGCTGCCTGACATGGGGAAAACCTCTGCATGACTATTATCTCATTGATCAAAATGTTTCTGTAAAGTTGTATGATCTTGGACCAGGGCTGCTATGGAATGAATCCAAAGGCAGCTTTGACACTACTCTAGAAAAAGCAAAATATTCCCCATTAAGACTAATGCTTGCTATTTTAAGGAGCTCTATGCACAGTTTGTGAACTCTGTCTAGCACAGAATTCAATTTGCAGTTACCACAAGCAACAGATTTAGTCAAGCACAGAATATATTCAAGGGCAAATACATTCGCCCCTCCATTTTTGCAGATTTGAAGTCTGCAGTCTTGGTTTTTCGCAGAGGGGCAAGTCCCATTGGCTAAAATGGTATGTGCACCCTGCCACACGCAAGAGCACACAGCCGTTCAAGCCAATGCAACTTGAATATTGGCGAATTTCCGTTTTTGCAGGCGGAGTCCGGAACGGATGCCCAGCGAAAACGGAGGGGCAACTGTACTCTAAAGTAATGATTCCCAAAGTGGGCAATGGAAAGATCCAGGGGGGCAGTGAGCGGAAAAGAGGGCAACAGGGGGGTTCTGTCAAAATAATGGTGTGCAAGAAAGGCAAGGGGAACCAATAGCATTTAGGACCATGGTGGGGATGAAGGTAGCATGAAACCTCTTTTCAGGGTCCTTTAAAACCACTGTACAGCCTCACTGATCGCTTCATGTGGTGGTGTCATCCACTCTTCACCTCTCCACACAAGCAAAATTCCTTAGCCGCATCTTTCACTAGTAGTGGCAGTTGGGAAATTCTTGTGAGGCTTGGGTACAGGGCATCACTTCTGTGGCTTGGAGTGACACCATTTAGGGATAAACTGCCAGGAGTGAGCTGTTAGTGCATGTAGCAGTGGGGGAGAAGTGGTGGCAAAAATGAGCTTTTAATTTTGGGACCCTGCTTAAGCTTTGTAAGCTTTGCCAGGGCTTGGCTAGCAGGCTAGAGTTACACTGCTATTTCTGTTTTCTTTCCTTGAACAGGCCGATTAAAGAGGTAGCAGAAGAAACAATGTGGAAGGGGGCTTTGTGAGGAAGGCATGTCTCTGTGGAAGGAGGGGGAAGAGTATTTGGGGTCAATTCTTGGAAAGAGTCCTTTGCCTTGGAGCAGCTCCAGTACTTAAATCTCTCCCTTTCCCCATCCATGCTAGTCTCCAATCCAGAGTGTGTGGCCTCTGTAAACCTTCTACACACACACCAGCTTCAGCCCTATCTATCCCTGAGTCCTTCTTCATTGGTGAAAGGCTTCTCCCCTTGCACCTAGTCATCTTAGGAGCTGCAACTGAGCAGCTGGACAAGCAGTGACCAAGAGGCCTTTTGCCCACATTGGCCTCTGCAGCAAGGCAGTGGTGTCACTAGGATCAGTATCACCTGATGTAATAACTACACCACGCATTAATCTCCTCCTCTACCAGAATCCTTAGTAATGTTTTTGTACTAATGTTACACTTTATTTCTAGGATCAGTATCACCTGATGCAATAACTACTCCACACATTAACCTCCTCCTCTACCAGAATCCTTAGTAATGTTTTTGTACTAATGTTACACTTTATTAATTCCATATATCACTGAATATAATGGCACTGTGACATATTTCTCCTGCACCACACTCCTGAAGTTGGAGGCTGTTGTCTCCCACTGACACAGCAGCCTTCTGCTTCAGGAGTTAAGAGAAGGAAAAATGGAAGACAGCATCCTCCAGCTTCAAGAGTTACACAGATGTTATACTGTTCAGTAAACAGTGTGTATGTGTGCTTTACCTAAGAAAGTCCTATGAAATTCATGCGGCCACCATGTCTCAACAGGAAACTTGAAGATACACACACACAAAATAACACCTGTATAACATCTGAGTTTGGTATTGTTACTATTTTTAAATAATGTATACATCTTTTTACACATGAACACCTACAAAACCAACTGCATCATAGATGGCACATCACAGTTGCATACTACAAGTGCTGAGTACTTATTTTGCCTACAAGAACCTCTGCAGAGACTAAAGTAATTGTTGGGAGAATGTTATGTACAGCAAGAACATTCTTGTTATGCAACAACTCCACAAATTTGGTACTCACCACACTGAGCTACATATCCTGGAGCACAAAGCAACAGGCAGTATAGATAAAATAATATGGAAAGCAATTTAGCATACCTGGGCTTCCTCTTCTTCAGTGAAGTCATTCTTGATATTGAAGGTTTTGCGGATTTCTTCTGGCGTTTTTCCCTTAATCATATTTGCAACAGTCTTGCATGTTACATCAAGTAAGCCTTTGATGTCTAAGTAGTTTGCAGCCTTAAGGAAAAGGACAGATAAAGTCATGCATTTACTAATCCACCTCAAAATGCACTACATTACCAGCTTATTATGTACAATAGCAACCAACAGAAATGCTACATTTCATTTTCAGTTATTTGCAATCTTGTAAAAAGGTCTAATTATAGAAAACATATTCTTCAATATACTAACTGAAAGTTTATACCATAGTGGTCACCTAATGCTCAATGACCACTTTAAGACAGAACAAATTAATAATAATAATAATAATAATAATAATAATAATAATAATAATAATAATAATAATAATAATAATTTTTATTTATAACCCGCCCCTCTGCATGGCAATCGGGGCGGGGAACAACAAATTTAAAACAAACAAAGTTAAAAATCAATCCCTCATCCCATAATCCCACCCTCCCATCCCCTTAAAAAAGAATTAAACACAATCAAATTTAAAAATGCCACATTAATTAAAAATAGATAGGAGCAAAGGATGAAATCAGGGCAACAGATTAAAACATATCTCCCAGATGAAGTTATTCCGGGAAGGGCTGCCGGAAGAGATCCGTCTTTACTGCTTTCTTGAAGGCAGCAAGAGTAGTGATAAGACGGATCTCATCCGGCAGGCCATTCCAAAGTCTGGGGGCGGTTGCGGAGAAGGCCCTCTGGGAGGTCTGGGACAGCCTAGTTCTTATTGGCTGTAACAGATTCCTCCCAGAGGATCGTAGGAAAATGGCAAACAAAACCCAAAGAAGCCAACTAATAAATGCCCTTGTTCATCACAGATGCCAGTCCATTGTGAGTTCAGAGAAACAAACCTCAGTGTCATTTCCTCCAGCTGCAAGCCTGTACTTTTCAGTCATTTTACATGCTAAAAGTTAATATGCTTATTTTGCATACACACATGCTGGATTTTTATAACAAAACATTATTTCAAAACTGTCCTTTCAGATTTATAAGAATTTCTTACTTAACAAAACTTAGAATGAAATGACACTGTAAAACATTTGCTACAGTAGATGATAAAGATTTTTATCCACAGCCTGTCTTAAATTCTGCAGCACTCCATTATTTTATAAGATACAATATGACTATACATACATAGCATGTAACAGGATATACAAAACCAACCTACCAAGATTAGTTCAAAGAGAGTTCCTTGGTCTACTTTAAGAAATTCTTGATCCCACACAGGGATGTCATCTGTTCGTTTCTCTTTGTTCTCATCATCCTCAGGGGGAGGTGGATCATCTTTATGATGAGTGCACCACTGGATCACCTTAAGAAATTGGAGCAAATTACCTTATTAAAGACAGTTTACAAGATTTCTCATTTAGCATAGGATTTTCTCAAAAAAACTACAGGACAATTAGTTTTGGTTCTGTCAAGTTTCTGAGGCATTTGCACACAATCACTACTAAGTACAATAATGTACAACTGTTGGTTTCTTGTGAATGCTTTACTTACTTAACCAGAAGTTACTGCTATTTTCAAACATTCGGGCTGCAATAATGATTTCAATACAAGACTCTCAGGAGGATAAGAGCTGACAGGAATGCAGTTCTCAAAGCACAAACCTTTGGGTACTATGAACCAGATTTCATGCATTCATCCCTCAATTCTAAACTTGCAATACCATGTGAGCACTTTTAACTGGTAGAAACCAATGAAAAGGATTATGTGGGAATCAACACAAATACAAGGAAGGGAGCAAAAGGCTGACAGAACAACTGACAGAAATGTTGCCTTATCTAAATCTTAACTATGATCCAAAGCAGGTCTATTGAAAACCTGAAACATGTATATGTGCCTAAACACAATATCAAGGACATTGGATTAGAAATAATGCAGATGCATGTTCTATGCTGGGTAGAGTAGAACTAGGCCAAGTCCTTGTCACTGAATAAGAGAAAGTCATGTACTAGGCCTGTGATTCTCAAAGTGGGCAATACGCCCCACAGGGAGGGTGTGTGTGGAAAGATCCAGTGGGCCAGTGATGAGCAAATGGGAAAGTAGGGGGGCAATGAAGGGGAAAGAGGGTGGCATGAGGGCCTTGAGTCAAAGTGTTGTTGTGCTAGAACAGGGGTAGGCAACCTTTCCCCTTTAAGGGCCGAGGGACTTCAGCTCCCAGAAGCCTCAGCCATGTTGGCCAATAGTCCCATGTTGGCCAATAGCTCCTGGGATTCTGGGAGCTGAAGTCCCTCGGCCCTTAAAGGGGAAAGGTTGCCTACCCCTGTGCTAGAAAGACAAGGGGAACCAGCAGCCTTTAGGACTATGGTAGGGATGAGGATTACATGAAATTTCTTTTCAGGGCCCCTTAAAACCACAATGCAACCTTGCTGATCATTTAATGCAGTAATGTCTCCCGCTCTTTGCCTGCCTACACAAGCCTTAGCTGCATATTTCACTGGTGGTGGTGGCGGCTGGGAAACTCTTGTGAGGACTGGGCACAACGCACCATTTCTATTACTCAGAACAGCACCATTGTGGGCCAGACTGACTGAGCAAGGAAACAGCACATGACAGTGGGGAGAAGTGGGGGGGGGGAGGAGGAGACTTTGCATTTTGGACCCTGCTTAAGCTTTGTGAGCTTTGCTGGGATTTGGTTGACAAGTTGGAGCTACACTGCTACTCCTGTTTTCTTTCCTCAGACAGGCTGAGAGAAGAGGTAACAGAAGAAACTGTGTGTGTGTGTGTAGGAGCACTTGAAGCTATGTGGGGAAGACATGTCTTTGAGGTCGATTCTTGGAAAGAGTCCTTGATCTTGGAGCGGCTCCTGTAGTTAAAATCTCTCCCTTTCCCCATCTGTGCCAGTCTCCAGTCCAGGACATGTCGCCTCTGTAAACCCCAACACACACGCTGGCTGGACCCCTCTTCATCCAAATGAAGAAGGATTGCGAGTCCTTCCTTGCCAGGGAGAAGCTTCTCCCTTTGTACCTGGTCATCATGGGAGCAATAACTGAGCAGCTGGCTGAGCAATGACCAAGAGGCCTCTTGTCTGTACTGGCCTTTCCTGGAGGGATGGCATGGGTGAGAGGCTTCCCAGTTGCTGATCAGCCAGCTGCTTGGTTGCTGCTCCCAAAGTGAGGGAGTGCAAAAGGAGCAGTGCTGAGAGTGGTTGTTTTTAATCTGCGGTATAATAGTAGACCTAATATCAAAGAATATACATGCAGAGGGGGACACTAGGGTAATTGCTCAAGACAAAAGGGGGTGGTAGCCAAAAAAAGTTTGGGGACTACTTGCTAGACTCTGCTTCTAGAAATGTTCAGACCACTTCTCTTTAATTTGTTCTGTAGTAGCATCTGCCAGCTACATTCTACTTGACATAGGGGTAGGTGAGAAATTTAGCTCACACTTTCTGAACTTAATGGACTAAATGAAATTTATTTTTATCACAAAAATCTGTATGTTTCTGAAGTTTGTGATCTGCACATGGTTAGAATTATTTATTTTAACTAAATTTTAAATGGAAAAATCATAAGGAAAATGTGTGTATTTGAAAAGATACTTTTTAAAATGTGTACATAAATACACATGAACTTGTATGTGGATCAAAAACCAATCTGCAATCTAAAGCAGAAAAAGGAGAGAATGAACAATGAAAACAGGAGAACCTGAGGGACATCAAAACTTGACAGACTCATCTATTCCTAGCATGAAGTGATGCTCCACTGACCATAACATCCATATCATATCCTGTGTAATTGAAAACTGCACTGTATGCATAAGAAATTTGGAGAGATAAAATAAGATGCAAGGAGCAGCAAAGTAAGGTCAGTTTGGATGTATACAAGGCACTAGCAGGAACACATTAAGCAAAGGAAATAAAATGTAAAAGGGGGAGCTTTTCTGCTCTTTACCAAGACTGTTGGCACTAAATGAGCATATCAGTGCTGAACTGTAGAGGAAGGGCACAATAAAAAATGACTAGAAATGGCTAATATTCACAAATGCAATATGCACTGTTAATTTGCTTATTTATATCTGACAGAGCCACACACCATGACCAATATATTTCTAAGATAAATGCAAACATACACTCCACACAGCCACTGCAACACTGGATAAGGTATCCTGAAGGAGAATTGAGTTAGCTGTTCTCCATCACTGTCTTCTCTGCCTTCCTACCAAGAACTACAGTGGGAGAAGAGCTTTATATCGTACAACATTAACAATCTTTACATTCATATAGTGTAAATCAGTCACCAGAGGGTGACTTTCAGCATACTACCTTTTTTAATATGGCTGCATTGACATTTGGAAGAGGGACAGGATCATCATCCCCTTCGTCATCCATCCCCAAATCTGGATATTAAAAAGAAAAAAAATGAAATTTAGAATGTCAGAACATCTGCATTGTTACCAGACACATTCCAACACAATGTAGATAGCACTGAGGCCACATCATGATTTACACTTACCTATAATTTTAGGCCACATCATGATTTACACTTACCTATAATTTTAGTCTACTTGACATTTTTTTCAACCACACTTATTAGATTACTGCACTGCACTCTTATAGTGCTGCTATTCCACTTTAGCTGCTCTGCCTGCGTCCTGCTGCATTTTGGGATTTGTAATTGAGAGAGGGGCATTGAGCCAGAACTCTTAGGCCTCACTGAACTATAAACCCCAAAATGCAACAGGAGGCAGCCAGAGTAGTTAAAGTGGAATAGCAGCACTGTAAGAATGTAGTTCAGTAACGTGGTTACATTTCCAATATGAAGAAAACTTATGCAAAAGGGTCCCCAGTAAGAACAGTTCAGTTGTGTATTTTAGACTAAAGGTTTTTAAAGGAATGCAAGTCATCTCAACTCTGGTGACCTAATTCAGGACACACTGAACTAGTATAATAAACAGAATTTTTTTCTTAAAGACTTCCAACAATGAATTTTCATTGCCTTACATCTGATGAAGAGGACTGCAATTCATAAAAGCTTATAATACTGAAAATGAATCCTTGAGACACCAAAAGACTTGAGCTTTTTGCTGCAACAGACACTGGCCAAGATCCAATACCAATGCAGCAAAACAGAGCTCTGCCAGCACTATTAAAACTGATCTTCCCCATTCTGCAGCTGCATAACATTTGCGGAATGGTGGGGCTTGAGCAAAACCTTCTGGGGAAGACAAACAAGAGCTGTCACACTTTTGTGTGTGTTATGCTAGGAGCCCAGAAAGACAGCAGCTGTCCCTTTTTACCAGCTGTACAACTGTAGATGAACAGCACACAGGTACTTCCACGCTTTGGCCAGTAATGGTCTGCGAAATGCACTCTGGTTCATTCAATCTGAGCTGAGCTTGTTGTATAATAATAATAAATAATAAAAATTATTTTTATCCCGCCCTTCTGCGTAACGCAACCGGGGCGGCTTACAACATAGTCTGGGCACTGCGCTAGGAAGTAGTCAGCACTTCCTTCCACAACACTCAATGAAGTACATATGTCACTAAGAGGATTTCAGCCTAATAAAGCTATCCCCCCCTGCAAACAACCTCCATAGACAACTTAGATATACTACATTGCTTGACTAATTAAAAAAGAAGACCTACTGCCTTGCTTTGGCTGGTAAATTCTCCATGCACAACTCATCAACCTGCTCATACATATATTTACTTTGAAGTAAGTATCTGCATGCAATGAAAACCTAATGTAATTCAACAGGATCACAGTCCTTGTTGTTTACTTTTCCTGCTACCTTCTTTTTGCCCAGGAGAGAAGGAAAACCTGCTGCTGTACTTTTTTTCACCAGTCACACATCAAGTCTTCACTTAATGCTTTAAGACAGGGGTAGGCAACCTGTCCCCTTTAAGGGCCGAGGGACTTCATCTCCCAGAAGCATCAGCCATGTTGGCCAATAGTCCCATGTTGGCCAATAGCTCCTGGGATTCAGGGAGCTGAAGTCCCTCAGCCCTTAAAGGGGAAAGGTTGCCTACCCCTGCTTTAAGAAGAAGCTATGTATTTATTCATCCAGCTGCAGCTACAGTAAGATGGGTTGTTCCCCTGGAAAACAATTTCTTCATGAACATAGTCCTCAATAATCAAAGGTGACAGACCAAGTAGTATCCTGACTACTGCTATCCTAGGAAAGCATGTGTTGGCATAACTTAAGGCCATCATCTGGTCACTATTATACATACAACCAGAACAGCTCAATGGAACTTACCATAACAGCTGTAAACAAGTATCAGTTTCACTGCTCTCACCTTCCTCATCCAGCTAAGAGGTGATACATATGTCTCAGAAAGTTACACAATCACAGGAGCAATACAACTCAACCAGCATTATCACTAACAGCCAACTCAAAGGACTCTCCTGAGCCTTAGAAACCCTGGATCCCCAAAACTCCACTGCACCAACTAAAACAGAATGGGCCAAAGAGGAAGAAAAGGGGGCTCTTAAAACCCTATTGTGAGCAGCAGCAGAGGTCTAAAACACTGAAGAAATAATCCATTTTGAGACTGCTTTAACTGCCCTGGTTCAATGCTAGAGAATTCTTGGAACTCTAGTTTTGTGAGACATTTAGCCTTCTCTCTTAGAGAGCTCTGGTGCCACAACAAACTATAAACAGGATTCCCTAGCACAGAGCCAGGGCAGTTAAAGTGGTCTCAAACTGGATTATTTCTGTAGTGTGATTTGGACCAGAGATGCTATCAAACAAGTGTCCTTTCACTATACCATAGAGAAACACAAGATAATGTGCACAAATAAAGAATTTTAGCCAAGCCTCTTCTGCTGTTTACATGGAAGACAGTCAAGTGCCATTTCATGGAAATATATGATCTGAAAGTAACCTCGGAGGTCATCTACTCCAATCTCCCTCCAATTCCGAAGTCTGCTACTAAAGGTGTTCTTGGTGATCCCTCAGCCTCTGCTTAAAACACTCAAACAATGAAAGGGCAGCCTATCACCACACAGAGGTAAATAGTTTTAATCTGAGTGGAGCCAATATCTGATACACAAGAATCTGATTCAAAATTTGACAGCCACAGAAAATATGGTGTGCCCATCTGCAACCTCAGAGCTCCTATTCAGTTTCTGAATTACCGTATTTACAACAAAATAGCCATATCACATCTAAACAGAAAACATGTCACTACAGAGTAAATAAAACAATTTTCAAAGCCTGCCAAATTGTTTGTAATTATATAAACTTGTCTCCAAGCTCACACTAATATGGCTATACATGTTGCATTATTGTGTTATACTGAGCAAAGGCCTATTAGACTAAACACCACTGAGATCATGCAGTCCCAGTCACAATTAATGCAATTTAAATACAGACTAGCTTGGAAGATAATCACACTAACATGCTACTATGAAGAAAGGTTTTATGTTGATTTCAGATGTCATATACACCTGGCTAGATTAAGAGCTTTAGGAGTATATCCTGCCTTTATACCCTAAAAGAGCACCATTCTATCCAAGGTGACTAACAGAAAATTCAAGTAAAAACCAATGAAGTTAACACATAAAAACAAAGGTACAACAGGCATTTCCCTGGCCTTTATTATTTACACTACATAATGCCTGACTAAATCAGTTTCCTAATTCAATCATTAATGCAATATAAAAATTAGAAATTCCTCATCAAAAATACCACAGTATAAGCAAAGAAATTAAGAGCGAGAGAGAGAGAGAACCAAGAGAAAATACTGGAAAGTAGCTTGTATAGACTAGTGGGCCCCACCTCCAAGGATTATAAACAGCGTGATTTACATACAGACCATCTGGTTAGGTTCTACATACACTTTTTAATTTGCTGACAATCAGAATTAAACTTTCAGCCTGCAAAATTTAACTGATTCCACAGACTGTCAATTCTAGCTATCCAATGAATTTCTCTATCATGCAATCACTTTACAAAGGCTCAAAAAAAAAAAATAAACAGAATAGGGATGATGAGTTCCATCAGTCCTGAAATTATTAAATCCAAGCTGTCAGCACAGAAAGGATGACTGACTACATTTTTTCAAGCCATTCTTAATTTTATAAATGTTAACCTATGTTCATCCACAAAGACAAGGCAAGTGTTTCTAGGGCTTTTCAGCTTAGAGAAAAAATAGCAAATGAGCTTCAACGTTTGATTTTTTTTTATTGCTGTCTTCTGCATCATTTCCAGTTCTAATATAATTTAAGGTAGGTAAGGGGTTCACCATTTATGATCTGACCTTAGTATACCAACCAAAACTACAGCCAGGCCTCTGGCCTCTCACTTACACTGGTGTGTTTTAATACACCAAGGAAGCTGCCCATCTCCTTCATGAGAAGGGAGTGGTGCACCTGTTTGCTTGGCTGCTCTACAACCCAGGTGCTTCATGTTATCTCAGTCACAGAGCAGCAAAGCAAGTACACTGTTTCCCTTTCCTGCGCTGGCCCCTTACAGGCTGCTCTGGATCCCAGGCCAAACAGGTGCCAAAGAACCCAGGCTTCATTTCTACTCTAGAACGGAAAAGGGGTGGGAATTACTATGTAAATGCTGAAATTACCCCTGCCACCCAGGATGGGAGAAAGGACAGTTTTGTCACATTTATGAGAGAGCAACAATCTACTTACTATGGACCCAAAAATATGAAAGCCTAGAAAAGATAACTGTATATACTATTACAAATATCATGCATTGGTGGATTCATAACACCATTTTATTTTTGGTTGCTTTAACACTTCAGTGCATTAGACTGAATAAACACAAGTGAAGTTTCAATACAATCCAAGCTCTTCTTCCAGGATAGTCGTAGCTTACGTACGCCTCACTTGCATACAAATTTTGTTCCAGTATGTCCTAAGTGAATATGACCTAAGTGTATTACTTGCAAATAAGTTCCAGTTTTGAGTGTGAAGAACACACATATAACCCTGACATACACAAATGGAGCAATGTATCATGAACTGAAATGATTTTCCTCCTTTTCCAATTGCTTTTTCATTCAGAACAAGTTTTTACTTTACCAACAATTATAAGGGTAGAATTCAAAGATATAGCCATGTTAGTCTGTAGAATCAGTATGTAACGAGTTCTTGTAGCACCTTTGAGACTAACTGAAAGAAAGAAGTGGGCAGCATGAGCTCTGGTAGACTTTAGTCTGCAAAAGCTCATGCTGCCCACTTCTTTCTTTCAGTTAGTCTCAAAGGTGCTACAAGAACTCTTTACAACAATCATAAGGAAACTGCAGGAACAAACTTTACTAAATGCTCCTTATTTATTACAGTGACACAGTCAGGAATCTATGGTGGTAAAACAATCATGTAATGATATATTATGTACTTCCAATGCTCATCAGGGCAGCTGTAGCAACAAGAGGGAGCAGCAGGCTCTGAGTCACCTATTCCTAAACTTGGAATGGGAGGTGTCCTTTGAGCCAAGACACTTTGGGAGTGGTGAATGGCCATCCACCTGTCCCAGTGATTTACTTCTCCTGTTGCCACTGCTGTCAGCTGTTTCTTTACCTCACTGCCAGCATGAAAGCTGCTGCTTCTTTCTGCTACAGGTTAAGTATCTCTTATCCAGAATTCCAAAATACTCCAAAATCCAGAATTGTCCACATGGGTAGCAGAGACAGCAACACTTTGGCCTTCTGGAGGTCCAGTGTACACCAACTTTGTTTCATGCACAAAATTAATCAAGATATTATGTATAAAATTACCTTCAGGCCATTTGTATAAGGTGTATATGAAACATAAATGAGTTTCATTTTAGGCTTCATTCCCATCTCCAAGATTTCATTATGTATATACAAATATTTCCAAAAAATGCAAAATCCAGCGCACTTCTGATCCCAAGCATTTCAGATAATGAGACTCAACCTGAAATTAGCAACCTCTCCTCTGGTTTCAGAATAATTAGGCCAGCAGAGAAATAGGATGTTGGCCTATATACTTAAATAGAAAAAGGAGTTAAGAAGCCCTGAAGACTAAAACATTCACAGTGTTATGAGCTTTCTTTAACAATAGTTCACTGCATCAGATATGACAGCTGGCATATACATATTTATATATGTACATGCATGAGCGGCAAGAGGAATCGGCTAACATGTCTAAGAAAAGAGCAAACGTGTACAGGGTATGCACAATATATATAATACAGTGGGTACTTGGTATCTGCTAATGTTTGGTTCCAGGATCCCCACCGATACCAAAATCTCTGGATGCTTAACTCCCACTAAATTCAATAGGGTAGTGAAATGGTGTCCCTTGTATAAAATGGCAAAATCAAGGTTTACTTTTGGAATTTGTTATTTCTGAGTATTTTGAAGCCATGGATAAAAAGGAAGGCCAGCTGTTCCTATTTAAAAGAAATATGCAGATTATCTGTATACTATATATGTGTGTGTGTGTGTATATATATGTATATATATGTATGTGTATATGTATGTATATATATGTATATGTGTATATATATGTATACATATATGTATGTATATATATATGTATACATATATGTATGCATATGTATGTATGTGTGTATATATATATACACACACACACACACACACCAGACTTTCAGTTATGATTCCAATAGTTTTTTATACCTACAGGTTAGCAATTAATCTATTTCTAATGTGAAAATTTCTGACCCCTTCCTTCCTTTGCATCTAATATCATCACAATTCCCTTACCTTCCAACATAGTCTTAATGGTTACAGACTGTTTTGCAATTTCTACATCAACTTCAAATATTTCTCCATCAGAACTCTGCAGTTTAATTGAAGGCATCTACAAGAGAAAAAATATAGTTAACATTCTTAGCTACATAAGTTTATATGATAGTTGTTTCATATATACTGAAGAAGCAAGTGATATGTCAAGTACAAGAGATTTATAGCTGAATGTAAACTGAGATTTTTTAGTGTAACTATACAGTATTTACATAACATTTTAGAGTATTCAGAACACTGTCTACAACAGCGGTAGGCAACCTAAGGCCCGGGGGCCGGATGCGGTCCCCTGAGGCCTTTGGACTGGCCCCAGGCCGATCCTGCCGCTGCTGCCGCCCGCCATGATGATATTGATTATTGTTGTTATTACTTGCTCTTGGGGTTTTCTTGGCAAAATCTCCACAGAGGTTTTGCCATGGCTTTTCTGGGGCTGAGAGAGTGTGCATGCATATTTTTTTAATTTTTTAAAAAATATATATTTTTATTTTTATTTATTTTTTATTTATTTAAATTATTTTTGGTGCTTCAGCCCCCCCAATTGTCTGAGGGACAGCAACCTCAGCTCAAAAGGTTGCCTACCCCTGGTCTACAACATTCCTCACACCTCAGTAATGCAGATCAATACTGCCCCCACAGAATATGTTGAATGACAGTGCCATACAACCATGCCATCTAATCACAGCAATAGTTGCTTGCTGAAGGCCATTGAGGGTGCAATGCACACTGCAGAGATAATCTGGTTTGACATCACTTTAAATGCTATCCTGATAATTCTTATTATTATTACAGTTTATTATATAGCAATGTAGATTTACACAATGCTGTACATAGTTAATAAAATAGATAAAAATAGATTAAAAAGCCTGCCAATGGCATACATTCTACATACAAAATAATAAAATAGATTAATATAAATAAAGCAACAAATTAAAAACATCAAATAATCATCATACAATGCCTGAGAACACTTCCCTAAACAGTATAGTCTTTAAATCCGCTTTAAAGCTGGTTAAAGAAGTGATGCCCCGTGCTCGTGGGGGAAGGAGGTTCCAGGAATGAGGGGCAGCAAGTGAAAAGGGACGAATCCGGGATGGAGCAGTAAAAATCCTAGGCTGAGACAACAGACCTTGACTACCAGAGTGAAGGGCACGGGTGGGACAGTAGGGGGAAAGAAACTCTGATAAATAAGAAGGGGCCAACCCATGCAGGGCTTTAAAAGTCAACAACAGACGCTTGTACTGAATACGGAAAGGGAGGTGGAGCCAGTGAAGGGATGAGAACAAAGGTGAAATATGGTCAAAACGGTGAGCAGATATGATAATGCATGCAGCAGAATGCTGGACTGAAATTAAAGGACAGAGGTTGAGAAAAAGGGAGCCCTGCCAGGAGAAGGTTACAATAATCTAGTCATGAGACCACTAAGGCATGGACCAAAATCTTGGCAGTAGAGGCTGAGAGAAATGGTCAGATTTTAGCAATATTATACAAAAAGAATCTACATGCCTTGGCTGTGGCATGAATCTGGGAGATAAACGACAGAGAGGAATCAAAAATAGAACCAAGACTGCGGGCTTCCTGGACAGGTCGAATAGAAATATCATCAACAGAAACAGAAAAAGAGTATTGAACAGCAGGCTTCGGTGAAAAACAAAAAATTCCATTTTGGACATATTGAGCTTCAAGTGCCGATGGCGCATCCACTGAGAGACAGCTGTTAAGACAAGATGAAGCTTGCTGTTCAAGGTCCGAAGAAAGGTGGAGAGATACAGCTGAGTGTCATCGGCGTACAGATGATAGGAAAAGCCAAAAGAACTAAGGAGTTTTCCTAGAGACAATGTGTAAAGGGAAAACAGTAGGGGACCCAAAACAGAGCCCTGGGGAACTCCAACAGATAACGGAACAGAGGACGAAGACTGACCACCCATGACCACTGCAAAAGATCTGTCTGACAGATAAGATTTAAACCAGGGGTCGGCAACCTGCGGCCTGCGGAGGCCTTGGGACCAGCCCATGTCTGGTCCTGTCACCGCCGCCATAGGCGCCATTTTGGCATCTAAAATGGCGCCCACGCTTGCACATTCATGCGCATGGTGGAAGGCGCCATTTTGGAATGGCCTGCGCTGTTGGGCCTTCCAAAATGGCGCCCCCACGCGGTGGGCATCGTGCGCATGCGTGTGGGGGGCAAGCACACCCACAAGCATGTGAGCGCCGGCCCCCCAGTGCCATTTCCCCAACTCCCATCCCCCAGCAACAAAAAGTTGCCAACCCCTGATTTAAACCAATCAAGGCATGCAGTTTGTTATGGCACCAGAGCTCTCTGACAGAGAAGGCTTGATTTCTCCCAAACTACAATTCCCAGAATTCCACAGCACTGAGCCATGGCAGCTAAAGTGGTGTCAAACTGGATTATCCCTGCAGTGGAGATGCAGCCCTAATAAGTTAATAGCCAAAAAGAATTATAAAGGAGTTTTAAATAGATTCCAGCTTATTCTACACCCCTGTACTATCTGTACACTAATTTTTTTTAAAGCGATATATTAACAGTGTACTAGGATAAAGTAGATATATTCAAACAGCATTGCAGAAACATATTTTCAAGACCTCATTGCAGGTTTGGACACTACAGGAACAATGTGAAATTGGTTTCCTCGGCCTGACCTGCTTGCACGCTTCACTTTATGCGGTCTATTATTATCCGCAGTATTGATTATTTTTCTTCAAATAAATAATGCTCATGGAACAACATCAGAAAACTACTTGGATATTTTGCAAAAACTTGATTTCTAGCCAGGACTCTGACTCCAATCATCTGGCCTATGTACTAGGCAAGTATCCAACATATGATAGTGCACTTTTAAACTACTTAATGAACACTTCTTCTCAGCACAGTGAGACAGAACAATTCTGTATTAGCAAATGACTACACTAGTTAAAATATGCAAGATAAGCAGCAATGATGTTTCAGAATTTCAGCAAAATGTTATCTTTTAAACTTTCAAATTAGCATCTGAAGTATAATTAAACTATTGTTTTTTTTTTAAATAAATGTAATCAGAAATGTTCTGCTACAATTTCTAGTTGATGCATTGTATAACATTGCATAGTTTTTCTAAAAGAAGGGATGGTTTTACTTGCCCCTCCCTGTAGCTGCTATTATTTGTTGTATGTTATTATATTGTACTTTGTTTTAATCTTTCAATAGTTTAATTCAGTTTTAAGGGGTGGAAGGGTTGGATATGGGATAAGGAAATGTTTTAAATTTGTATGTTTTATAATTGCTGTAACCCGCCTCGATTGCCATGCAGAGGGGCGGGCTATAAATAAAATTTATTATTATTATTTATTACTAGCTGCCTACAAGTCTTGAGACCTGCTCCTTCCAACAGTAAAATGCCATGTGGAGGGTTACTGTACTTTCCAATTATTGATGACACTGGCCACAATCAACTCAAGTCACTACATAACAATAAGCTCAGTATGCCATACCTTGAAAACCAAAGGAACTTCAATTCTCAATTCATGACTGTTACCTTATAGAAATTACCACCACAATATTAACAACTGAAGACGTTTGAAAGTTCCAAAACATACAAAACACTCTTATGCTTCTTTTAAAAGTAGCTGCATTTCATGAAAAACAACGCAGGGAGGTCATGTTCAGACAAGACAGTATGTTGATGCCTGCAGACAAATCACTCCTATTACAGATCAGCAGTAATTTTATAAGCCCAGGTTACATTATTCTACAGAATCCTCCACTGAGTTCTCCTATCCCATTTCTAAAGTACCCATTTGGATGCTCCAGTATATTAAAAATACAAGCTTTTCAGTGTGATAGTATTCTGCATGATTCTTTAGGAAGAAATTGGATTCTATACATTGCACAGAATATGTGTTCTCAAAATACAATTGCAGTTAATAACTTGACACAAATAAGCATTCCATCATTTTGTTGTGGATAACTGCCATCAAGTCAACTTCCACTTAAGGTGACCCTATGAATGAGAGGCCTCAAAATCACTGTCCTTCACTGCCCTGCTCAAGTCTTGCACTCAGGGCCGTGGCTTCCTAGTTTGAATCGATCCCCATCTGGGATACAGTCTTCCTCTTTTCCTACTGCCCTCCACTTTACCAAACATTATCATCTTTTTTAGTGAGTCATGCCTTCTCATGATATGGACAAAGTATAACACCATCCTAATTAAACAGTTTAAGACTCGTTATTGCACGTTTTAGTAATACATAGACAGAAAAGTACTCCCAAAACTGGAAGTTGTATTTTCCCCATTTCCTACCACATTCAAATGGAAGCATACACAAAGAGCCATACACAAAAATGCACTGCAGCAGAGTAGAGTTCAGTGTGTCAAACTATATAGGCACATACTGCATGATTTACTGCCTTGAAGGAACAATTCAAAATGGATCAGTATCCACACCAGCTCTGTGACTTGAGTTTCTACGGTTGGAGCATACAATATTTCTACACTATTTGGCAACCTTATTTTTAATTTTATGTTGGATGGTTATAATGTCTCCTGTTTGCTTGTTTTAACAATGTGTTTAAATGGTTTTATGTGTTTTCATCTATGTAAGCTATTAAATTATCATCATCATCATCATCATTTTCTGAGACTGAGTGTGACTTGTCCAAGGTCACCCAGTGGGTTTCCATGGCCGAGTGGAACCCTGATCTCCAGAGTCATAGTTGAACTGCTCAGACCACTATACCACACTGGCTCATTACTTACATACCTTGCATGATATCTTGAACTTCTGAAGCTCCTAATTAGAGTACCGTTTTAGAATACCAGCACCATGCAAAAATTACTTTGTGAGTCTGCACACAAAATGTTGGACCATAACTAACTCTACCCTGTGACAGAAGTGTATATTAAAGTACTGAGTATTACAAGTACTGCCTTATGATTTTGAAGAACGCCTTCGGCTCAGGCCATAACAGTACATACTTCCCACAGCCTTTGCCAAAGATATTTGTCAAACACTATTTTACAGACCACTGTTTATAAACAAATTACTTAAAACTAGTAGCAGCTGTAGATACAAGCAACTTTTTTAAAATTCTGACTTAAATATCTGTAAGCATCTAAAAGCACAGACTCAAGAGTTGGAAGAGACCATAAGAGCCACCCAGCCCAACCCCCGCCATGCAGGAACTCACGATCAAAGCATCCCCGACAGATGGCCATCCAGCCTCTGTTTAAAAGGTCCAAAACAAACTGCAGAAATAATCCTGTTTGAGACTACTTTAACTGTCCTGGCTCAATGCTAGGGAATTCTGGGAACTGTAGTTTTGTGAGCCATTTAGCTTTTTCTGTCAGAGAGCTCTGGTGCCATCATAAACTACAATTCCCAGGATTCCATACCACTGAACCAGAGCAGTTAAAGTGGTCTCAAACTGGATTATTCCTGCAGTGTATTTTGGACCTAATTTTGGATTCAACCTATTAGCTCAACAGTAAACTTAACCTCTTGCCATGTTTTTTTTTTTTAATTAAAAAGTATTCTCAGATCAAACAGCTAGAGCAGTGGTTCCCAAACTTTGGTCCTTCAGATGTTTTGTACTTCAGCTCCCAGAGTTCCTGACTGTTAACCAAGCTAACTATGGCTGCTGGGAGTTGAAATCCAAACACCTGGAGGATCAAGGTTTGGGAATCACTGGGCTAGAATGACTAAGTGTAACAGCAACTGTTTCCCGTATTGGATGCAGAGGGCCCAGCAAGTGTCCTGTGGGCAAAAACACCCTCAGCAAGCAAGCCCTGATTCCTCTTCCTCCTCCCAGCTCCATCCAGACAAGAGGCTCTGCTTGGAAAGCTGTACAAACGAATTATGTCCTGCAAACCCGAAAAACTGCTCAGGGATTACATCACAGGCTGGGAAGCCAACCTGCCCTCTCTTTCAGCCACTTTACAAGGCTACTTGAAAGGCGGCTGTTACTTCACACATATACATGTTTGTTGTTGTTGCGTGCCTTCAAATCGCTTCTGACTATCATGGCAAGATCTTTAGTACAAGAGCTGAAGTACAAAACATCTGGAGAACCAAAGTTTGGGAACCACTGCTCTATCATGGCCCTGCCCTCTGTTGTGACAGGATCGCCATAATTCGGAAAATTACGACTTGAAGGCACACCACCACCACCACAAGAAAATCTTAATAATTTTCCATGTAGTTGTTTGCGTGCCTTCAAGTCCTTTCTGATTACGGCAACCATAAGGCAACCCTGTCACAGGGGCTTTCTTGGCAAGATTTGTTCAAGAGTTTGCCCTTATCTTCCCCTGAGGCTGGGAGAGTGTCACTCAGTGGGTTTCCACGGCCGAGTGGGGAATCGTTTCCGATTTAAGGCGACCCTGTCACAGAGTTTTCTTTTCAGGATTAGTTCAGAGGGGGTTTGCCTTGGCCATCGTCTGAGGCTGAGAGAGTGTGACTGACCCAAGGTCATTCAGTGGGTTTATGGGATACGAAGCATACTATTTCCTTAATATAAAGCTGGAAAGTGGAACAAGGGGAGAAGGGGCAGCGCTTGGGCACGAAAAGTAGGCCGTACCCCCAGGGCTGGGAGAAAAGGAAAGCAAGCTAAGAAGGGAGAGACTGTCGGGGGCCGTCTCGGCTAAGTTAACAAGCCCCACTCTTCCTCTGTCCTTTCCCTTCCTTCCTTCCTTCCTTCCTTCGAGGCCGCTCCCTTGGCAACCACCTGCCCGGAGCCTCCCCGCCGCGTCCCGCCCGCTCCTCAGACTCCCAAGGCCTCGCCCCGAGGCTTCCTCTCCTTCCCGCCCCTCAACACTCCCCCCGAACTGGGAGACGAGGCCTACACCCAGACCAGGCCTCGACCTCGCTCACCGTGAACGTGCAACACAGACACCTCACAACCTTCTGGAAACTCGCTGAAGCGCCGCCGCGTCGCCTCCTTTTATACCCCAGGGGGCGGAGTGGAAACGACGCGAAGGCCCCGCCGCGGACTCCGCCCCTTCGCCTCAGAGAACGCGGCGGAAGGGGTGGCTACTCCGGACGCCTGAGCCAAACGCGAGCGGGAAGGACGGGAGGAAAGGGGCCGCGGCGGGAGGAATTGAGGAGAGGGGAACGTTGAAATGGGGAAGAGGGAGCGAGGCCGTTAGCCGCCCCGAGGGTCCTTCAGGCAGAATCCGTGGCCGCCTACATCATAAACACTCCCGGGGCAACGGTTGCCTTGCAATGGCGGCGGCCCCAGGCAGAGTAATAAACAGTCAGGCAGCTCTCTCACAGATATTGGGTGTTAGTGCGCCTTGTGTACTGCGTAGTCGTGGTTACCGACCCGCTT
>CM034703.1:236097933-236114426 GCA_020142125.1 Phrynosoma platyrhinos
TATTATTTGCAGTGGCAAACCCTCAAGCCTGATGTCAGGGTGCTGACCAAACTTCCCAACAATATAATATACATTTTACCTGCACAGAGCCATGCAATTTTCTCCTCTTGAATAGCATCTCCCTGTATTTGTATAGATAATCATATGAAACGTGTGACTTTCAAAATCAGCTTGTAACATGATGTAGGGATTGTCTATTCCTTTGGTACTATGCGCCAGACATTTCTGAAAGCTTTTTAAAACATTCTATTACTATTTACTGAATAGGTAGAAACAATGGGGTTAACAAAGGGGAGAAGAACACAGTATTAAACTTTTATTTTCAGCTTGTTCAGGGATCTCTAGAGCACCAGGAAAGAAGTACAGGAAAGGTCAATGGGGAGGTTAGTGCAATAGAGGTATTGCTGAATTCTATCACCCCATGCCAGAAAGGTCTTTCAGGAAGTTTAATGCTTTTCTGTAACTAATAAATATGAGCTAGAATTAAATTAAAATAACTAAAAGTATGAGGTTTTTAAAATTATGAGGCAGAATTAAATTTCTATCATACATCATAGAGACATTTTCATTTTACTGGCATCACAGTATTTGAGTTCTTATACTTGTTTTGTTGCTTCCTCCTCACCTCGAACCTGAACAGTGGAAGAAATGTTACGGTGAGTGACTGGGAACCTCTGCCTTAGCCCATTAAGTGCTATGAGTTTCTATAAGGTGCAGTTTCAAATGCAAAAATAATAATTTGAACAGGCATTAGGTTTTAAAAAACAAAACAAAATCCTTAGTCTATTGAAACAAGGCTCAAATATCACAGTTTATCCGATTTAAAGCAACTGCAATTAAATATTGCTTTTTCCCAAATTACCACCATCCCAGTTATATAATTTGTCGTAAAATACTAATAGGCAAATAGTAATCAATGCCATATAGGTGGCCATGCGGATCAATGGGGCATTGGTTCCAGGACTCTGTGTGGATACAAACAAATCCAGGTGTTCAAGTTCTTCTTCTTATTATTATTATTATTAGATTATTAAAGAGGCAACATGAATGCAGATGCATTCAGTCTGTGTTCACATCACTGCCATTTAATATGGGAAGATTGATCCATAGTTGGTGGAATTTGGGGATCTGGAACTCATAGATCCAGAGGATCGACTTTTAATTAAACTTTGGATCTTAAAACTGTATTCCTCAGAGTTCCCCTTCACATCTAATTATTATTATAAAAAATGAAATGGACTCATCAGCTTCACAACAGCTTCAAAATTAGTCATTCAGTATGATTTGGATTCTTTATATGTTGAAAGAGACATAAAAGATATTTTTTTATTGAACATGGTATGTGAATGCAATACATGTAAAAGTCAACAATCTTCCATCCTTAGTTCACAAGTTTATTATGAAAAAATGCTGCAACTCTCCTGCAGCAACGTCTTACAGAAAAAAACCCTGCTCTTTTCAAAATAACTCACTATGATGGACAAATACATGGGACATGGTGTAGGAAGAGTGAAAGAAGAATGTGGGTGAAACAGTTCAGACAAAACAATCATACAATTAAACAGTTTTCCCTAAAAAAAACAACAACCAAAAACAGTTTCTGAAAACAAATAAGAAAAGTTGGTTTTGGTACTTATTTAAAATGTTCAGTAAGCTTCAATGATAGTTTGCTATTCTTATCTACAGTCATGCTGGGAAGCTACAGCTAAATGGAAAGTTAATTGTATTCACGAGGTGTTAAATGTCTACATCTGAATATTTGCAGTCTCTCAGAGAAAGCAAAAGTAACTACAAGCAGAGCTATGCCAGAAACTGGTTTCTTGACCAACAACGTTGCTTCAGCATGCAATGAACTGATTCATTCTAAAGTGGTCACAGTCGCTGACAGACAAGAGGCTTTGTACTTCAATATGGCACATCTTTTGGTCCATGTGAAAACAGGTTTCAATGTTAAATGTTTTCTGACATTTTGGAGTTACTGTTCCTCTTCCCGTATCCTTTAGGTCAACACATGATTCATGACAATACTGTACAAGTGTAAAATTTCATTACAGGAAGTAGTCTGGAGTACGACGTGTGACATGTGGTTCACCTCGGCGTGGTGCGGGATCAAACTGCAAACTGGAAGACACAGTACATTTTTAATCAAGGTTTCTCTGGTCTGCAACAATGCTCTTAAATACTTTTCACTGCCCTGATACCCTTACAGCAGTGGCTATTTCACACTTTAGTCTTTTGCTCTAGATATAGAGGTTAGGTATTTCCACAGTGTATTCAGTATCTGTCAGTGCTACTATATTTGACCAAGAACTTGCTTTTAGATTGGGGTGGGCAAAGTAAATGCCTCAGGGCCTTTTTGTGGCCCCAATGTGTCAAAAAAATTGCCTCAAAATGCCTGAAAATGCTCTCTAGGATGTGTGAGAGACTTTTTTTTTGCCACACATCCCCTGACAATTTTAGGTCAAAGACAACTTTAAATGAAACTGGAATATGAACAAGAAATGGGTCATTTCCTATGTAAAAAAGGCCCAGGGGCATAAACGATGGGGGAAATGCCCCACACATCCCTGATGGACATGGAAGTGAGAGGTACAGCCCTCAAAGGTTTCATGGTGGGGCCAATGCAACCTCCTAGTCTCAGAGAGTTGCTAATTCTAGTTTTAGATCAATATAAATGCAAAGAGAATTAGAGTGAAACTGAAAACTTCAGTTTCCTATACATTCAAGATGCAAATTCAAAAATTAAACCCTGACACAAAAGCTGGAAAATAATCAAACTGAACAGGAAGACTCTGTTTTTCTTTATGCACTAAGAGTAGGCGACAGTAATGACCTTTCATCCAAACACAATGAAGAGTTTTCAGGCACTTGAGAGGCTAATTCACTTTTTAGAGAATACAGTCAGACCTTTGTATTAGGGGGATCTGTTCCGGAGCCCACCTGCCCCCATGCATAAGAAAAAAGCAGGGCCTCAATTCCTGTTGTTACTAATGGTAGCGCAGCAGCACGCACACACCATTGGGGACAATGGAGCTTGCCATCCGCAGATGGTCAAATCTGCAGATGGCAAGCCCATAGACAGCAAGGTCCTACTGCATATACTGTTGCAAAGAACCAAAGCAAATCTCTTCAAATATAACAAAGAACTGGGGAATTTAGCTTTGCTCACCACAAACTGGTGAAAGTGAAAAACAGTTTCAATTAAAAAAAAACTATTAATAAATCCTGAAATAACTTTCTACTTCATTAATAAATATCATCAACTGCCCAATGTACAATAACTATATTAACCTAATATTTTACTCTGAGTGCAATGGGCATGTAAACCAAGCCCAGAAGCAGAAGAAAAGCCATCCTTCCCTTCCATCCACTACTACACTGGCTTTGGAGGATCCCTTTCCCCACTGTCATCCCCTTTCCTTGTGTTGTGTAAACTGCTCTGAGAGCATTTCTCTAGAGCAGGGTATAAATACAATAAATAAATAAATAAATCTGTGATAAATTCTGCAAGCCTTCTCCAATGAGACATCAAAACTTCCAGATGTTTTAGATCACCTCCATAATTGCTGGCTCAGGATGATGGAAGCTGTAGCCCTTTTCCATTTCCCACGTTGGGGAATGCTGAACTGCATTTTTTCCCATGTAAAGGATTGTAGTCTTAGACTTTTAAGTGCCTTCAAGCATACTTTCCATTTCAAATGCTATTATATATATATATATATATATATACACACACACACACACACACACACACATATACATACACATACTGAAATAATAGGTTGCTTACCTGCAACTGTGGTTCTTCGAGTGATCATCTGTGAACTCACAAAAATGGGTTACCTACACCTGCATAGTGCATCATTAAAACTTTCTACAGTGTTTTGGCACTAGCCTACCTACCCACCCCCCCATCCTAATAGCTCACTTCCCTTCTAAACCCTTATTTCCTTGGGCAACGAAGCCAAGGAGATAAAGAGAAGGAGAACATGATGAGTAGAAGATGGGCAGGATTGTGTGAGTTCCTGGAAAAAGACCACTTTGTCCTTGTGGAAACACAAGTAAAGTGAATCAACCCGAAGGGCACAAAGTTCTCCAGCTCTTCTAGCAGAAATGATGGCAACCAAAAAGGCAGTTTTCCAGATACATGACCAGATATAATAGGAGGACATAGGCTCAAAAGGGCTATGAGAGAGCTGGGAGAGAACTAGCCACAGATTCCACTAAATAGTAAGCCTGTCACAGGTAGATGTAGATGTTTGTATCCCTTTGGAAACCTCTTCACTAAAGGGTCCGAGAAACAAGAATGCATTGAAGATGCCATAAGACTGCTGACAGAAAACATTTACCTTATTTTCCTGCGTATAAGACTACTTTCTAACCTGCAAGATCTGTTGTTAAAGGGGGGGTCGTCTTATACGCCAGGTATAAGGATAAGGAGGATGGAGGTGCTAAAACTCTATATTTTGACTGGGAAAATGGGGGGTCGTCTTGTACGCCGGGTCGTCTTATACGCCGGAAAATACGGTAAGTGAAGAAAAAGATAGGCCCTTTTCTGAGATGGATACCAGATAATCATCATGAAGATGGCTTACAGGCAGCCTCAAGGATACGTATGACTGGATCGAACAAAGATGTTACAGAAAATTTAAACCTCGCCTACTGAGATGGTTCCAAGTGAGATTTGTTTTGGTTTACAACCAGATTCAGAATACCTGGGAGCCAAAGTGTGAGATGTGTGTCTGCAAAGAACCTTTCATAGGTGTGAACATTTAACAGTCAATCATCGACATAGGGAAACAGGATGACAATCTAATGTCAAAGCCAAGCACCAACCACTGTTATGCATTTGGTGATCATCTGTACCCACAGTGCCTAGGCCAAAAGGCAGGATATGGAAGCTGTGTTTGTCCCATTGCAAAACACAGAAATCTCCTATGAGATGGTCTGACAGAAATATGAAAGTAAGGTTCCTTTAAATTTCAGAGTGGCAAACCAACCATTCTCCTGCAACAGGAAAAGGACAGCGTTGAGTGTGACAATCCTAAATCTCCCAGTCTGGATGTAAAAAAAATGACCCCACAAAGATGGAGAATGCTCCAGCAAGTTGGACACGTCCTCCTTGAGCATGGTTGACACAGTGAACCCCTATAGGTGGAATCTCCCAGAATTATATCATGTATCCTCTCCTGCAGAGGGTGATGGTGGTAGTGTGTGTGTGTCAAAAACAGGATAGCTGCTCTGGAAGAAGTCAAGAAATGTCTTGAGACCCTTTCCTACACTGAGCAGACTTGTATCTGGTTGCAAAGTCTTATGAGATCCAGATGAGTGAAGGGACTGTACTGAATGAAGAAGAATATTGGTGTCATCTATTCAGATAATACTCATCCTTCAATCCCAAGTCTATAGTCTTGAGGTAAACAGCAGCCAGGTCAACAGTGTCCACAGACTCCCATCAACAGACTTGAAGAGTCCTCTATGTAGTGGTTTGAGTCAACTATGACTCTGGGGATCAGGATTTGAGAACTCACTCAGCCAAGGAAACCCACTGGGTGACAATGGATGAATCGCACACTGTCAACCCCAGAAAACCCCATGACAAGCTCACTCTAGGGATAACATAACTCAAAAATGACTATAGGACCAGGTTTGAGACTAACTAGAGGAGTGAAGGCCTAAGCAGACTGTCAGAAATAGTGCACATTAAATTGATGCACTGCCCTGGCTCAGTGCTAGGGAATCATGAGAATTGTATTTTTTTCTGAGACATTGAGCCTTCTCTGTCAGAGAGCTCTGGTGCCATAATAAATTACAGTTCCCATGATTCCCTAGCACTGAGCCAGGGCAGTGCCTCAATTTAATGTGCACTATTTCTGACAGTCTGCTTAGGCCCTAAGACAAGAAATAGACCTTGTGAAGACTCTTCAGTGTAGCAGTTTGTGCTTTAATTGGAAGTGACTTTTCGGCCAGGAGGAGGTGGAAGTCACTTCTTGGGGTCAACCTCAGTTGGCAAAGTAGTACCACAACCCTGAAGAGAGTAATCCATAATCTCCCTATCTGAAGCTTCTATTAAACATTCCTGGATCTGGAGATTTATCCAGTGAGACAGCCATCAGGATGAGTTTCCCTTGGTCTGAAGAGTGGGGTGAACAAATGGCAATCGGGATGGAAGCCTAAGTATCACTCATAGGGAGGGATGTTTAGTCTTTCAGAGTGCAAAAAACATCAGGCCTGGCACATTTGCTCTTATGTTTCTTAGGCACACTCTGATGTTGTACAGTGACTGATCCAGGTACCAATTCCAAGGACCTACCCAGTGTCAAGGGTGTGCAAGTTCAATCATGACGGTGAGTAGTGGTGGAGAAAGTCACCAAGTAATGCTGCCAGTGTTGATGCAGCCCAAGGCCTGGTTGCTAATTCAATGACAGGTCTGCCTACTGAAGGGCACTTCAAGGAATTACAAACTGCCTCCATAAGAAACAGCTTCAAGGCTATCCATACCAAGGATCCAATGTTGCTGATGCCAACAGTAGTCAAGGTAAAGTATGAGACCAAACTTTAGAACTGAAGCTGAGGCTATATGTTCTGCCTGGCTGTATTGGTAGCTCTGAGACCTTTCTCCTATAGAAGAGCTTTCAAACATGAATCATGATTGCAACAGGCCTGTGAACTAAAGACCTGGCAATGGGAACAGGGGCCAGTGTTATGTGCTTCTCTGAGTCAAAGGAGGCACTTAAGCAAGCCCATTTTTCTCTGGTATTCTTTCCCTTTATGAGACACAATGTTTAAAGGATGATGAAGAGGCCATAAAAAGGTAAAGACTCCAGGAAGGCAGAAGTATTAACCAGAAAGTAAAGCAAGAGAATAATCTGTCGAAGAAGCCTAGTCAAAGCCGAGAAGGCAGTCCATCAATCCAAAAACCAATCTGAATCCAAGTCCAAATCAGTCAGAAACACGTCAGGCAAGATGAAAAATGTTCAGAAGGCACATAACTTATGCTGCTACTGTGGCAGACAAAAACAGAGAGTTTTGGTGGGAAGCACACTACTAGGGTGCACAGGAGTAACAGCTCTAAAAGATTCTGAGCACAGTTAACCCATTTTTGTGAGTCACAGAAACCACGAAGAAGAAAGACTCCTTTTGAAATATCTGATCAGACTAGGTTGAAGAATTTATATAATATCTTACCAACAGTATAACACAATTATTTTTGTGAAGAGCATTCTAGTCAGCATTATAAAGTGCTTTTATGCTTCTCATGATAAAAAGATCATTAAACACTTACAATGAGTATTTTAGAGTATCATCAAGTTCCATGATTGCAGCTTGGTTACCACAACGGTAACAGTAATTTGGAGCACTGAAAATTGTTACTACATTCCGATCATGACACCAATTGTATCCCTGGAAAAAAGAACACCTGCATGTCAGACTAACACAAGAATCTTGGTTAAAAAAAGGGGGTGTTACTTACGATAATGTGGGGGTGGTGAAAATGTGGCCCCCTTGACCCCTCCAGATTCCTGAGACCATTCTTTTTTGGCTCCTCTCCAAAAGATGAATTACCCTTTCATGAATGGTTTGATACATGGGAATTTACCTTTTGAACAGTTTCAGGCCCTCCTGTACTGTCAACTAACACTTGTAAATAGTCATTTTAGGGGGTATGGCATTTTAGAAAAAAATGCCTCTCAGATCCTCTGCAGTACATATAGAATCAGACTTAGATAAATCAAGCCATCATCTGGATAGTACTTTTGCCATTCATGTAACAAGTGGCAACACACAGAACTGCCTTACATCAGATAATTATCACTGGCCCATTTAACCCAGTACTACTAGGTGACTCTGTGTTAGGAGCATTTCTGATTTCAGAATTCACAATAAGGGAGGCTCAACCTGTATCTGCTTCAGGGGTAGAAGTCTTGTAGCACTCCACATGAAGTTCTGCAACATCACTCCACCACTAGGTAGGGCATATGGAAGTTGCAGTCCAACAATATCTGAAATCCCACAAGTCTACTGCACCAATCTACTTTAATGCAGCTGCTCTTTTGCATCTCACTCAGAGGCCTTGCCAACTATTTCACACCAACTACTGCATCCCAGATCATTTTAACTGGACAGACTGAAAGCTGAACCTACAATATTCTATGTATGGTCTCTCCTAATGAGTTATAGCTTTTTCTTAAGTGATCACTTAGACACTGAATGCATAAGCAGGATACGATGGGCCAACCCCAGTGTATCCTGCTCACAGATCCATCCTGTTCCCACAACAGCACCTAGCTGATTTGGTACAGCGATGGGCAGATGCTCAAATGCCCATCCGCTGCTGAGCCATGGAGCTGCTGCTACAGCTGCCATTGCCATTCTACTTGGAGGCCCTCACCACAGCCAATAAAGATGGAAAGGTGGTGCCTGCCTTCAGCCACGTGGCCAGGCACCCCCTTCTGAAATCGCAAGCTGTGACTGGGGCCTGCACATAGCCACCCAGTCTACCAGCTGTCACAGTGAAGTTTCTGGGAAAGTCTATTACAAACAGACGGTTTTTTAAGATGGCGAAAAGGACTGATTGCTCGGGGACAGGCTGCATCTGCCAGAATGGTGTCTTATCTGCCCATCCCAGCTTGGGGTTATTGGCCTGCATCATCTAAACAGGATGATGTTAGGCCGGGGGGAACATGGGCCTTTTGGTCCATACATACAGCCCTTATGCTGGTATTATGAAGGCAAAGAATACACACACACACACACACACACAACTTCATTTATAGTGCTATGAGGATGAAGAATGAATAATACTCTACTCAATAAAAGCACTAATATAAAAATGTAGGGCAAGTGTATAAGATAGCAATAGCAAGCACATTTCTATACTGCTTATCAGTGAATCAGCACTCCCTAAGTGGTCTACAATGTGTAAGCCAATTGCCCCCAACAAGCTGGGTACTCATTTTACTGGCCTACAAAAAGATGGAAGGCTGACTCCATCTTAGAGCCCTCCAGGATCGAACATACAACACTGTGGCTGCAGGACCAGCATTTAACCACTGCAATATTTGAAATACCAGAACTCAATTAATTGTGGCATCTTTTCCCCAACAATATGGGGTGGGGGTGGACTGAAAACATCAACACAATGTTCCTTGCAGACAGAAAGGTTATTTCTCCTCAACTGGTTACCTCTATCCTGATTTTTTAAAAACATATTTTATCTTATTTTGTGGCACTAGGAACATATAAGTAACAGTACTGCAGTAATGGGCCAAGGAAGAACACAGGATAAGTTACCTGTGCCATCCACAGGCCATATACAATTGGCTTTAAAATTCATTTGTAATAATTATATTTTGAAGCAATCCCACAACTATAATGTAGTTCCCACTACAAATTTACACAAATATATTAGTATACTAAAAAGTGTTTAGTTATATATAGCCATTTTTGCTCCAGGAAAGGACCAAGTTTAAGACAACTCCATGACACACTTACCTCCATTACCAGCTGATGAGCTCTTGAAACCAAGGTAAGGCCATTAGCATGGTTGAAAGTTTCTGAAATATCTTGCCCAAAAGTGTAACCAGCTCCACGAGGTGAAATGCCCCAGCCACCACGATCATCAGGGTCTGACCACAGCAAATCACACATTGGACCCTAGGAAAAATTTCAGCATTACTATTTAACCTTGAGTAGTTGAAAATAGCTACATTTAAAAGGAGCCACTAAATAGCACACAAGACCAATTTGTACTTTTCTTGAAGGCATGAAACCTAACCTTCATACACTACTGATACTGGGGCTCAGGCAGCTGGGGGAGCATGCGTCTGTCTAACACTACTCATGAAAATAGGAAATACAGCAGAGCTTACACTTTATGGTAGAGTACAGGAAACTTAACTCTTTAGACATTTCTGAAACCCAATTCCCATTTGCTAGTGCCATCATAGGGCCTAAGCAGACTGCCAAAAATAGTGCACATTAAATTGAGGCACTGCCCTGGCTCAGTGCTAGGGAATCATGAGAACTGTAATTTATTGTGGCACCAGAGCTCTCTGACAGAGAAGGCTCAATGTCCCAGAAAATAATACAATTCCCATGACTCCCTAGCACTGAGCCACGGCAGTGCTTCAATTTAATGTGCACTATTTCTGGCAATCTGCTTAGGCCTATAGTCAATGCTCAGGGATGATAAGAGTTTTAGCCCCCAAATATCTTGAAGACAAAGGCTCCCTATCATTCAAGTATTGTTAGCATCCCCATTCTGTATCTATGGTTCAAACCAACACTTCACTTCAGTAGTGAACAGACTTTCTTGTGCAAACTATCAGATACTAACATATTCCTTTTCCTCTCTTCACAGATGATCAGGCTGGGTAGAGAGTAAACAGAAATGGCTGATACTTTCTTCTTATCAGAAGGACAGAACAAACAAAGTTAGGTAAATGTCAGTAGTCTGAACTATGGCTGCATATACATGAGCCTGAACCTCCCTTCCTGAGACTAATAACAATACAAAGAATCTAAGTTCCAAAACACACTGAAGAAATAATCCAATCTGAGACTGCTTTAACTGTTCTTGCTTACTGCTAGGGAATCCTGGGAATTGTAGTTTATTGTGGCACCAGGGTTCTCTAACAGAGAAGGCTAAATGTCTCACAAAACTACAGTTCCCAGAATTCCCTAGCATTGATCCTGGGCAGTTAAAGCAGTCTCAAACTGGATTATTTCTGCAGAGTGTTTTGGAACTAAGTCCTCCTAAATACCCTAAAGGCATCAGATTCTGCCTAATCTTGGAAACTAAGCAGAGTCAACCTTAGTTAGCACTTAGATGCGAGGCCACCAACAAATACCAGGGGCTGTGGGCTATATTTCAGAGGAAGGAACTGGCAAAACTACCTCCGAGTATTTCTTCCCTAAGAAAACCCTATGAAATTCATGCGGTCACAAGTTGACCAGCGACCTTAAGGCACATAAACAAGTTCACCTATTACTCTACTGAGTAGTACTCAAGACATGTTACATCTAATTTACCTATTGTCAAGTTGGAGAATTAGCTACCAGATGTGTAATTTGTAATCAGTTAATAAATTTCTAATTGCTTTTGACTGAGAACCAGGAAAAGTGTGCCCCCGTCCCTCTTCCTGGTTTTACTCTATAATAAGGAAATGGATACATACACAGAGCAAAAGAAGTAACATGAAAATATCAGAAAGTTCTAGGCTCACTTGTAATTTGTAAAATTAATTCTGACACAGAAGCCAAAACAAAAACAGCACAGAGATGTATTAAGATACCTCATGTGGAACTTCTTGCAGACGATCAAGTGCTCTGATATGATCCAGTGTATCTATAGATGGAGAAAGGCCACCATGTAGACAAAAAATCTGCAAGAAAGTACACTGTTAGAACAGCTTGTTATAAATTAGCTTTAATTACTACTGCAGTTAGCTACACAGAAAGTTTTTATGGATGTAAAAACAATGGACAATGTGGCATCAGAACATCAACTATGGCTTTCTGCAACAATTGGCAGAAAAGTCATTATTTTCAACATACCTGCCCATCCACCAAGGCAGTTAGAGGAAGATAGTCAAAAAGGTCAGTGAAATATTTCCAGACATTAGCATTTCCATATTTCCTTAAACACTCATCATAGAAGCCATATACTTGTGTGATCTGCCTGCTTTCATGGTTTCCTCGAAGGATAGTGATGCGTTCACGATAACGGACCTACAAAATAAGACATCTGGTGTAACTTAACCAAGTATCTACAATGTAACAACATTGAAGAACATTATCATTTCTATTAGCATGTCCCAGCCTTTCTTCAGCATAATCAAACCTAAACTCATAGGGTATTTTGTAGAGGTTATGGCTCTAAAAAACTAGACTAAGAGGTAGACTATTTCGGAACCTTACAGATGTGTTTAATTATATGGCACATCTTTAACATTTTAAAAGGAGAAATCTCAGCATTAAAGATTGCTAGATGTTGACTGATTGCCTTGAACTATCCCCTCCACCCCCTGCAGGTGGATACTTTACTATCCTGATGTCTATTTGGATTTGGATTTTCTGTATTTGTGTAGGACTTCCAACTGCAGTGAAGCAGAGTTCTCCATATGAAAAACCAACAAAGTGTGATGTTCATTAATACCACATTTCTAGATTAATTCAGATTATACAAGCACTGTACTGTATTTAATACCCAAAAAGATTTTCTTACCTTGAGAGCTACCAGAAGTGTTACCGTTTCAACAGAGTAATATCCCCTGTCAACATAGTCCCCCATAAATAAGTAATTTGTATCTGGTGATTTGCCCCCAATTCTGAAAAGTTCCATGAGATCATGAAATTGTCCATGGACATCTCCACAAACTGTTACAGGACATCGTACTTCTTGTACATTGGATTCTTTTGTCAAGATTTCTTTAGCCTGCAAAAGAACAAAAACTTGGATTTAGATGAGACATCTCAGTTTCCTTAGCACTGTCACCCATTTTTTCAAAACATTCTACTTGTACATCTATTCCTCTTCAGTTTCTACAAAATACATTTGATACTAAACATACAGTGGCAAGAAAACTTTTGAACCTTAACAATTTAATATTTAAACTTTGAACCCTAACAAGTTAACATTTTTTAGGTTGAAAACAGGTAACAATTCAAAGGAATTCAAACTTTTTTTCAGCTCCAAAAATATTAAGACACAAACTGAGTTCAATTCAAATGAATATCTTCAGCGATGAATACCTCAACTTTCACCAATGTAGTAAAATGAAATTAAATGAGAGTCTCTCATCCAAGTCAGCAAAAAATCCTTGAGGGTAAAAAAAAAGGACCTGAATCCAAAACAGAGTTCCAAATACCAACTCAGAAACAAAAGCATACTGAGTGACAATGGGCTAGTCACTATTACTCAACCAAAGATATTTAATATAGTCACTGTGCCAAGACAGAAGGCTGACTCATCTACTTGGAGGAAGAGGAGAATAACATGGAAGTACTGTTACACTGGCTATTGTAGCCATAATTTCAGGAAGTTATCATTTTGTCAAGAAAACGATCATTTGTCATCCAGCCTCTAACTAGCCAATTTATATATTCCCAAATACTAATCTATTTTAGCTGTATGTCTAATGTACTCGGAAAAGAATCTACTGGAGATAAAACAAGTCTCTAGATCAGGTGTAGAATCATACAACCCTCCCACATTTGTCATACTCCAACACCCAGAATTATACACCACTGGCTATGCTGCTTAATGCCACCTGAATCTGTGATCTAAAACAATCCAGAGGGCCTCATGAGACTGGCCATCCTTGCTTTAGATCAGTGGGTCTCAACCTTTTCTATGGCCCACAGCCCTAGGAAATGTTTAATGTTCACATTCCCGACAAAAGTAACTCCACATTTAAAGATGAAGAAATTTCTATTTTTTGAACCACATATTGAACTACATACAATACTGTGGGTGACAAACTAAACTTTAAAAAAAAGCTTGTATCTCAGTGCATAAAGTGCAAATTTAAATTAAGCAATGACAAGGCCGCAAGCCACTCTGTCTCACTCCCCTGAAATTCCATCTCACATCCCCCAGGGGTGCGGGCCCCCCAAGTTGGAAACTCCTGCTTTAGACAGTCACAGTTGCATTCCCAAGATTATACACAATACTATTATAAAAACTCATTGGGTGACCTTGGGCAGATTATGCTCTCTCAGCCTCAAGAGGATAGAAAGGGCAAACCTGCTCTGAAGAAACTTGCCAAGAAAATCCTGTAATAGGTTCACCTAGGCTTGCAATAAGTAAATAATTACCTGGAGGCACACAACAACATTAGGAACTTGACAAATGAATGTTTACTTCTCAAATTTTTCAGCTACTTCCAGATTTTCACTATTTCTTGCTTTTTCCAGAAATCCTTGTTTTTGGCACATTTTGCATGAAATGTGCCATAAAACAAATTTCAAAAACTGCATTTGCTACCACTCAAGTTCATACAAATCTTAAGTGAAATCATCAATATCTACACAGGCAACACAAGGAAAATGTTCTAGTTCGTTTGTATTTTAGCACATTTTAACCCATTTTTTTTAGGCCATATACTCTGACATTTTTTGGAGCATTCAATTCCAAAAGTTACATGCACAGAGCTATACTTTCTATCAGATGACATCAAGTTGATAGTCTCCATATGAGCAATGGGTCACTGAGGAAAAGCAAGTAAGAAAGGCCTATTGCCAAACAGATAAAGCAGTATATTAGGTTCTATAGATACAGAACACTCAGGCATCTCAATTGAAGAGCTTCCTATCTGAAGTACCTTTCCTACTATTTTTATTTTGCCTCTTACAAATCCAAAGGACATAATGTATACAAATCTGTTCATTCTACATCAAGTATTTCAGAAAAGTGCTAAGAAGGAAGCAAGATTCAATAACAGAAAATTTGAGATCTTTCTTTTACAAGTACAACATGATATCCAGTCTGAACTTTCTCAGATATATAAAAATTTTAGTATGTTTTTGTATGCCCACAACAAAAGAGGCATTGGGTTGAATATTGCCACTGAAGCCAGTATTACTTGTGCAGCAATAAATCTAAAAACTTCTGAATTGCACCTAAGCACCAAGCATGATAAAAGGGCAACTGCTGCTCTGTACTGTCCCCTTCCTCTGTCACAGAACTAACTAATTCTCCAGAAAGAAAAATAGCTAGGCTGAACACCTTGTGCTTTTATCCCACTTAACTCTGAACAAGGGAAGAACGTATTGATTTTTAAAACTGTATTAAAATATTTATATCCTCCCTCACAACCAAATATCTCAGAGCAAAATATGGAAATATTAAACAGTGCATACTCACTAAGCCAAAAGATAACTCCAAAGCTATTTTGAACAGCTGCAACACAAAATTACTGCTTTCTGTTTAGGCTGAGAAAGACATGTTCTAGTAATACCTTTTAAAAACAAAGGCAATCACTGAAATACACAGAGTTAAAAAATATATATCAAAGAAATCTAATAATTAAGTTGGGTTGAATCCAAAGAGTGCATGAGCAGCATTTTGTTCATACAACCTCTAATCTAGCCCATTTCCTATCATTTTAGTAAGTGTCAACTTGTCAACTCTACCAGTAGAAAAGATAATCAAATAATACACAATTATATGCCTATCTATGGAATATTAAATATGCTAAGCCAGAGACAGCTTTCTAAGCTTGGGAGGCAAACTGCTGGGAGCTAAACTAACCCTATCTATGTCATCAGTGTGTCACAGTGCAAAACCAAGTCATGAAGATGGAAGCACTTTGCTTCAGTTCTGACCAGTATCAACGAGAAGGGACATACATCTTGGTTCTTGTTTCCTCTAACATAGATGGTCTTCTAAATATAATATAGATGAAAATGAATGCAAAAGAGAATCCAGAGACAATGCTTGTAAGGTTTAGCAAAGTATAAAAGTACCAGAGACACTGAGTTGTATATACTAGAAATGGATTGCAGGGAATAAAAAGTTAACTATGCCACTTACACCTACTCAGACCTACTAACTATATTCAGATCTAAGAAACCATGGTTTGCCACTGTAACAGGGGTGAGAAATTGTAGCAGGTGAAGTCAAACCATTAAAAAATCAAAAGCGACTAAAAGACCAGATTTAATTTGGAAAATTGTTATCTTTTGTTTTCTGCAAACAATAAATCCAAACTCTTTGAAAGATGAGTTGTTACTCCTAGAAAGGTCAAAACCAGAGCTCTGGTGTAATAACTACCATTCCCAGAACTCCACAACATGGAGCGATGGCAGTTAAAGTGGTATCAAACTGTATTACTTCTGCCATGTGGGTGGACTCAGAGATGGCCAAGGAGGCCACACCAAAATCTGTATCTTTGCATTTCTCAGGTCAACTCTCCTCTTCTTTCCTCACTCAGCCTTGTGTTAACTGGACACCTGCAGGAATCAGTAAGAGAACACATCAGCTCTTCTCAAACTAGTGATAGGGTGTGTTCAGAGTGGTATAGTGGTCCACTGCAAAATCTCCTTTGATTCTGAAAGCCAAGCATCACTTAGCCTGGTCAGAATTGGATGGGAGACCACTAGAAAATACCACAGATCTCCAAGTAGAGTTAAAAAGGAATCCTGCTTGCAACCTTGGAGAACGGCTTCATATCAGAGTTGACAATAGTGAGCTACATGAATCAATGATCTATCAGTACAATGCCGCTTCCTATGGTGCTTTATAAACTATAGCAAAGCATTTGGCAGCATACATCACAAAAAGCTACAGATGGCTCTTAAGGTCATGGGAGTGTCACTACATCTGATAGTCCTGATGAGAAACCTGTACTTAGGACAAGAGGCTACTGTTAGAACAGGATCTCATTTGGTGGGAGATCACTTCCCACAAAAATAATGATGGTCTTTGAAAGCATCCCTTTTCTCTATGGCAGGGGTAGGCAACCTAAGGCCCGGGGGCTGGATGCGGC
>CM034703.1:236136281-236146650 GCA_020142125.1 Phrynosoma platyrhinos
GATAGGGGTTCACCTCTTATCTGCTGCTGCTTCCTCCTCCTGCTTCACTCTACGCCACGCTACCCCTTCCTCCCCCCCTCCTCCTCCTCAGACCTGGACTTCCTCTCTTCCTCCACCTCCCGCCGCACCATACCTTCTTCCTCCTCCTCTGCCACCCGGCATATAAGACAATCCCCGACTTTGGAGAAAATTTTCCTGGGTTAAAAAGTAGTCTTATATGCCAGAAAATACTGTAATGTGTACCTTCATGGCCCTTCTCTGCTTCCTCCAAATTCCAAGTTATACAGCCCAACCTCTCTAGAAAAAAATAAGATGGGCACCCAAAAGTTATAGCTATGGTAAACAAGAATTCAATTAGTATCTAATTTCACTTTTTTTTCCTAGTAACAGAACAGCTTATCTTCCATCAAGTGACACAACCACTTGACTTGAAAGGACAGCATTTATAGAAAGTAGAGCAAGAACCAGGCTCACTGCCTTGTATTTGATCCCAGTAACATCAAGTGAAGTTATATTAGCAAATGAAATCAGCAGGATGCAATTTATAATTGAACAAAATACACCATAGATAAGGCCCCCACCTACAGATTCCTGCCATGGCATTATCTGAAGGCCTCTTAGTGTGATGCAATATACTTATTGTACTTTATGCATTAAAAATCCATCTAAACAAAGACCATAATAACCATTACTATTAGCAATTGTAAGATTTTTTTTTAAAAAAAATCCTGCAACAGGAGAAGCCAAATAGCTCCGCTAGAGAGCTATACATTTAGAAAATCATAAATTCTCTGTTAATATGCAACTTCATGTTCATTTCATTTATTCTGTATAATCACTACTATGTTTTACAGAAAAAAGTGTGTGGCAATTTAATCTTATGAGTCAGCCTTGCCTCTATCAGAAATGGGTGCAGTTCTTTTGGAATCACAAAAATGCTTTCCATTTTTAACAACTGCAATTCTGTCCTATGACAATATGGGAAAAGCAAGAAACAACATATTCAGAGTAATTCATCTGATCCCCCACTGAATTGCAGTGCAAGTTCCACTACACGTCAACCAAGAGAGAAAAGTGAACAAAGGCTAAATGCTACTTTGAAATAAAGCACTAAAATATACTTCAATTAACAGCAAAAAAAGAGACTGAAATTAAAAAAAAAAAGAAGCAGACAGTAAACCAGGAGATTTAAATGCCAAATGACACCTACTTCCCTTCCCCTAAATGACTTTGTGGCCCATCTTGTCTGTATTGTAATGTTATGCATATTTACCTAGAAGCACTACTAAATGTAATGAAGTTTTCGATCAAATGAATGTGTGCATATAAGATGGCAGCCATCGTGCTTGAGCCTATGTGTTTTTACTCAAGGCCTCTGTGTTCATTTGAGGATTAGTCTGAAGTGCATTGGCCTAGGACTGTACCTTTTCTAACTATCTAACTATCTATCTATCTAATCTGACATTCTAGTATTTCTGCTTCATGATAATAGTTCATTGTTTCTGCAACATTGGTATATAGCATAATAATTTTAAGACTACTGAGCTGACATATTTAATCATGCCCTCCATCTAACCTACTTTTTTTACTGACACAGCAAATATCAGAACTGAAATATGAAATGGTTGGATGGGTTAGTCTGCCATCAGCCCCACTGGCAACAAGCAGGAGCAGCCCTGTTAGGAGGCTCAGAGTGTTAAAGGACCTGAAATGATATATATGTCAATTTTTGACCAGCACCCCTCCTCCTCCCACACTTCCATCTCGCTTTGGAACCAAACTCCTACTTGACTCCTCAACATCAGGTATAGCAATACCTTCCACTGTCTAGTAACATTTCCTAGGGAACCACTTCTATGTGGGGTTTATTTTAAAAAAAAAAAAGATGTTAAGGATTTCACATTACATTCTGAATATCCAACAAGCTTTTTGTTTTATTTTCATTCAATTTCAAATTGTCATCTACTACTGGAACATCACCATAATTAGTGAGATAATTCTTGCACTATAGAGAATATTATTTTATAGGGAAAAGATTGGTTTCAAAACATGGGATGTGCTGGGGTGGTCCATCTTAGTGATTATAACTATGCATCCATGGCAAGTTTGATGTTTTAAACTTCAAATAGACAATTTCATAAAGAATCCCACTTTAGGCATTCTGCTATTCCCAGCTCTCCGTCCAGCAGTTTTGGCACCCTGATTCATAAAGGGCTTATAATTTAATTACATCTTTGTAAGCAATGCTTGTGTTATTCAACAGCCTCCCATGCTCTAAATTCTATGTTTTATAAGTACAGACGAAACATTCTTCTGTTTAGTTTTCTGATAAATTCCCAAAAGAATTCATATAATAATGAATGATCACATTGTTCTGAATTAGAGTTTCTAACATGACATCAGAGCCTGCTAAATTCATAACAAAAAGGGATTCTTAATGTTAATTAGTAGCGGGACACTGGTGATTCAAGACCACCATCCCCCCCCGGCGCCAAATTCCATCAGTTGTAGCTGGATAGTTATATGTCTGGTGTAAGTTCATCTCATTCAAGTTTGTATGGCTCCAGTATATAAGAAGCAAAGAAATTGGGTCAGTGTCTAGTAATCTTTTGCCTATATAATTCTCCCTTCCAGTAGGTTCCTTCGTTTTCAAAATTATAACCCATTTTTTTTCATAACTTGCTGTCAGAACAAAATTTGCAGCTGTAGTCTCATGGGCAGAATCTGGATTGTTGCTGAGGAGCTGATCAAATATGAGAGGCTTTCAGTGACTGACCCCTCCATAACCACTAACATAGCTGACTAGAGATAACAATCCATGTCATTGATGAAATAAGAAGGAAAAGACAGCTCATATTCAGTCTTGTGTTCCTGGCCATCACTGCCAGTTTCCTCCCTCCACCCTCCATGGGAGACAGATTCAGATTTGTAGAGGCAGGACTCCCTTACCATCACATTTTAGTCACTTACTGTATGTAGAATTGCTTACTTGCTGTATTGATACCTGGATTTGAGAAATTCTTATTATAATTAATGCCTATCCATCTAGTACTTCTCAGTGAAACTCAGTGCCACTCAGAACAGTTATAAAGTTTAAAAGCAGCAGCAGCAGCAGCCTTGCAGTAAAATTGCCAAACAAAGAACTGAATGGGCTTTGCTATAGTTATCTTTCTAATTTCTAATCACCAAGGATCAACAAGAAAGATAGCAAATATAAAACTGGTACACAACACTCTCACTGTGTATAATCAGTTGCTATCTCTCTGGTGGTGCAGTGGTTAAACGCCTGTACTACCGCCATTCACTCATAAACCACAAGGTTGTGAGTTACTAGGCTTGCATCCTTCTGAGATCGCTAAAATAAGTACCCAGCTTGTTGGAAGCAATTAGCTTACGGTTGTAAACAGCTTAGAGACTGCATAGCGTGGTACGAAGTGGTATATAAATGAAGCTGCTATTGCTATTGCTGTTAATTTACATACTGTTTTGCTATATACAGTACAAAGAAAGCATGTGTGGTATTACACAGGCTTGAGATCATGATTCTGACATTGGGATTTTGTTCTTGTTAGCTGTCTTCTGGTTGACCTTGGCCCATGGTGACCCTATAAGTGAGACATTTCCAAGATAACCTATCCTCAGCAGCTCTGCTCAGGTTCTACAGACTTAGGGCTGTGGCCTCCTTGCTTGAATCTATCCACGTGGAATTAGGTCTTCCTCTTTTCCTATTGTCTTCTAGACTACCAAGCATTACTGTGTTTTCTAGTGAATTATGCCTTCTCATTCATTATGTGGCCGAAGTATGATAGTCTCATTTTGCCATTTTGGCTTCTAGAGAGAGTTCAGGCCTCATTTGTTCTAGAACCCATTTATTTGTCTTTTTAGCCATCAGTGGCATCTGCAGAACTTTTCTCCATCACCACATCTCAAATGAATTGATTTTCTTTCTATCCACATTCTTCACCATTCAGCTCTCACACCCATGCATAGTGATAGGAGAAACGATGACATAAGCAATCCTAACTTTAGTATTCAGTGACATATATTTGCACTCCATGATCTTGTCTAATTCCTTCATAGCTGCCCTTCCAAGTCCTTGTCTTCTTCTGATTTCTTGACTGCAATCTCTATTCTGATCAATGATTGATCCAAAGTGTGGGAAATCTTGGACTATTTCAATTTCTGCATCATCCATGTTGAATTTATATAAATTCTCCACAGTCATTATTTTTTGTTTTCTTAATGTTCAAAGTAAACCTGCCTTAGCACTTGCTTCTTCAACTTTCTTCAGTAAATGTTGCAAGTCTTTATAATAAATAATAATAATAACATTTTATTTATATTTCCCGCCTCTCCCTTCGGATCGAGGCGGGATTACAGCATTAAAACCACAATATGCCAATAACATCAATAAAATAAATACAATAACAGTAAAAATCAATAAAAAGCCCATTTAACATCAACTTCCAAGCCAGTTAGATCATGCATATATAACAATTAATTAATCTTTGCTCTTTTCTGCTAGCAGTATGGAATCATCTGCATATCTTAAAATTGTTGATATTCCTTCCTCCAATGTTTACACCTCCTTCCTCTAAATCTGCTCTGGGTATATTTTTGGCATACAAGTTGAATAAATAGGGTGATAGGATGCAACTTTGCTTGACTTACTTTCTGACTGGAAACCACCCTGTTTCTCTATGTATTCTGTTCTGACAGTAGCCTCTTGTCCTGAGTACAAGTTATGCTTCTGGACAATAAAATGTTGTGGCAAACCTATTTCTTTAAAAGCAATCTACAGCTTTTTGTGATCTATGCAGCCAACTGTTGTTTAAGAAGCACATGCTGATTTTCTTTGGGGATTATTTGGTGTGCTCCATTATCCATCATATGTTTGCACTGTGATCCCTGGTGCCTCCTGAACCCAGCTTGCACCTTTGGGATTTTTCACTTCATATATGGTAGGTGTCTTTGCCATAGAATTTTGAACACAATTTTCTTGCATAGGAAATTAATCCAGTGGTCCTGTAGTTACTGCAATCGTTTTTATCTCCTTTTTTGGGTATAGGAATATATATTGAGCATTTCCAATCTGTGGGCCATTGCTTTGTTTTCCATATTTGTTGATAGATTTTAGTTAGAACTAGAGTTGATTTTGTCTCTGTAACCTGAAGCAATTCTATTGGTATATCATCTGTTCCAGGGGATTTATTATTCCCAATTGTTCTGAATACACCTTTCACTTCACTTTGCAATATTTGAGGTTCATCTTTATATGGATCTTCTTCCCATGTATCGGTTATCCTTTCATCTCTTTTATATAGCTGTTCTGTATTTTGCTTCCATCATCATTTTATTTTATCTTGATCATGTATTGTGTATCTCTGCTGGTCATGCAGCATCCTCACTCTTGGTTTAAATTCCCTTTCATTTCTCAAATCTTGTGGAAGAGGTCTCTTGTTCTTCCTTTTTTGTTGTCAGCTTCTGTTTCTCTGCATTGATAATAATTCTCTCTATCCTTGCACATTAGTCATTGAACAGTTGCATTAGGATTCTGGCTCCATTTCCAGCAGCTGTTACATTTGCTTCTTGTCTGTCCTTTACTGCTTGAAGAGTTTTGTCTGTCATCCATTTATTGTTTTCTTTCTTTTTGGCTACAGATAGTGTCTTTCTGCATTCCTCCTTGATAATGTCTCTGGCTTCAGTTAATTATTCACCTGGTTCCTGGTCAATTAGGCTTAATAGTGCAAATCTGTTTTTTACATTTTTTTATGTTCTTTAGGTTGTATTTCAGCATGATGGTTAGGTCAGTGTTCTTTTTTGGCTTTAATCTAATTTTTTATATTAGTAGTTTGTGATCTGTGCCACAATCTGCCTCAGCCTCATTTTTGCTGTCAGTATAGAGATTCTCCATCTCCTGATTCCAATTATGTAGTCCATCTGATATTTATATAGGCCATCTGGCAATGTCCACATGTAGATTCTCTTCTTTGGATGAAAAATGTGTTTGCAATGATTAGATTATTGCCCTCACAAAACAAATGCTCTCCTGCTTAATTTCTATTTCCAAATTTTCCTACAATCTTTAATTCTTCTCTGCTTCCTGCTTTTGCAACCCAATTGCCTATGATTAACAAGAAATTCTGTTTTGGTGTGTTATCAGTTTCTTCCTGGACTCCATCATAGAATCTCTTGATTTCATCTTCGTCTGCCTCTGACTGGCACACAGACTTGGATTGTTAATGTTGATAGGTTTTTCATAAAGTCTTAATGACATTATGCTATTTGACCTTGCATTATATTTTGTCTGATTTTGCTATATGTCTCCTCACTATGAATGCCACCCCATGTTTTCTTGCCTTTTCATTTCCTGAATAGAACACTATGTAATTATCCAACACAAAATGCCCCATTCCTGTATATTTTAGCTTGCTTACCCCAAGTACGGCAATGTTTATATGGTCCATTTCTTGTTTCACTATGTCTACCTTACCTTTACTCATGCTTCTCACATTCTGTTTTCCTATAATATGCATAGCACATTTTCAGACATTCTTTTCATTTTAGAGCATATCTATTGCTTGACTTCTGTTCTGGTTGAGCCCTGTTGTTCCCTTGGCCACATCCTTTTTTGTAGTAGCCCTCTGTTCTGACTTTTTAGCACTTTGTGTCCTATCTCTGCCTCTTGATTCATTTTGGATTTTCTTGGTGAAAGGTTCTAGTGTTTCCACTGGGACCCTTAAGGGTTTGGAAGCTCTGCTGCTAGATCTCCTGTATCTCCTGAATGATGAGTCTGTGTAATCTAAGGAGAGCCAATCCAAGGATTCCTCCAAAGAACTTGACCCAGGATCTGGCCCTAGAATTGAGAGCAGCAATACTGATGATGTAAACAAGATGTCCCAATCCACTCCCTGCTAACTTCCTGACAAGCCAGGAATTCTTGTTGCCATTTGTGCTCATGCTTAAAGTGGCAGAGTTGAGCTCTGGAGGAGTTCCATTGTCACTGGAGTATGGGATATTTAAGCCAGGACTCTGCTGCTGTTCTGATGAAAGCATAGACTCTTGCCAGAGCCAATACCAAAAAGTCAGTTTGGACAAGCTACTAAGAGCTGCAATCCAAAAGTAATGACAACACAGTCTAAGAGAAAAACAGCATGTTCCCTACTAACCAGATAATTCCTTCTACTGATTGTATACTGATTCTATGACGCTTGGCATTAGTCATATAAGGAACACAAATTCTTATACTTAATCAGGCTACTGGTCCATCTGGCTTAGAACTGACTGTGGTAACTGGCAGTTGCTCTCCAGGGTTCATATGAGAGTCCTTTCCAGTCTGAAGATGCCATGATTTGAACCTACAACCTTGTTCATGCAAAGCAGGTTGGGATGAAGTCTGCCTGACTGAGCAATGGTAGCTGAAGGGGAAACAGGAATGAAAAATAAGGCCCTTCAACAGGGAAGAAAATACATGTTGGTAGGGATGTGTATATGCTGAGCAAGTGGGAGGAAGAAATTGAGTACAGTGGGTCCTTGTTATCCGCTGGGGTTTGGTTCCAGGATCCCCCGTGGATAACAAAATCCATGGATGCTCAAGTCCCATTAAATATAATGGCATAGCAAAATGGTGTCCCATATATAAAATGGAAAATCAAGGTTTGCTATTTGGAATGTATACCTTTTTAAATATTTTCAAGCTGTGGATGCTTGAATCTGTGGATAAAAAAATCTGTGGATAAGGAGGGTCGACTGTACAACAGTTACCTTTAGCTGTTGGGTCTTTTTTTCTCTCTCTTTTTCCACACTTTACTTTTGCTGCTTACACATGTGTAAGCAATGGTTACAGTGCAAATGATAGTTTTCCACTTCTGCAAAATATTTTTGCTCAATCCTTTCCATGTGAACAACCAGAGAAATCCAATTTACTATCCATGATAGGTGCAGGACAGGCCCTAAACACAGCTAAGTTTGAGTTACTTTCTATATTCAAGTTTCAAAAAGACTGCAACATACATTATGACAGTATGAAGAAACACCACTTCCTGTTTATTGTCCTCTACTAGGCTTTAGAAGGGAGGGGGGAATACAAAGCATAACCATGGAATGTTTTTTTAAAAGCACATTCAGTCACTCTGTGCTGGATTAACATATATCAGTAAGCTTCTCTGATCTCCTGCAAAATAAAATAAAAGTAGTTTATCAGGATAGGTCACATATGTACCAATCAATATGAAGAAAAGTAGGGCAGTTTCAGCTGGAATGTAGTTTATAATTCCTGGTGTGCCAGCTGGCCTCTAATAACCAGACTGTTAAAAAAACATATATTTTCAAGCTCACTGTTACTATCACTTGGTAACGAACATCAGTGGAAATCTCACTGATAAAAGGCACTGAAAAAATTTCCAAAATGCTCTTGATGCAGTCATCTTGGTGGAGGTAAAAGAATACAAGGATGGCAGCCCCAGCCCTCCACTAATCTTTTCACTTGTTCCAGAATCTATGTGCATAATACACTGTTAATTTTATTTCTTTCCCACATCTCCTCAAGGCTCGAGGTGGGGTACAACACATTAAAACACAATTAAAAATACATAAACCCACAGTTAAAATACAATACTATATATTTTTTTTCATTTTATATATTTCGTTTTGGAAAGAAGACAAAGGTATGATAACTAATTCATACCCTGAGAGTAAGCTCACTTTGCTAGTTAAATTGGACTGATATCAACTGCATGGAACAATCTAATTAATGTACCAATTATATTACTTCACCTCTTTCACTAATCAAACAGGCCTGATTTACACATGCAACAAGCATGTAGAAGGTGGTGGAATCCTAGGGGGGTTGCAGACTGCCAGAAATCGTGCAAATTGAGTCCACTTTTAGCGTTAGGGTTAGGGAATCATGGGGACTGTAGTTTATTGTAGCACCAGAGCTCTCTGACAGAGAAGGCTCAATGTCTCAGAAAAAGAAAAAGAAAAAACCAATTCCTATGATTCCCTAGCACTAACCCTAACCCTAAAAGTGGACTCAATTTGCACTATTTCTGGCAGTCTGCAACCCCCCCAGTGTGGTCATGGACTGTACTATTTGAGATTACTCAGAAAAGATGGCAATTGTGAGTATCTTCCACCTTTGTTAAAAATTCTTTGTGTGGTGTAGTGGTTTGAGAGTTGGACTATGAATTTGGAGACCAGGATGCAAATCCCAGTTCTGCCATGGAAACCCACTGGGTGACCTTGGGCAAGATACACTATTTCAGCCTCAGAAGATGCCAATGGCAAATCCCCTCTGAGAACTTGCCAAGAAAACCCCATGATAGGTTCACTTTAGGGTCGCATAAATCAGAAATTGCTTGAAGGCAAACAACAATGTGTGGGGGGGATGACTCCGAAAGCTTACTGGAGATTGGAGAAATTTTAGCCCAACCCGCACCTTGCTCTGTTACTTTCCTCTTTGCAGAATATTTGTATCCATACCTGCACTCTGCAGTAATACATTATACCACCTCAGACCTCTGCTTCTTCATTTTGCTGTGGATGTAAACTGGACCTGTTCTATCAAACAGAACAGTATCTCCATCATGTTTTTTTCCATTCATTTTGAGATATGCTATGTTAAAACATTGGTTATGCTATTCTTAGCACTTTATATTTATTTTCTTTAAATAGCAAATTTACTGTGTTAATGCTTATCTTCTGTTCGACTATATAATGCATTCAAATAAGTCAATGATACAGAACATAAAAGCTTCCTTAATGAGATTCTTCCATTCAGTTGGTATCAATCCAGTTTGACTGGCAAAGTAAAATTATTCTCAGCATATGAATTAGTTACCGTACCTTTATCTTTTTCCCATTAACCAGGTGGCAGGTCTTCCTATTTGCTTGACTTGGGTACTTTGGCTTGTCAGAGTTTGAGGCAGCCCCTTTCACTTTCCCAAAATAAAATATGTAAAACAAACAAAAGTTGGCAGGCACCATGAATGGGCCTTTTGATGAGGTGCAGAGAAGCAATATGTGAGTTAATCCTTGAACCACTTGGGCAGAGACAGAAATCATGTGCCTGAACTGGAACTTTCATAGTGACTCCTCTTTCCTTGTTATATAGTGTTGCTTTTACATTAAGATTTGGGTTAAAATAAGGATATAACAAAGGCTGCATCTATACTGCAGAAATAATTCAGTTTGACATCACTTCAACCGCCATGGCTCAGGGCTATGGAATTCTGGGAACTGTAGTTGCTTGTGGCACCAGAGCTATCTGACAGAGGTGCCTAAATGTCTCACAAAACTAGTTCCCAGAATTCTATAGCACTGACCCATGGCAGTTAAAGTGGTGTCAAACTGGATCATTTCTGCAGTG
>CM034703.1:236146750-236165616 GCA_020142125.1 Phrynosoma platyrhinos
TTCACTCAACAAGGTGATGTTATTTTAGAAACCCACCATCCCATTTTACAGGGACTATATAAAACAAATAGGGCCTCCTTTCCCCCCAGCTCTTTATCCTGGTTTTCCTTATCCCATCTGCTTTCTAAATCTGAACACAGAGAAATGGTTTATCTTTGAAAATGTATCATACAGAACTTTGTAAATAATTCAATTTGTTGTGGCTTTATATAGATGATCTTGCCTTTAAATAAGTTCCTTCATTGATCCCCCATTTTCCTGGAGTAAACACTAGAAGGTGTGTTCCCAGAAAGCAGGAGCAACAGGAAAAATGCCTGCCAAGTACATTTTAAAGGGACTCCATTTTGGTAGGGAAGAAGAAACTGATGGCACATATTCTATCAGACAGATCAAGCCTTAGAAAGATGGAACAATCAGCAAGATCTCTTTCAGTTTTGCACCTAGTGAACAATCAGGATCAAGGATGGGAAACTGATGAAGAACCAGAACAGGCATGGGAATCATGCACTTCTCCAGATGTTCTTGGGGCTGCATCATTCTTAGCTAGCATGCCCAGTGATGTGGAATGAAGGAAGTAGCAATTCAGCAGCATCTGGAGAACTGCAACTCTGAATGAGAGGCTAAAAGAGTTAAGAAAATATAGCGGAGCTGTTTTCCCTAGGTCCAAAATTTATCTCAAGGGACCAGCGTATTTGTGTAATTTCAGAAACTTTTCCACTAGTTCCACTGCCAATATCATCTCTTGCTGCTAAGAAAGGCTTGAGCTGCTCCACAAACTAAAATTCTTGCAGCTGATATTACATAGTTGTCTCTCGGTGGCTTATTAGTACTAGCAAGAATGAACAATATCCTTATCTTCATAGTGCAAGGCTATCCCTGATCATCTAGGGGCATTCTGGGATTACAGCATTATAACAATGCAGGGAGTGAGTCAGGAAGTTCTCCTGGTGTCCTGGCTTCAATGATTCTATGTGTGTGCACCATGGTATTGAGTTTTTTTTAAAAAGTCTATACTTGCTGGTGTCTCTAGATACACTGAAGCATGTTTGGCATTTTTGCATTATCTAGTACTGTTTTTGTCCTCACAGGTACACAAGACAGTTGCCATGCCAGTCTCTCACCCCATCTCTTGTTATTAGAGATTTGAGTATAGTTCTGGCTATGTCTTAATTTCACATCACAGTGTAATGTAAAATGATTAGTTTGGTGACCATCACATTTCAAAATACTTTATTAGAGGATCTACACAAGGCATGCAGTTATCCATTGAACTTTTAAAATGAAAAGTTATTTGAAAATCAAATGTCTTACTGCAGACGTTCTACATCTTCCCAAGATGCATGCTGTTACACGGGCAAACTTGGCTTGTTTTCATTCATTTTGAATATTTCCTGCATTTCCTGTGTTCTAAATATTACATTGAAAAATAATATTAGTTGATGGTAGCCTATCATTAGAAGCTCACTTTTTCATGAAAACAAAACTATCTACACTCAAAAAGCAAAACAATACCTTGTATCTAATGGACTAAAGAATGCAAATATTATATTAGTCTCTAATCATCAGCAAATCTGAGCAGAACAATCTTAAATGGAAAAGGGAAGGCCTAAAATGGTAGATATCCAAAATCCTGCCAGCCTATATTGGCCTAAATGGTATTCATGGGGAAAGCTTTACTTTGTTAAATCCTGCCCCTCCTTGTAATCACTAGGATGGGTAGGGGAGACATTAGTTAGTTGTAGGTTGAAGCAGATAGAGGGGCTGATCCAAATTCATTTCAGAGGTATGGAAGTGATTTGGATCCAATGGATCACAAGCTGAGCACTGCTGGTAATATTTATAGCCATAGAAATGTCTGTATATGTAAAGGGGGCTTGTTGGGAGACACACTACCCCATGGATTTCCTCTCCATTTGAAGAGAAGGATGCCTACCCCATTCCAACCCATCTCAGCAGACAGTAATCTGGGACAATAAGGGCTGCACAGTAATCATACTTTTTTCAGCTGTCTAAAAAAAATTGCTGGCTCATTTTCACAGACAGTTACCACAATTCAACAGAAAGTTAGGCTTGTTTAAATCCAGTACAGTCAGCCCTCCGTAGCTATAGATTTTTTATCAATGGATTCTTTATCCATGGATTCAAGCATCCATGGCTTGAAAATATTTTTTAAAAGTATAAATTCCAAATAACAAACCTTGATTTTCCATTTTATATAAGAGACACCATTTTGCTATGCCATTATATTTAATGAGACTTCAGCATCCACGGATTTTGTTATCCACGGGGGATCTTGGAACCAAATCCCAGCAGATAACAAGGACCCACTTTCATGGGGCTAACATACAAATCTTTGTTACATTATAGCAGTAATATGTTTGTACAATTAAATAAATTTACCTCTTGTTTTTCACGGTTCTGATCCACATTTAATAAAGATGGTATTTTAGATACTTCAGATTTCTTTGACTCCCTCTTCAGCACTCTTACCTGTTTAACTTTTATTGTAAAAAAACAAAAATCAGCTAATTATTTCTAGATTTTGATATTTTCTATTATAAAGTAAATTATCTAAAAAGTACAATTCAATAGCTAACAAAATTAAGAAAATAATTCTTTCACTGAAGAATTTGTGACAAGAAAGAATGCTGGTAATTTTTGTCTGAAGAGAGCAATTTATCATAGAAGCTTTCACTTTGAAGTCTGGACTCTTATAAACAGTTATCTGTGACTCTATAATGAATACAAAGCTTAAAGAGATAATTTTCAGCAAAATAATGGCTTGCAGCAAAAGGTTTGGGGGAGGGGAGAAAGCAAGAACTGGGGACCACACAATGAAATCTACAAGGAAAAAAGAGACATTTATTATGATGCTCAAAGACTATCATTTCAGTGTCCTGAGATGTGTCTTTTTTCCCTTCTCTTGTAGACCATCACTACCATCTCACTCCTCACTCACTTAAAACTACACCCTCCAAAGATTACATAATTACTTTTTAACATTTAAAATGATAATAATTAGTGTCCTGTTATATACATTTGCATATCACCTATAGTTCGCCTTTATAGAAGCATCATTTCAATCCTAAACTTATGGGCAGTGGCCTTGACTCACGTAACAGGAGAATTCGTTCTGGGGATCCAAGGGAGCTTTAGACTTCAGAAACACCTATCATTATTCTTCGCTCTATATGAGAACCCAGTTTTGAAACTGAGGAGAGTATCAGATAAGGCATGAGAGTCAGAGAACTGTAGAGTGAGTAATGACCCCAAGGGCCATCTTGGCCAACCACTGCTAGTGCAGAAATCCATAGCTAAAGCACCCAGGAAGGTGGCTATCCAACCTCCACTGAAATACTTCCAACAACGGAAAATCCACCAAGGCAGTCTATTCTACTGCTGAACAGCTCAGTGGGGGCTCTGCTATAAATTTTCTGAAGTCATACATTTTACTGGGCTACTACTACAAGTTATCTGAATCAACTTTTGTTGTGTGAGTGCCTTCAAATTGTTTCTGACTTATAGTGACCCTAACACAGGATTTGGGCAAGATTTCTTCAGAGTGGGGTTTGCCTTTGCCTTCCTCTAAGGCTGAGAGAGTCTGATTTGCCCAAGGTCACCCAGTGGGTTTTCATGGCTGAACAGGAATTCAAGCCCTGATTTCCAGAGTCATAGTCCAATGCTCAAACCAACAGGAAGGAAAACTATGATTGTATCTTTTCTTTCTTTCTTTCTTTCTTTCTTTCTTTCTTGTTTATGTTTCTATGAAAAGCAGCCTCTGGTGCACTAATTTTCTTGAAGGAGATGCATAGGAAAGGGGGGAATGTTTAATTTTACATTTCTTTTCTATTTTTTAAAACTTTCCATTACAAAAAGGAGAAGGGAAGTAGGCACAAGCAATGCTCAAACAATATTTAAAAGACAAATCAGCTTGCCAGAAGCAAAGCTAAAGACTAAAAGAACAGGCAAATTGATGGCAGATGTCCTGAATGATGGTAGTGTGAAGCCAGGCTCACTCCCCTGACCCCATATTTAAGAAAACATATACTGTTTTTAGTTTTATCTGCACGCAGCCATTGATTTGGAAGGAAAAATCCTGATCCAGTTGACTCAACAAAAAGAATAAGGCTATTTTGGAACACTTTGTATGAATTCTATACATAAAACATAATTTCAGATTGATTATATCTTAAAGTACATGGCCCTACTATTTATCTGAAAAAGATCCATAGAAGGTAACAAACATACTTTCCATTCCTTTCAGTTCTTTCTGTTGCCCTGTTGTTGCCAATTCTGGGAAGTGAATATCTCTCTTCTCACATCTTGAAATATTGCGTTTTTTTCTGTTTATGTTGACCATTTGATCAATCTGAGCAGCTCTTTCATATAGGGAGACTTTTTCTATTTGATTCTAAAAACGGAATCATTATGTATCCAATATAAAATCTGTTCTATGGTTACAACTTGACTATGCCTTTATCTAATACATAATTCTGATCTATTAAAAATCTTTTAAGGCTTCTGTATAAAAAGGAATATCACTATTTACTAGGACTAAATCATCATCAATAATAATAATAATAATAATAATAATAATAATAATAATAATAATAATAATAATATTTATTTATATCCCTCCCCTTTGAGGTCAATCGGGGCGGCTAACAACAATAAAATGATACATAAAACAAACAAAATCTAATTCCCTCCCCCCCTTAAAAAGTTATTAAATCAATTTCCAGTTAAAACAGAATACAATACAACAATGATTTTTAAAAACATTTCCAGCAAGTGGCAGTAGTTCTTGAACGCATTTAAAAATATAGCCCTAAATCATTATGCAGAAGAACTATTAGAAGTTTTATCTTTGAGACTAAATGAACACGCCTTTTCCCTTATTAGTTGGCAACATCCAGCAATCAACACATTTGTATATTCCTCTGAACAGTTCAACTACCTGTTTGGTTTACAAATTAAAACATGTACTAATGGTTGCCAGCTTTGTTATCTGTTATCTGCCAGAGGACTCTCTTTTACAACTCTGGCAGAGTTCTATCTGGATTTCATTCCCATTTCTGCTGGGAAATCATACCAACTTGTGAGCATTATGGCATCATACAGTCACAGTGATAGATAGTGGCCATGGGTCAAGAACAGCTAATGTTTAAGGGATAAAGAGTCAAAGTTCAAATTTAGTCTCAGGAGCAAAAGAGAAAGCAGCAGCAGCAGATCCATAAGCTGAAGAGAATGGGAGGTAGTGCTTACACAACAAGAGCAACCCAAGAGCGTAAATTTGAAAGAAATTCCATCCAAGTCTGAAAGAAATTCTTAAAAATGTATTCCTGAATGAAGTGGTTTAACTAGTATACCAGAAGAGGGCACAATGAAGAGTCTTTCCTCCTCAGGAAGACTTTGAGTCAAAATGTGTCCACCAGATGTTCCTCCTCTTTGCACTACCCCCTACTTCAACATCATGTTCTGCTTTGTTTTCCCCCTTTCCTTTACTTTCAAATCCCCCTTCTTCTTTCTTCTGTTCCCCTACTCTTTCATCTTTTCTCTGTAGCATATATTACTACTATAGGGAAAGAGGCTAAAATGAAAACCGTATATGATTTAACAAGTAAAGTGTGTGTGTATGTGCATTCAAGTCACTTGTCAACTTATGGTGACCCCATGCATTTTATAGGGTTTTCTTAGGCAAAGAATATTCAAAGCTGGTTTTGCCAGGCCCCTTCTCTGAAATATAACCTACAGCAACTGGTATTTGTTGGTAGTCTCTCATCCAAGTAGAGATCATTTTAAAAGCATGAATGAAGCACCTCAGACAAACTGTTCTAGGTCCCCAAAATATGCAGTGAATCAATTATTTATCAGAATAATTAACAAAAACAAAATATAGATATAGCAGAATATTTAGGATTCTTTCTTCTTCAGCTGCTTTGATATGCATACATGTATCCTATCAGAGCAGCTAAAGAAGGTAGTAGCTGAAACATTTGCCATAACACACCACTTTTTTATTAGTCGCTCTTAACAACCATGGTTTAATAGAGGGGTCGGCAAACTACAGCCCGCAGGCCAAACCTAGCCCGCTGAGGCCTTCTGACCGGCCCCTGACCGGTCCTGCCGCTGCCACTGCCGCCGCCGCCGCCTTTCTCCAGGGTGCGCGACTCCGGGATGCCATTTTGTGTTCCAAAATGGTGCCCAGAGTCTTGCGTGACCTTTCCCGTCCTGCTCTGCGATGGGAAAGGTCACGCAAGACTGCGGGCACCATTTTGGAACACTATGGGGGGTCCCCTGTAGCCACACAGGGCCTCTCCGAGGCCCGGTGCGGTCACCGGAGCCCTCTTGGAGGACCACCACGGCCTTGCCGGGCAAACTTCGGGGTTCGTCGGAACATTGGAGGGCCGGAGTAATAAATAAATAAAAAATAAAAAACACACCGGGCGCCGGTGCATTTTTTGTTTGTTTGTTTGTTTGTTTACTCTGGCCCTCCGATGTTCCGAGGAACCCCGAACCGGCCCCTGGCTCAAAAAGTTTGCTGACCCCTGGTTTAATATGTAAGATACAAGATGAAGCACATGACAGTGACCTGAAGCAAGGGATAGGTAGAAGGAACCATGGGAAATAACAGCTTATTGCTATAACTCTTGCTTCATAAACTGTGTATCTAAGAAGGAGAGACAGTGTAGTCTTTTATTATTTTAAAAACCCATTATTAGTTCAAAAGAGAACAAATAACAAAAATACATCAGCCAGCTTTTACGTAAGTATTTGCTATTTTCATGTACCAGTTTGAAGTATACCTCATCTTTTATTCTATAATCACAACAGAGATTTTCTTTGCCTCTCCTCCCTACCCACAGCCCATTGCTCAGCCCCAAATCCAGCCCTCTGGAGCAGAGCTGCATACGACAATGGTGGGAAGCTGCAGGAATTAAGTGGTATTGCCCCTCTCTTTGGGGTTATTCAGGCATCCCTTTTTAGCACAACAATGCAAATAATCTCACTCACGCATTCCAGTTTTGTTGTTCAGACTATGGAACTGCACCAAGGTGCATCTCTGCAAGTTCAATTGCTCACAAATGTCAGCACCCAAATAAAGATGAAGTCAATGATGCAAATGTATTCAAAGGTCACTCAAGGCATACAGAGTTTTATCCTGGGTTTTATTCATATTGGTTATTCATACTGCTAACAATGTGAAACTTTTGAAAAACTCAGAAAAATACCTGAGATCAAATATCCTGGGTTAAGTGGGGTTTTTTGGCAGCCCAAAAAACCTAATCGGATGCATTTGAAATGCATGTGAACAACCCACCTTCTACCTTGATTATTTTCACTATCTGAATAACCCGTTTCACTGATGGAACTATTTCTGTCCATCTATTATCAGCTTGCACATCTAGTTTTTAAGCTCTTTTTTTTCTTGTTTATTTGTGTCCAGTGCTTTTAGAAATGTTTGCCAGTCTTTCTATAAGAAATATGATAGTTACTACTTGGGTTGCCTCACATTGTAGCTGACAGCATGGAGTCTTACTATTTGTAATGAACAAGACAAACTAAATGTACATAAAAGACACCAGCATTATATTAGCATCACTCACATCTTATACACTTATTTGGGAAGAATCATGTTTTTTTAAGTGTCTGTTGCTGTAAAATCTGGTTTGCTTTTTAGGTATTCCAACTGTAGATATGAAGAGATTATACAATGCCATAACCCCAAAACCCAAAGGTATTTTTAGAAGAGTAATATTTTACACTTACTTGAGCTATAGTTCCTTCTTCCTGCCGGCTATTTGAACCTACTTGTCCGACTGTTGGCCAGGGACTTCGTCTTTTTTTTGCTTTTTCAGGTAGTCTGATAAAGTAACAGATAAATGATGTAATAAATACATTGAAGTGAACAGTTCATTTGTAAAGTAAACTTTAAAAATAAAAATAAAGAACATGTTATCTTATTATTATAACTTTGTTCATGTTATGTTGGGTTCTTCAATAAGAAACCATCCAGAGCTTATAAGAATGTAGTAGTTAAAAAGACTTGCTCTTTAATGTTACTTAACATGGCATAGTTGATTGAGTGTTGTTACAACTCTAGAGACCAGAATTGGACTCCCAGCTTGGCCATGAAACCCGCTTGCTGATCTCAGCCTCAGGGGAAGGTAATAGAAAACTGCCTCTGAACAAATCTTGCCAAGAAAACTCCATGACAGTTTCACTTTAGGGTCGCCGTTAAGTCAGAAATGACTTGAAGGCACACAACACACACACAAAAACAAATTAAACATTCAGATTTGCAGTACATACCTTGAATTAGGACACAGGAAGTGTGAACTAAAATTTCCAGTAATGCTTCCACAATTTGGATGGATGCGGGGCATTGTCATAGATGGGGTTTGTGGAGGATCCTCCTTTATCCCACCACCATCAGCCCCAACTGTTGCTGGGGCAGTGCCATCATTACCAGTGGATTTGTTCTCATGAGGAATGTTTAAAGTATTCTGAGACAGAGGAACCCACTGCGAGGCTGCATCTTCTTGCTCATTCCTTTTAAGCTCTGAGATTTCAGATTTTCCCCCTTTCATCTTGATACCTTTGACTTTTATTTCTTTTGTTTTTTTGTCCTTTTCCACATCCTGGAACAGGTAAGACACATGAACCTTGATCACTTCTTTCTACTCACTGCATGTCAGATATCCTACAAAAAGAGCAAAATCCTAGCTGTGGAAAAATATTTTTGGCTCCCAATAAAAATGGAATTTGAATTGAATGCCTAACCACTTTTTTCCTTTTAAAAAAAAAATATTTATGCTCCCCCCCACCCCAATTCCAGGCCCAGCATAGTCTATGGAAGCTGATCTTCCGCAGTTGCCATAAGACCTACCTAGGCCTAGTTTTTCTTTGGCATCCTCAATAGGGAAACCTATGCAACCCCACCATAATCCTCCTTGTCAGATATGCTACTTCTCTAACTACAAGTAAATTGGCAGACTACTAGGCTTCTGAGCTGGTGTGTGGGACATACCCTATGTGATGTGGATTACTCCTCTGCAACATCCTGAGAATGGCACACTAACAAAAGGGTATAAGGGTTTCATCTTATAGGCTAACTTTATGCAGTGTGATATGTTGATCCTGGACACTGGGACCATTATCTTTACAGATATACCAGCTAGAAACAATGAAAAGTTTAATGGCTAGCGAGTTCATTATGGCACATGTTTTTGTAGACCTGAGTCTGGCTCGTGAGTTTCAGGATGAAGTGGACTCTAGTACCTTAGAGATGATGCCATAATAAATTATTTAGTCTTTAAGGTGCCACAGGACACTTTCTTATTTTAGATGTCACAAGATACTGCTGATCTTGTGGCAATAGACTATCATGGCCACTCTCTGGAAATTGTTATAGATGAGAACTTTTTTTTTAATTCAGACTTGAGTTAAAACCACAGTATTTAATTAAAGGTGCACTACAACAGACTTTTCTCCATTCCTTGACAGATTTTTAAAACAGATTCTCCAAATATGTATATACCATGTTTTCCAAATCTATGTACTATAATGGTGAAAAAAAAAGAAGAAAAATTAATAAACACAAGAAGCCATGCACAAAACCTATTTTGCTCCTATATCTGTTACAGTTTCTTCATAAGCATCACTAGTTCTTCAGCTACTATATATTAAATATTCATTGATGAATCTCAGTTCAGTACCAAAGCTATCTATCACATGTGCACCATCAAACCTATGCTGCTATTGCTGGCCAACTGGGCTGTTGTGCATTGAGCAGAATCTTATCGCCTGAGAAAAGAAAGCCAAAATGGAACAAAAGAGCAGTGGCTTTCTCTGTGCCTCTCCGTATGTTGTTGTAGCACTTCTGTTCTCCTTCCCAAGGGAGACAGTCCTAAAAGCATACCTTTTACCAAACTGATTTTTCCAGCATGACAAAAGACACTATTTTATGACTGTCTCCCTGGGGAAGATAAGAGAAGTGTTTCAACAGCATGCAGAGAGGCAAGGAGAAAGCCGCTACTCTCCTGCTCTGTTTTGACTTTCTTTCCTCATGTGACAAAATGCTGAAAAAGAATGTACTTAGGGTACAAAACAGGTCTAAGGCCTGTGAACAGGATTATTTTAAGTATACTTACAAGGGTGTAAGGAAACTTTACCTTCTGAAAGTAAAGAAACAAAAATTGCAGTCAAAAGAAAAAAAATGTTGAAATATGGTTTGGCCAATTTGCTTTTTAGAGGGAGAAAGAATGCATTCTAACCTTATGTAATCATGCCAAGTCTATTGCAGTTTACAAACTGGAGATTTGAGTTACAGTTGCCCCTCTTAATTCGTGGGAGATCCATTCCAGACCCCCTCCTGCAAAAACGGCAGCTCACAAATATTCAAGCCCCATTAAAATTAATGGCACGCACCTGCGCACACAACCATTTAAAGTATAGCCCTTGTCCCTCCCTGCGAAGAGCGAGACTGCAGACTCGAAGTCCACGAAAGGAAAGGGGCAACTATATATTATTTATGTTATGTGTTCTCATTGAACTGTCTGCCATTTAATTTTTAACACAAATCCATGACATTTACCTAATACTTTAATTAATGTCCTGCCTCTCTTCTTATATAGGATGCAAGGCAGCTAAACAAAGTATAGCTAAAACTCAAAAAGTCTTTTTAAAAACCCAAATTAAATAAGCTATCCTATTAAAACATTACTCATTTTAAAAAGTAGAAAATTATTTTAAAAACATAATAAGAATAAGAATAAGCACATGCATTCCCCCTTAAATCATCCAGCCTTAATTTTCCTCACTATTAGTTACTTTCAGTATTAAATATTAGAAAACTGCTTCCAAAGTACTTTCTTGTTATGTCAGCATCAGTGTCTTGTGCTTTCCTGAACACAGGTTCTTAATTCAAAACCTCTGACTATGGTAGCAGAAATCACAAGACCAACTCAAATGGTCTGTGGCAACCCTGCCAAAATCAGGTCTGGTTAACAAACAATTCCATTGGCATAGGTTCAAACAATTTTCAGTTGTCTACCAATACATTTCCATATCAAATCAAAACCAGATTTAAGGACATCAGTGTATTCCCAAAAGAGGAAAAAAATCTACTGAAATAAATAAAGTTATTTAATGTATAAATTAGGCAACAGCATTCTGTTCTCTCTAGTCACATCAAGAGCAATTTTTCACTGAAGATCTCTAAAATCTCTGCTCCCAATCTTTCTGAGGCTTCTCTAAATATACCAAGCACTGCCAACACATTTTAAAATTTACAGTAGGCCCTTGGTATCTGCTGGGGTTTAGTTCCAGGACCCCCTGTGGATAGCAAGATCAATGGATACTCCAGTCCCATTATATATAACGCCATAGCAAAAGGTTGTCTCTTATATAAAATGGCAAAATCATAGTTTGCTTTTTGGATTAAAAAAATATTTTCAAATTGTGGATGGACACCGAAGGCTGTGTTTTCAAATACATAAAAGCTGGAAGTTGTGTATGAATGTGAATATACATAGCTCTCAGGATTGTGAATCCTACATCCCATACTTGTCCATGCTTGTATGGAAAAATTATGAAGTCTCACAATGCATAGCCTTGGCTGTGTCTAAGTATATTCCAAGGATTTTCCTGTTAATCCAAAAAATACAAATACTGGCTTGGGGAGCCTCTTTTCACTCAACCTGATTCCTAATGGCCACAGAAAGCAAGGTTTCAGTCTTTACAGTGGTTGTTTTTAAACAGACTTTTAAAATGCATCACAAGCTATAAATCTAATATAAGTTTGCCTCCCCTCCCCCCACAGGATTGTCAAAACATTTTATTTAAAACAAAAAAAACACACATGTATGCACACACACAGAGATTCTAAATTAATGGCTTCTGTCCAGAGTTCCATGAAGCACTACACCAGGGGTAGGCAACCTTTCCCCTTTAAGGGCTGAGGGACTTCAGCTCCCAGAAGCCTCAGCCATGTTGGCCAATAGTCCCATGTTGGCCAATAGCTCCTGGGATTCTGGGAGCTGAAGTCCCTCGGCCCTTAAAGGGGAAAGGTTGCCTACCCCTGCACTACACCTTGCACAGTTAAATTTGTACATGAGTGAGCCTGTAGAGCTGCTCTGGAAGTGTACAATGGGAAAACATTTGCGTGGACAAGAGGTACCATGTGTACATTGAAGCTCACTCATGTAACATAGGTGTGTTCACTGACTGCATTCCATCACCAAAGTACCATTAAGTACAACGGTAGAGATACACCTGATATCTGAGAACATCCACTAAGAATTTGTCTAATTTAAGAAAACAGCTAACGGCGAGATATGGTGAAGGCCACAGTTCTATTTATTCCTGCCTGGGAGCAAATCTTATGCAATAACATGGAGCTTACTTCTATGTAAATACATAGAATATTTTCTTATAACACCTAAACACAAACTCATGATCAACAATATGGCACAATCATGTTAATGCTGATTCACAGCTGATGAATCGAAGGCTTAATGCATATGAAAATCAGTGCATATGAAAATCTTGTATGCATACAAGAAGATGAAGATGACAAATAATAATTGTTTGTTTACAGCAGGGGTAGGCAACCTTTCCCCTTTAAGGGCTGAGGGACTTCAGCTCCCAGAATCCCAGGAGCTATTGGCTAACATGGGACTATTGGCCAACATGGCTGAGGCTTCTGGGAGCTGAAGTCCCTCGGCCCTTAAAGGGGAAAGGTTGCCTACCCCTGGTCTACAGTTATTAATTACAACTCTACTAGTTTGACTCCATTTGGTGTATTGTAATCCTAATGTATATTCATTATGTTTTGATATAATCAGATTACCAAGCAGTCTAAAAACAGTGATCATTCTTACCTTTACAACAATTGGGCCACTCTGAGGAACATTAATATGAACTGTTCTCTTTTCATCCTTGATTTGCTCAGTCTCCTTATTATTGTCTCTGAATTTGGCCAAAAAATTCAACTTTGCTTCTTGTAGCAATTTGCTTTTCAATTCTGGTAAGAATCTGATAATGAAAAGTGTCACCATATCATAACCAAAGATCATTGAGTCCAATTGCTTCTTGATCCCTGTATCAACTCTCATCTCCCTCACATGGCAATCAAAATATATTCTACAGTGTACAATGCAGAAAAAAGTTTATAGAGCAAACATTTATGGTTAATATTTGATATAACCCTTTGTTCAGCTTCATTCCCTGCCATATTACACATAAGCAAAATGTATATAACAGAACTAAAAAGCTTGCCAACCACAACACATCTGTTCTACATCTCTGTTGGGGCCTTGAACTAAAGGCCTTCAAAGAGAATTTGCTTGTAATTGTATGATATTCTATACAAAATGTTTCTTTCTCTCTGGGAAATATATTCCAACTTTCATGATGTGTTTCATTCAAAATAAATTATGTAACACTATATTTATTGTATTACAAAGATGAAAGATTCCTTCTTGTCACAGTACTTGAATAAAATATTTAAGGTTTGAGGGGAAAAAATAAATATCTAGCTAAAATTGCAAAAACTTTACTGAACAGGAGCCATATGTACATGAGTAGTTGGGGGGGGGGGGTTTGCCTATTATCAAGTCAGGAAAAAAAATCATACATTTAGTTGGCCAGTTAGTTAAAACACACATACACACACACACAGAGGAATTAACTTAAAATTATACTGATTTCAATGCAATTCATTTCCAAATACTATATGTGCACTTGAAATTACAGTGTTCACCTCCAGTCCAGTCATGTGTATGCAAACAGACATCCAAACACCAGTTGTCTTACTGGGCTTCCCTCCATCCACCCAAAGCAAGTAACAAACAGAATTTGGTGCCTGGAGCACCTTTCCCTCCCCCCCAAAATCAAAAGACACTCAGGATGTGTGTATGTTCTGTGTAATGTCCACATACAGACAGGTAGAACAGATGAAAAGTGAGCATGGCAGCCTTTAGATCAGAGTGGACAAAGGGCAATAGTTTAAGTGCTGGACTGCAATTCTTAACATTTCCCACCATTTGCGATGCTAGCTAGGGCAGATGGGGGTGGGCTCAATAACATCTGGAGAGCCCAGCTCTGCTTTAGAGTGTTAGTCACTTGTTGAGGAGAGATTGAAGCCATGTAAGTTATTTCCTGCCAAAAAGGGGATGAACACTATCTGACCTGATGCTACCTACCATCTTCTTTGGTGATGGGATCTCCTTATATTTATCAATGCCATGATCATTCAAATATAGCTGTACTTTCCAATGGGGCTTTTGGGGATTCATTGGTTTTCAGAAACTTATATCCATTCATACACTACCAGTTCCAGCCCCCAGTGCCACTTGTACTTAAACATTAATCCTGCTGAAGAGTCCAGAAAGCAGGTTTTCCCTCTGCCCATGTGTACTGCCAGAGCCTGGAACTAGGTACAAATTAACTGGTCACTCATAATAAATTCCCATTTCCAATAATGATGTGGCTACATTACACTGTGATTTCAACTTAACACCTGGATGTAAATATCACCATTGGAGGCCCTCCACTATGCGCCCCTTGTGCATGAGGTGAAGCAGGTTAACTTCAGAAGAGAACCTTTTCAGTGCTGAAGTACAAAAGAGAGAGCCCTTTCCTCTGTGGAATGCCCTCTTGAAAGAGGCTCACCTGGCACAAACACTACAGCCTTTCTGGTGCCAGGCAAAGGGTTTCTAATTCCCTCAGACATTTTAAGAAATACTTTCAGTGATTTTGATGTTTGTTCCTAATTCAACCTGGCTTTATACAGTCTAATGTTTTCACTCCCTGCTGCTCGTTTTTGCTTGCTTTTATGTATTCTTGTCTCAATCTTGTTTTATTATTGCATTACTGGTATACAGTAGTATTGACCAGGGAAGTGAAGTTTAAAATGCAGTAAATAAATAAAGACACAAGGGATAACCTCTCTTTTTAAGGTGTAACAGCAATGTTTAACATTATGGCATTGTGAGCCTACTAAATGATAAAAGAAAATTTAACATGGTTCAAGTACAAGCTCACAACTTGTGCTCTGTTGTATGTGCAAAGGATAATATGGACAGATTATTTTTTACCACAGATTGTCAGTTTGTAGCATTCAGATTTTTTTAAAAAAATAATAGCTAAAAAGTAACAAATCCAGCTACTTTTGGGAGAACAGGAAAGCAGAGTTGCTTTTTAAAATGCTTTCTGTAACAGTAATTAACAGTTGCTGGCAGATTAATGGCAACTAACTAGTTTCAAAAAGTAATTCTTTGAGCTAAATGTATTGCATTTAGCTTTCTTTTCCTTGCTTAATTCCTAACTGCAAGCAGCAGATACTTATTTAAGGAATGTTTCCCAACTCAGAAGCTTTGATTTCCAGGTAGTTTTACAGACATAGATCTCTAGAGATCATGAAAAGCTATGGAACCCACCCAAAGACATGGAGTACCTCTACATTTGATAGTCCTGATGAGAAATCTTACTAGGGACAAGAGACCACTGTCAGAACAGAATCTGGAGAAACTAGTAGTTCCCAATAGGCAAAGGAGTCAGGCAAGACTGCATCCTATCACCCTATTTGTTCAACTTATATGCTAAAAACATCATAAGAAAAGCAGAGTTAGAATCAGAAGAAGAAGGAGTGAAGATAGGAGGAAGAAACATCAACAACCTAAGATACGCAGGTAACACCATAATATTGGTGGAAAACAGCATAGACTTGGAACAGTTAATAAGGAAAGTTAAAGAGGAAAGTGAAAAGACAGATTTAATTCTGAACATAAAGAAAATAAAAATAATGACCACAGAAGAAATATATAAATTCAATCTAGACAATGAAGAAACTGAAAGAGTTAAACAATTCCTATCTATCTAGGAACAAACATTGACCAGAATGGTGACTGCAATAAGAAGAAGGATAGGAATGGGATGGGCAGCTATGAAAGAACTAGAAACGATCCTGAAGAGTAAGGACATACAACTAAGCATTAAATTCAGAATTGTTCAGGCCATTGTATTCTCCATCACTATGTATGGATGTGAGAGCTGGACAGTGAAGGAAGTACACAGAAAAAAGATCAACTCATTCAAGATGTGATGCTGGAGAAGAGTACTTAGGGTACCATGGACAGCCAAGAAGACAAACAAATGGGTCTCCCTGAAAGCCACAATGATGAAACTGAGGCTGTTGTACTTTGGCCATATAATGGGAAGGCATGGATCACTAAAAAGCCAATAATGCTAGAAAAGGTAGAGGGTAGAAGAAGGAGGGGAAGACTGCAGACCAGATGAATGGATTCAATCGAGGGGTTATGGGCATGGGCTTGCAGGACCTGTGTAGAGCCGTGAAATATAAGGATATTTGGAGATCTCATCCACAGGGTCACATGAGTCAGAAATGACTTGCGGCCAGCTAACAACAACCACCACCCTTCATTTGAGCATAATGTGGAAGAAAGGGGTGGGGAAAACCAGAATAGGTTTAAAACATAACTCCATTGTTTCCTCATTCCAAGCTAACTCCCCCAGAAAATCTAGCCTGCTCCTATGTTTTCCAAAAATAAAATATTTGAACCCTCATATATTGTCATAGTATTGGGGAAGCATTTTCCTCATGTCTAATTTTTTCTGCTGGCTCATGCATGGGGAAGTCATTCATTACTTCATTGAATTAATCATTATTGGTCACATTACAGGCTTTGGCCAAATGTTTGCAACATTTGGACAGATGCAATTATACATAACTGAATTTGAAATGAGTTTTCAGTCTGAAACCTAGTCAGAAAATCAGGTTTCTCAGAAAATAAACATTGTTATTTGAACATGAGAAAATATACCATTTCAGCTACTGTAGTGAAGATATTTTGACACACACAAACCCCACTTGCTGCATCAGCAAGCTAGCAGTAAATGCCCATTTGTCATGCAAAAAGCCACTTATTCTGAAAGGCTTCAAAACAAATTCTGACACTTCAGTTCAAATTGCTTACTTTTCAACAAAACCATCTCTGGTGAAATATTCATGCTGTAGTAAATCAGCAGATGATATCCTATCTGCAGGATCCATTTGTAAACAAGCCTAGAAAATAATGGAGTTATTATTTTAGAAGGTTGTTTTTAGATTATATACAATATTTTAAATAAATACTGATCTGTGAAATCATTTCTGCCAGTTTTTTCTTATTTCCCACCATTATTATAAAAATTCACATTTTTATTTTGTTATTGTCTCGAAACAACACACTGTATAGCTATAAACAGAGGTCAGATTCCCTTTAAGATGGATTTGTGTAGAAGTACTTAAAATATATCTAGTCTTCATTTTTGAAATGATCCCTAATGATTTATATACTTCAAGCAGCCGGGCCTATTTTACAGAATAAGAAATGCTGATTTGCAGATCCTTAACTTTTTCACTAATCAGGGCTGTGAGATTTGGAAAGCAGTCTGAATTTTCATGATAGGACATATGGACTGACATGGACACTTATTAGATGACACCTGTAATGGATGACAACTCAATTAATCATTCCTCAGTCTGATGGCCTATAGATGTATTGGAGCATAACCACCATCATCTTCAAACTTACATTGGCACTAGGGCTAGTAGCAATATGCAGCACTGCTCCATAACTTCTGTCTGTCCAGAAAAGTGGCAAGCATGTAAAGAATATGTCTAAAGTAGTATTATCAAGTAGCTGCTTTATATTTATCAAATAACAATATTTCCTGGCATTACAAAAGTGAACCCAATTTGCCAAGGGATGATTAACCTAATTAGCCAAGCTAAGAGTTACATATTCAAGTACATTTCCATTTTCTTCATTCCTTAATATTTTCAGTTTTTTTGAGAAGTATATTTTTCGACCCAATTCAATGCCTTTGCAAAACTAAGACAAAGCAGGGTTCCCAATAATCAAAACTACTACTTGGGAGTTTTGGAGGAGAAAAGGTTTTCTGTTTGTATTGCCAATGAAACTGAACACGCAACAAAACTGTGCAGAGAACAAACTGAAACTACCACAACATCTCAGCATTTTGGCCAGCATGATTACTGGTTTGTGAATACTATAATTCTGTCATTTATAGAAACTCGGGCTTCACGGCCTCTCATTGAATGAATGAGAGTCTTAATTTCCTTGAAACATTAGCACAAAAGAAAGTACAGCTAGTAAGGACACTTTATTACGACAAGGCTCATTACTTCTTGCTGAATCAAGTACTTTAGACCTTTGTTCAAGTATGAATGATAGCAGTGCAATACACATTATTACAAGGGTGCCTGGCATTGCAGTGCCATTAACAATTTGTCACATTTGTAATGGAACCTTCGTTAATATGTACATAATTTGCCATTCGGATTTCAAGCTCAGAAACAGACACTTTGCCTAAAAGCATGTTTATAAAATGTGATTTTCAAGAACATATCAGAGAAAATAAATAGGCAATGTCTCTTTATAATTAAAATATTACAAGGAAACATAGGAATACATCGTTCAATTTGGCAGCAGAAAACAGGCTTTATTACACAGTTTTCATTTTGATTAATCTGAGCCTGGTTAATATAGTATGCTTCTTAGTTGCAAAAGAACCTTCCAGTGAGAATACAAGAGAGTGCAGAGCCAGAGCAAACCCCAGCCCTGCCCTGGAGCCAAGATACTACACAGCCCTGTGCCCATGCAGCAGTACCAGGGGCTTCTGTACCTTTGCTCTAAGCAATGCTGGCCTTGACAAGTAGCATGCACAGGCACAGAAGAAAAGATGATCCAGTATCTTAGATCTGGACAGGATATGGATTTCTGGACAGGATATGGCTTCAGGACAGGATATGGAGTTGAGACTGCCATGGTTGCTCT
>CM034703.1:236189113-236224552 GCA_020142125.1 Phrynosoma platyrhinos
CCGGGAGTTAGCCCCCTCTTCCTCCTCCAACTGGACTTCTCCAGCCGCCTCCTTTGGCCCCCAAATTGGGGGGAGGCCAAAGAGGAGGGGGGCCTCCATTGCTCCCCCCCCCACCAGGCTCCCTTGTTTCCATTTCTCCTTCACCCCCTTCTTTATTTACTTACATTTCCTGTTGGAGGAAGAGAAAGACCGAGAGGCCTCCCAGTGATCCCCAAATTCTGGTTCTCCAGGTGTTTTGCACTCCAGCTCCCAGAATCCCCAGCCCTCTCGGCCTAAAAATAGTCTGGGATTCTGGGAGCCGAAGTCCCAAAGGCCTGGAAGCTAGACAAAGGACTTAATAAAAAAAAGGGTGGCCAGTCACACTCTCTCAGCCTCCCAGGATGGTCGTAGCATACCCTTCTCTGAAGAAACCTTGCCGAGGAAGCCTCAGGAGGGTAGGTTCGCTTTAGATCCTGGTATATAGTTTTATTTTTTGTTGTTTTAATGAGTTTTAGTATTTAGTTTGGCCGTGGAGACCCCCCTGGGTGACCTTGGGTAAGTCACACTCTCTCAGCCTCAGAGGAAGGCAAAGGCAAACCCCCTCTGGACAAAACTTGCCAAGAAAGCCCCATTATAAGTTCACTTTAGGGTCACCATAAGTCGGAAAGGACTTGAAGACACAACAATAACAACAGCTTCCCTTCCCTTAACAAGGGCAGCCATCCCAAAAGAGAGAGAGAGGAGGTGGATCTGTCCCTTTTGAGGAGGGATCCCAGGGGTTTCTCTGTCCCTCCTGGGCACTGACACAACTTTTTGTGTAATGAAGGTCTGGAGGATAGAAGTGGGTTGGAGTGGGCTAAACATGTGAGAAATAACAGATCTCTGGGACAGCTCTGGTTGGGGGGACTTGACAAGGATGCCAGTTTGTTTACAAGATGTTGGGGGCATCCTTTGTACATAAGTTGTTGTTGTTGTTTGCCTTCAAGTCGTTTCCAACTTACGATGACCCTAAGGAGGCCTTATCATGGGGTTTTCTTGGCAAGATTTGTTCAAAGGGGATTTACCTTTACCTTCCTCTGAGGGTGAGAGAGTATGACTTGCACAAGGTCATCCAATGGGTTTCCATGACCAAACTGGGATTCAAACCCTGGCCTCCAGAGTCCTAGTCCAACTCTTTAGGTCAGGGGTAGGCAACCTTTCCCCTTTATGGGCCGAGGGACTTCAGCTCCCAGAATCCCAGGAGCTATTGGCCAACATGGGACTATTGGCCAACATGGCTGAGGCTTCTGGGAGCTGAAGTCCCTCGGCCCTTAAAGGGGAAAGGCTGCCTATCCCTGCTTTAGGTGAAGAAATCGTCTGGGTTCTCTCCTTCAGCCCACTTCTTCCAAGCTCTTGGACACAAAAGTGACCTTTGCTGCCTTGGAAGACTGAAATTAAAAATTTTCCTTCTTCACAAGTCCAGGCAAGAGGACTGGAGTTGTTACATAAAAGGCCCAATCAGCTTTTTGGAAATAACGGTGACTTATTTTTTAAAAAATAAAATAAAGGAAGGGTTTTAAATCAGTTCAAAATACAGTACACACTTTATTCTTTCAGTTTAATGGAGTTTCACTTACTATGCTCTCCATCTGCTAATTTCAGAGCATCTTGCCAATGCAGTGCTTCAAAAATAAAAGGAGCCATTGTTGGAGCCTCAGGTTTCCCATTGAGTTAACCATGGAGCTGTAAATAAAACTTCTTCCAAGCCAGTGTCCTCCTGTTCCTTCTCTTCCCTTGGCCATACGGACTCTTTTAATCCCACATATGTGCTCCAGAGGAGAGTTTCATTGCATTTGAAACTTGCTCCATTATATTCCCTTAAGTTTATGCAAAGAGAGAATTGGTATAAAAAATCTGTTTTGGAAAATAAGACTCTGAAAAGTGGGTTGGAAGATGTTATAACTGAAGGGAAGTCTGGAAAACTGGGGAGAGAGAAGCCTAGGAATTTTTATAGCCAGCTGTTTTCTTCTTATGTAGTTGGGCAAAAGGCAGTTATGCTTTAAAACGCTATTTCAGTCATGGCATGTAGGAAACGTTGCTCCTCACAAGGAAACCACTTCATTGTCTCTGGTCCAAAACAGAAATAATCCAGTTTGCGATCGCTTTAACTGCCCTGGCTCAGTGCTAGGGAATCCTGGGAGCTGTAGTTTTGAGAACCTCTGTCAGAGAGCTCTAGTGCCACAATAAATTCCAATTCCCAGGATTCCCTGACACTGAGACAGGGCAGTTTAAGCGGACTCAAACTGGATTATTTCTGCAGTATGTTTTGGACCTCTGTTGCTTGGCGGAAGTTATGATGTTCCCGTGTTTGCTTTCGGCTACTTCCTATAGTTGTTCCTTGTGCTTAGCTTTTACTGACATCTGGAGGCATCTGTAGAGGTTATGCCGAAGTTAGCAAAAATAATAGCCAACTTCTTTTTTTCTCAAGCAGGCTGCCAGGAAAGGCAAGCTATCCACAATGACTTTCCTGGCACTGCATATGGATTCCACAAAGAAACCTGTACAGCTCCTACGAAATCACAATTTATAACACTTAAAAAGATTTAGATCACTACGTCAACATAGCAAATCGTTTCCTTGTAATTTTAACTGACTCAGCTGTAAGGATATCAGGCTTGGTTTTAGGCTGGAATTGGCAAGACTGACTTTATGAATGGGCAACTATTTCAGGCTGGGATTATGCCTTAGCTGCTGAGTCAGCATAGGATAGCAGATTCTTGCCTCACTCCCAGTACATTAAATGGGGTTATGCCAACACAACAGGACGGGTTGGTGTAGTTACATTGTCAGTAGTGCAGTGGCGATATGCAACAGTATTCGAATCCCAGACAGTTTTTCTTGAGAACATTGGGGCTTATTTAAAAACAAATGTGTTAAAATTAATTTCAGGAATTGGATATTCTTGCACATTTATCATTAATGCTCAACTGAGCTCTGTGAACCAGCTTTTAATACTGCCTCATTGCTTTTAATAGCTATTTCGATACAGCTAGAAGGCTCAACAGTTATAGGTATAACTTCCAGACTTTTCTGTTGGCTTTATAGTTTAATGTCTCTCCTGAGACACGCTGGCGGTGGATTCAGAGGCACTGATAATGTGAAGCAGCATTAAAAATAGGTCTCCAAAAGCACTAAATGAATATGGACTGTGTTCATGAAAGGTTTTGAAGAACAATAACAAAACATTTTAAGCAGTTCTTGGCCAGGATTTGCACAGCACTTAATAAATTTCATTTGGTCTTAGTATTATGTGGCCTAAGATGGCTCCTTTGGAAGAAGTGTAGGAAATACATGTTTTCTATAAAGCAAGGAGTGTGTTTCCTTTGGCTGTCACCAACCAGCATGGCTAATGGTAAAGGTGTAATTGTTGTTGTTGTTGCTGCTCTTGTGTACCTTCAAGTTGTTTCCGATTTATGGTGAACCTATCATGGGATTTTCTTGGCAAGATTTGTTCAGAGAGTTGAAATCCCAAAATATCTGTAGGGGCATCTAACCCTGCTGTAAAAGATCAGCCAAGGCAATCCTTAAATCACTTGTTTTGTAAAACTGTTGAAGAAGACATTGTAAAAACTCAATAGGAAAATACATGGCAACAGAAATTTCAAAATGGAATGCATTTGTTCTAAAATATATTCTGGATAACTGGATTTAGCAAAATGACCAAGAAAAGAGGTGAACTGTATGCCCAGAGAAAACCCTCAATTCAAAGCTTACCTCAGCTATTGGCAATGACTAGTGTATATGAAGCCTCTGGAATATTTGAAATCCATCCTAGAATGCTTAATTATTATTTGTTCAAAACATCTTGAATTAATGGGAGAAAGTATATTTGGATGGAATTATTTCGTTTAGGCTGGCATAGTCAGGAAAGGTCTCTATGGGTTCTGTGATCTCAAGTGAATTCTTTGCGTGTGAAAGCCCAGTTTGGGCTGCAATATCTTTATAGCTAAGGGCTTTTCACAGCATGGTATTCCTGAAGCTTTAAGATCTAAAGCTATCTTTGAACAACACATGGGGCTTAATGCTTAATGCTTAGGCCTGGGCTGGCATGCAAGCTGACTGTTGGGTAGCAAGCAACAAGTCACATTCCTTTACTCCCTAGCCAAGGTTTTGGATCGCCTCTGCTGTTGACATTAAATTGATTGAACTGAGCATGCTTGAAGAACAGCTATGTAAACACAGGAGCTAGAAACTGCAGACTGATGACACAGTGTTCATAATTTCTCATTATCCTTCATGCAACTCTATTGTAAGTGTTGCTTCCTGATCAATGGAAATGTGCCTGTTTGGTGTAGTTGTTATTCATTTACTTTTAAAATATATTTTGTTGCGCTCTCTCTCTCTCTGTTCAAGTCACCTGTTGACTTATGCCGGCCTCATGAATTTAATAGGGTTTTCTTAGGCAAGGAATACTCAGAGGTGGCTTTGCCAGTTCCTTCCTCTAAAGCAGGGGTAGGCAACCTTTTTGAGCTCGGGGCCGGGTTGCTGTCCCTCAGACAATTGGCGGGCCGAAGCAAAATAATAAAATAATAAAAATAAAATAAAATAAAATTTAAAAATATGCATGCACACTCTCTCAGCCCCAGAAAAGCCATAATGGCAAAACCCTGTGGAGATTTTGCCAAGAAAACCCCAAGAACAAGTAATAACAACAATAATCAATATCATCATGGGGGGGCAGGACCAGCCTGGGGCCGGTTCAAAGGCCTCATGGGGCCGCATCCGGCCCCCGGGCCGCAGGTTGCCTACCCCTGCTCTAAAGTATAAGCTACAGCATGTGTTGTTGTTGTTAACTACTCCTGAGTTGACCCCAACTTATGACCACCTTGCGGATGACTATTACATGCCTTTTAATTGATTATCCCTTATGCTGACCGACCCTATTGTGGAGGGTTTTTTTGGCTAGATTTATTCAAAGAAGGTTTGCCATTGCAGTTGCTGTATCTTCTGAATATAGCCTACAGCAACTGCTATTCTCTGGTGATTTCCCTTCCAAGTAGGACCCAGGCTTGACCCTGATTAATGTTAGAGGATCTGATGCCTTCAGGCTACTTAAGCAGCCTTGTTAAGGTTATTAAGAGAATGCTTTGCATTGTGTCAAATCTATTTTCCTGCACAAAAGCTCTCTAATTGAACAAACACAGTTAAGGAAGTATCATGAATACCAGAATATTTGTGTATAATGGTGACATCACTGGGTAGCAAGGTTAAGGGAAGGGAGGCTCCTTTGTTGTATGGTGTAAGGTTACAGAGGTCATATTTGCCACGTGGAAGGAGTTGATGCTGCTATCTGTTCAGCTTGTCTGTAAGAGATGTCCTCTTAATAATCCAGTTTAAGGGACTGAATGACCTACAAAGTTAAGATGCTTCCTGGCTGTGCAGAGGAAAAATGCACGGGAGGTTTTGGGAATGGGGTAGCATATGGAGGTGGGTTGAAATGGAATAGCAAAGCATACTGAAGCCAGACTGTTCTACTTTCCAAAATAGAACAGCACAGTTTAATTGTATTGCAGTAAAGAAAGATTCAAGAGTGTTTAGTGCCCCCATACACACATTTGTATCTCTTTCAGTATTTTTCTGTGTGTGCCTTGAACAGATAGAATGTCTCCTTTGTTAGTATGTGACTTTAAAAACCAATAGTTATCACCCAGGTAAAGTCTTTATCTAGGCTATAAAATTCCTATTTTAATAGTTTGATTTAAATCCTGACTAGCATCTTTCTTAGTAAGGAGAATGCTTATGTTTTCTATTTTCTTAGTCAAAGCTCTCGTTTTCTTTGCAAGAATAAGCTAATACTTGATTACTGATTCAACTTTGATTATTGGTAATATGCCTAGTTAATATGTGTATGTACTGTTGATTTTGATGTTTGTGTTCTGTTATTTATTTATTTATTTATTTAAAGATTACAAGAAGACCCACCTGTGGGGGTCAGTGGTGCACCATCTGAGAACAATATAATGCAATGGAATGCAGTTATATTTGGGTAAGTGAAGAATTTCATCAATTCTGAGGAAGATTTATATATTCTTAGTACCTCATTCTTTGATAGACCTCTACGACTGCTAAATAAAAATAATGAAACAATTGAATGCACCTTGGAGAATGTATTTTAAGTAAATTCTCTGTTCCCCTAGTTGTCTGTATAGCAGTGCATCATGGGACATAAAGGCTTCTGTTAGTTTAAGGATTGTTTTAACTTTATATATAAATGTGCAAGCATAGAATGCTGTGTATTAAACATGGAGCAGGCTGTCATTTAAATGTTCGTAATGTTTGGGACAGTGGCCAATATTCTGTTCAGCATATATGTAGCATGAATATGTGTTCATTCATTTAAGCTAGATTGTGCCATTGCACAAGTGATTGTACAAGGCAAATCTCAAGCTAACAATCCCTTATGGTACAACTGCCTACATTTAGGGACACCTCTTACTTACATTTCACATTTATGCAAATTAGGGAAGGCACAACTACTTGTCAGCATGGTGCACCCACTTTTTAAAATGTGTTTCAGATTCCATCTTTCCACCAGGTCTAAGAAAATGCAACAACTGCTGGCACAGTATGAATTATGCCAGCATAAGTACACAAAGATAATCTGGCCATTGTCTGAAAATCTTGTGACCGCATCGACATGCAGAACTCTTGTTTTAGGCAGACCTTATCAAAGCAAATGCAGTGAAGTTTTCAGAGCCAGCCTAGAATTGTCTTCAGGAAAATATTCTACAGTTACAGTTTTATGGAAACCTAAATTGTAGTAAAACAGTTATAAAAAAGAGTTCTGTTTTAATTCCCCCACATTAAAGGAGTTTTTCTATAAAGCTCTTTTTTCTTTCAGGCCGGAAGGGACTCCCTTTGAAGATGGTAAGTTCTTTAATCTTCATTTTCCTGTTGCTTGCCATTTCTTGGAACACAAAAAATAGTGTATTGTATTAGCTTCTGTTAGCTACATTTGATGTCTGAAGTGGTTATTATTTAGGTCCAACTTCAGTAAAAAAAACAAAAAAATACAGGAAAAACTAGGAAACATTACCCAAAGATCTATGTATCATAAATGTATGCAAATGTCTTGTTTCTCAAGAATATAAATCAGGGGTGGAAATGGTGTGATTTTCTAGATATCTTGGTCTGTATTTGCCATCATCCCTTACCATTGTTTATGCTGTCTAGGATTGATGGGATTGCAATCTGACAATATCTGGAAGGCCACACATTTCCTATCCCTGCTATTCACATTCAGAAACCCATTATTCTAATACATGTGGACCAAAAGTATATTTACTTAAATGTAGATATATAAACATTTGTTGTGCCATATGCTAACAATGTATGTACATCTCTGGATTCTTTGTCCATGGATTCAACCACCCACTTCTTGAAAATATTCAGAAATATATACATTCCAAAAAGCAAGTCTTGATTTTGCCATTTTATATAAAGTTCACCATTTTACTGTGCCCTTATATGGAAGAAAACCCAGCAGATACCAAGGACCCACTGTATGTGCCTTCAAGTTGCCTCTCAACTTATGTCAATGTCAATTCCATGGATTTCATAGGGTTTTCTTGGGCAAGGAATACTCAGAGGTGGTTTTGCCAGTTCTTTCCTCTGAAATATAGCTTACAGCACCTGGTATTCGTTGGCATCCAAATGCTAACCCCAAATCAATAGTACTTGTATCAGTGAAACAGGGCTGAAGCAGACTGCCTGGAAGGAGCAGCCTCTGGCCCTGATTGCACTGGGACCATAGCAACCACATGGCCCGCTTCCAAAGCAGGCCACTGCCACAGTCCCAAATGGGCTGCTGGCAGGAGCAGATTAAATTCGCTCCTTTTGGGCCAGCTTTTCCTGGCTTGGTGCAGCCTTGGAGCAGCTTTCAGCTGTTTTAGGGGCATGCGTCATGTAAATGCCATGCCCCCAAAGTGGCTGGAAGCAGCCTTATTTGGCCTGTGCGTTTTGGGCCATAAATGAAGCTATCTATGACAGATTGCATGTGGGACTGCCACCCAAGTGGAGAAAGTGGTGATTCTGATGACTTCTTGATGTTGGTCAAGAAGAGCTCTGAGCCCCCCGTGATTTCTGTCTTCATTAAGAATAGCATCTTAGCCAAAATGGACACCCTTCATCAACAGGCTACGATCCAAAGAGCCACATGGTCAACAATGCATGACCAAGGGACCTTTTGACTTGCATTTCCTGAATAGAAGTCTTTTGTGATAGATGGCAAATTGCTTTTGAAAGTGGGATGTGTTGCTCCTCCTCCCTCAGTTCTGCTGTTGATACTGGTTTTCATCAAGACACTCAAGACATGGAACAGAGCACTCAAATGTAACTGTTGATGGGCAGCTTAGCTCTCTTCCAGGCCTGAACACCAATTAACTGGTGTTCTATTTGATTTTGAAAAGAATAGATTGAGGAGGGGGGGGGTAGAGAGAGAAAGAATAATATACATGTCCAAGGCTGAGGCCTAAAACCAGACCTTCAAGCTCCAAATCATCTGCTGTATTCAGCACAGCCACCTGGATTTGGGGAGTGTTTGAAGGATCAGTTTACATCTCTGAAAACATTGTGTTTGTGGTTTTCTTTCTTTCTTTCTTTTGGTTATAGCACATGATACTGATTCATTTTTTGTTATATGAAAATAAAAACAACTGGATAGTCCCTTGAACATATCTGTATATAAAACTGTCCTAGTTAAAATAACCACAGTAAAGTGTGGGAATGTTCTGGCATGGCTTAAACAGACTATTTTAGCCACCTGTTTTTCATGTTTAAGTGTTGTGTCTTACAGAATTATTTTTTAAAAGCAGAAAGTCTGCTTCATTACAAGCAGTTGCATAGATTTTTTTCATGTTTTTTTTAAAAATCTGTATACATAATTTATTGCAACAGGCCCAAGGATTGAAAATGTTTTTAACGACAAAGATATAATTGTTTTTAATAAATTTAAAGTTTAATGATTGACACTGTTATATATTAATACCCAAGTCCTATAAAGGGGGTAGGTATCTTATACTAACTTTTCATGTAAATCACAGTAGGTTTATGGTCAAGACTGCTTAAATTTGTATGTTTCTTGATCATATCACTTGTGGCTGAAACATGGTAGTGATAAAGGGAGTAATTTTTGTAAAGATTCCTGGAAAACACTACTTACAGGACATCATGTGTGTCTCTTGTGTTTAACCTGAGATCCTGTGGTCTTATTCACGCAATAGCACTGACATCTAAATAAATAAAAGTGTTTAGAATTACTTTGGAAGAGAATCTTTCACTGAACAATCTTTCTTAGATTCTCTCTCAAAATAAAACTTTTTTTGACATGTGCTCTTTAGATTAGGAGAGGGCAAAATATAGACCTCCCTTTTTGTAGGATGGCACCCCCGGCATACCTCCCCATTGGACAGGCTAGTTGGGGCTGGTGGGAGTTGCAGTCCTATTACATTTGAGAGGCTTCTCTTCACCCCACCCCACTTTGAAGAAAAGTTCATTTAGAGGGAGCATATCTATCTATATGTATTTTTCCCCAAGAGAGGGTTTTATTTTTTTTAAATTAAATGTTCTTTTCTGTTCTTTTTTTTTTCTTTCTTTCTCTTTGTGCACACAAATTTGTTGATAGTTGAGTACTTACACTGTGGTGTCGTTTCTATTCCATAATCTCTTGAGATATTAAGAGGATGTTGATGTTGTTTTCTATTAATAGCTGTGTACTGCAGTTTTTAGCAGTGTTTGAAATAAAAATAAACTCTTGGTTTAATACTATTTTTAGAGTAGACCCAATTGTTAGTTTATTTTAGAAATACATTGTATGACTAGGAACTACCTCAAAGTAACTTGATGAGGTGAGATACAAATATATTCAAAATGTAAAATGCTACGTTTTTTGGCTCTTTAAAATAGTGTCATGTATGTGATTTCTACTTTTGTTTTCCCCTCTTCCTTTTTCTTTACACAGGTACCTTTAAGCTAATAATAGAATTTTCAGAAGAATATCCAAATAAACCTCCAACTGTTAGGTTTTTATCAAAAATGTTTCACCCCAATGGTAAGTATTCATGATGGTTCAGGCATAAAACATGGCAGTATTGTATTATTTTCTACCCATCCTTATAAATTGCTGAACATAGTCTTCAAGGCAACTGCTTAGCTCAGAGGCTCTTCACTGCCTGCAAGCTACAGTTGTTGGTTGTTCTTAATTTATTTCTGAAGGGCCTAATATATTTAGATATGATACAGAGTTATAAAAAGAAATACTGTGAGTCTAGAGGCTCTTAGTCTGAAGAAAGACTGGTCCTTCCTTAGGAAATAAGCTTAAAATTAAATAAAATTACTGCTTTATGTGGAAGCCCACAACTTGCCATTAATGAGAAAGAACACACACTCTGGTATGGTGGACATTTATTTTCCCACTGTTTTGGAATGAGTTGGATATCAAGATAGTTCTCCTGCCTGTATGTTGCTGCATATTGGGGGGGGGAAAACTGAGCTGCTATTAATCACATGATTCTAATAAGTCTTAATAAAAATAAATTATAAATAATCAGTATGTTTTACTGATTCTTTACTGTTCTTCTTCATAGAGCCTTCATGAATGGTATAAGTCGTTCTCCTGATTTGCACTGGTGTGAGATTTGTTATAGGCTGCCCTATTGTTAACTTGTAAATGGAGGAAATTCTTCTTAGAAATAAATTATGTACCCTTCTTTACTAGGAAATAAATAAATCCTATTTAATTCTCACCTTGCAGAGATTACTAAACTGTTCAACATGAACTGAAGTAGTGGTGGCGCAGTGGTTGAATGCCTGTACTGCAGCCACTCACTCATAGACCCACAAGGTTGCGAGTTAAGTACTAGCCAGGGCTCAGGCTAGACTCAGGCTTGCATCCTTCCAAGGTCACTAAAATGAGTACCCAACTGTTGGGGGGCAATGAGCTTACAGTTGTAAACCGCTTAGACATCCCATAGTACGATATGAAGCGGTATATAAATGAAGCTGCTTTTCTTTGCTGTATCTCTGGGAAAATAATATTACTGTCTTTTTCAGTGTTTGGACAGAATCAAGTTGAAATAACAGTGGTTTAATTCTAAAACCTTTTATTTTAGTATATGCAGATGGTAGCATATGTTTAGATATCCTTCAGAATCGCTGGAGTCCAACATATGATGTTTCATCTATTTTAACATCAATTCAGGTAACTATTAAATAATCTGTGGATCTACTCTTCACTAGAGCAGAGGAGGGATTGCTAGCTCTTCAGCTGTTTGCTATAGTTAATAGTTTGAACTGTTTGTATTCACCATGTAATTATGTAGGATTCAGAAACATCATTTGGCAGAATTGTTATGATAGATGTAGAGTGTGGCACGCTACTTTTTAAAAGTTATTAGATACAATAGTGAATCTAAATCCAACACAAAGTTAGGTATCCATAAGCTCATAAAAATCAATAGCTTTCCAAATACTGTATTAGATTGAAGCCATATTTCTAAGAGCCCTCAAAAATAATTAGTTACTTGTAGCTATAATTTTTAAAACCAACTCTTTACATAAATGTGCTGTGCTGCTTTCAAGGTGGGTTTGGGATGGGTATTGTCAGATGTATTCACAACATGTGTGTCTCCCAATGCAGGATCTTGGCCCATATTTCTAACACCAAGGCACAAACTAGTTAATTTTGATTAGTATTTTGATGGGGGGGGGTTTGCCCTGTTTTGCTGATAAGGCTAATAGATAGTTCTCTGCATTTTTGCCCCTCCTTGGTTTCTCACCCTCTAGTCACTGCTTGATGAACCTAATCCAAATAGTCCTGCCAACAGTCAGGCTGCACAGCTTTATCAGGAAAACAAACGTGAATATGAAAAAAGAGTTTCTGCTATTGTTGAACAAAGTTGGAATGATTCATAAGAAATTACTACTTCGCTAACTGGCATCCTCATAATCATCATGTACAATTTAACTCGCGATAGGAAATGTTCCTGGAACTTCTCAAGTGCCACGTTTGACTTGCATACAGATGTATTTGCAAAAATAAGCCCTTCGGTTTCAAAACTCTACAAGCTTGTGTACCTTGATTAATGTAATTTTTATTGCATGTTATGACCTAAGTTATTGCTGCATAAATTTGTAATATATCCTGTTTGTATTTTTTTCAAAGTGTATAATGTTGGTGTGAAGTTTTCATGACAGAATATACATATTTTGTAAATCTGTACTTTTTTCAAAATACTGAATGCCTTATTTTTGAATTCTTTAGATTTTTAAATTGGACAAAATCACTTAACAGAGTTTTATATATAAAATATTTCATGTAAAGCTGAAATACATAACCTCAGTGCAAGACATTTCCTGTCACTTCTTTCAGTTTTCTTTCCATGGACTCACAGAATACTTGCATGCAGACTTAGTATAAAATGTATCTCCAAATAGTGAGGTTCTCTTTCATGCCTGCAGTCTAAAATTCTGCTCAGATAAGAAATTTTTTTTCTGGTGGTAAAATAACCTTACTGTTCTCAAAACTTCCCCCATTGATGAAGTAGTACATTGACCTTCATTAATGATGTGGGGGTTTTCTGGAGGCTTGTTTACATTTCTGTGGTTTTCTCTTGGGACTTTGATAAAGTAGGTACCTTCCTCCAGTTGTGTAAAGTAGATTAAGGTAAGAGAGAACTCAGTAAACTTCATGTCTGAGTGGCAACATTTAACTAAATTTTCCACATCAAGACCTAACATGGTTGTCACTGTGGTTGCCAAAGCAGACCCAGTGAGTAAATGCAGACAGTTCCACTGGTGCATAATTCCTACCAATGCCTTAGATATACAACTCCCCAACAGTGGTTTTTTGTACTATTGTGATTTTTACACATTCCACTTGGAAATTCTGTTGCCTTAGGGGAGATGAAGAAAAGTCGGGCTTGGGAATAGCATTAGGTAGTAATGGATATGAAGAAAAGTTTTATAGCCATAATGCCTGTATCTTTTTTTTTACTGTGCTTGACCTTAATTATTAATTATCAAGTATGGATTGATGGAAAATGTCCATTTTGGACCACATGCATGATGAAGCAAAAATGTAAGATTGTTTTCAAAACAGTTTCCCCTTTTCTGGTTAAGATAAAAGAATAATTTGAATATTTCATCTAAAACATTTTGAGCAATTCATAACCATCAGTAATTTATGAAATGCTGTTAAAGAAGTATGTGAGAACTGGGAGGGCTTGGTCATCTCTGAAACAGTCATCATCCTAGATCAATTCAGTCACAAGATTTTAATAATGTTGAAACACTTCTAGTATTTCTTTCCTGCTATGAGGTAGAAAACACATTTAGTATTCAAAGTTATGTTAAATACTAGAAAACATCCTAAATTAACCTTTGTGTATGAACTGATAACACTACAGCAAACCACCTTGGCACTATTCTTCATTAGGCAAAATCAATAGCTAGACACATGTTTTATTTATAGCCAGATTGGAAACTAAAGGTTTGGTACTAGATCATTGCAAGTATGTACTGCATTTGCACAAACAGTTCATTCAGTTTCCCTTATGGCTCTGCCTGTGTGATCTTTGTTATGGCTGAGGTCATATTTCATATTTATAAATAGTACTGATGTACTGATATCAGAATACCTGTTACTATAACAACCTCATTAGCAGGCATATCAGGTCATTTAAGGCCTGGTTTTGCCAAACGAAAGAGAAACACTTCACTTATTAGATGACTTTCAAAGATAAGTAAGAAAAGTGGGAGAATATGATCAAATACCCAGAGGCCAAAATTATTTTCATATGAGGCTTTAAGAGGGGACAGTTACACAAGTGATTGCTTGTGTAGAAAACAAGGGACATTTTAATATTCTCTCATGATAATAAATATAAATGATAAAATTAAGATAGTGGATGTTAACAACCAACAGATGTTTCTTCTAAATTACCGTACAGTTTTACTGGGTATATTAAATAGCAGCAGTAACATTTTAAAAGAATGACTTTTTGTTAAGAGTATGAAAAGAAAAGCATGAGTGTTTTTTTAAGTTAAAAAAAATGTTAAGTGGCACCACTTTTCTTGACGTTAGCACAAGTTCCTGTTCTAAGATTATTCCTAAAAGGGTGTTGGCAAAAGGTTAAAGGGCAGGCAGGTGAGCAAAGATTCTGCACTGCAGCTAAATTTAGGGTTTTATAACGTGGTAGACAGCATGAGACTAGAAAGCCTGGAATTGTGCTATTGGAAGCAGATGGAAAGAACCACTGCACTGCTTATTTTTATTTATTTCATATATTTCTTAACTGCCCTTTGAGACCAATCTATGCTATAGTCCAGTAAACTTCCATTGATAAAAATTAGCCTGTTAAAAATGATAAAATGGACAATAATTCACATTATTGTGGCAGCAGAAAATAAACTCTTATTTAAGAGCTAGAGAAAACAGTTACATTTTAAATGTTCTTCAAGGCAGCCATAGAGGACATTCGTGTATCTCTGTGGAGAGGATTCCATAGGGTGCCAACACCAAGAAGGCACTTTCTGTAGTTTTTGTTATTATGTTGGAATTGGCAAGAAGTAGGACCTCTGCAGCAGTTTATAAGAAGGCATACAAATTTTAAATACCGTAATCTGGACACAAATAATATGGGCTTTAAATGTCAAAACACCAGCATTTGGACTGAGCCTAGAATTGCATTGGCAACCAATATACCTGGTGGAGAATTGCTATCTTATGATCATCTAGACCACAACATGGAGCAGCCATGTGCAGATAGAACTATTTAGCTGTGCCTTATAAGCAAGTGGACCAATAGCCCAACAACCCTTTCTCTCCATGAATGTCTTTCTGAAAGACGTGTTTGGGAGCAGGAGGGCGCTTAATCATTTCCCTGCCTCATTTCATTCCAAATTGCTCTCCCATCACCACATAGTTTCAAGAGGCCACTGAAATGTGTATTAAGAATGCCACAGGGGTGGGGCAGGGTAGGGAGCAAAGTCAATCCTCGGATAAAGTCAATTTGGAACAACATGGTGGGTTAGGAAAGTGTATTCCTCGTTGCCATCTTCCTGTTCTTCAGCACTCCTGCCGAGCGGTTTTCAAACAAGCAAAAAAAGCTGTTCAGTGACTCAGTGACATGCAACACACCATCTAGGACTTTCACAATTTTGTCAGAAAAACTTTGCTGTATAAAAGCATTTTATTTCCTTGTACAGTGGGCACTCCACATTTGTTAGAGTTAGAGGTGAAGGATCCCCGTGAATGTGGGAAAATAGTAAATAAAAAACACTATTCTTTTCACCAAGATAACAACTCTATAGGAACCTCCAGGTGCTCCAGTGCATCTCTATGGCCAACACCTGTCAGACGTAGATCATGGAATCATGCTGGAGAACATACAAATGCCTAGAGAAGTGTTTTCTCTAGGTTCTTCACAACTCTATGGTCAACATCTGGCAGAGTCACACTGGAGGACCTAGAGATTCCTAGAGAGAATATTAAAACCACAAATAATCAAATCTACAAAAAAAGCCATGAATGTGGAGGGCCAACTGTACAGTAGACTAAACTTTCATTTAAAATCAATCATATGTTTAAAACCATAGTACATCCTTCATAACATTACTGCAATGTCTGAAAACTCTTCTCTGACATCTGTTGCACAAAGAAAGAGTGGGGTATGGCTAGATGGAATGAAGCTCTGATGAGACCTAACCAGTATGGCCAATGGTACGAAATAGTGGTAGTGGTTACCCCAGAGCAGGGGTAGGCAACCTTTCCCCTTTAAGGGCCGAGGGACTTCAGCTCTCAGAATCCCAGGAGCTATTGGCCAACATCGGACTATTGGCCAACATGGCTGAGGCTTCTGGGAGCTGAAGTCCCTCGGCCCTTAAAGGGGAAAGGTTGCCTACCCCTGCCCCAGAGTATCGGAAAGCCTTACTGGCTTCTATGTCAGCAGACCTGTGAATCTTCTCCAGGTTTTAGTCCAAACTTGGAGCTTTCTAAGATGCTGAACACTAGCCTCCTAATAGGTTCAGCAACCTTGGATAGCTCTGTTAAAGTTCAGTCTAAAACCCAGAGCAGATTCACTACCACACTTTCATGGACACTACCAGCTGGCACAGTCCAAAGTGTCTAGTGCTTCTCCCTCCTTGACATAAAATGAGCCCCATAAGGCAGAAGTGAGACATGTGGCCTTCCAGGTCTCAAACAGCAACTCCCACCCACCATAGACAGTGTTACCAGTGGTGAGAGCTCATAGGATCTGAAGTCCTATCAGCATCTGGGGAGCTTCCTAACAGATGTTTCCCCATCACACGCAGGCATTCAGCATGCCAGGCCGTATGACCGCAAAAATGTGTGTGTGTGTTTGTAACAACAGAGGGGACATGGCTGTGTAATGCTTTAAAGATCACTCTGTCCATATATGCTGGGCTCAAAGGAAGATGTCCATTTAAATGTAAAGGATGAATACAGAGAAGATATATTTGTAAAAGAAGGAAGTTATTTGTTCTCTCCAGACGTGTTTGACTACAGCTCCTATAAGGCTGAAACGAATGGCAAATGGACAGAGATTATGGAAATTGTAGTCAAAAATGTCTGAAGGACACCTACTGCTTGTGTCTCTGGTATACAAGGCTTAAGCTTCCTATTACATTATTTGGTGGAAAACACAAGCTTACTTCAATGCATGGTGCGGAAACAACCCTTCATGTCTTGAACCTCAACCCTAGATCCAGGCATAACAGCTTTCACCCTTCCAGGTAGATGTGGCTTGTATTTCAATTCCAGAACAATCAGCAGCCTCTAGTATCCACTCTTCTCTCAGTTAAACAAGCTGCACCAAGGTAATGGTTTGCCTGATTTTGAAACAGATTTGACCTTCCTGAAAAAGAGTTGTAACATATATCCAATGAGATTGGAATATATGTTGAAAAATTACAACTTGCAACCTCTGTAGACACCAGACCTAGGACAATATCACACTACACTGCTGTAGCACTATTAGAACCAGTGCACAGTAACTTTGTGCAAAAACCTAAGTCCTCACAGACTCCACTGTGTCCTATAAAGAAAAAAAACAATCCTGAGAGCTTGAGTTGTGGGTGTGTGTCTGTTGTTTCATCCACAGCTGATTTGCTCCTAAAATGCATGAAGTTCACTCAGTGTGATCATTAGATCAGTGGTTCTCAAACTGGGGCAGGACCCCCAGGAAGGCATCAGAGTTGCAACAAGGGGGTGTGAGATTTGGATGCCCAGATCCCTCCAGCTCCTCTTCCAAAACTTTTATGTGTAAAATGTACACATGCATTGAGTTAAATATTGAATTTACTTTAATAAAACTGTTCTAATTTGAACTATGTTATTTCCTTATGAAATGTTAAAATATGAATATACATGAGTGTGCAAATGAAAATATGCACACTAAATAAAATATTTTTATTCATATGCTACATTAAGAGGGGGCAACGTCAGCATGTAGATAGAAAGGAGAGTCCCAAGGGTTAAAAGTTTGAGTACCACTGCATTAGATGTAGACTCAGGATGGAGGGAGCATACACATGATTAGTTTATGGAATTCACTTCCCCAAGACGGTAGTGTTGGCAGCTGATCTATATGGCTTTACAAGCAGGTAAAATATAGTCATAAAAGACAAGTCTATCAGGAACTATTAGCCATGATGACTAAATAGAAATGCCAGTTGTTGGCAGCCAACCAACAAGGGAATGCTTAAGCCCTGCTTGTGGGCTTTCCAAAAGAATCTGGCTTACCACCATTAAAAAAAGAGCTGGCTGATAGAGGAAACAAAGCTCTCCTTATGTTCTTATGACACCACATTCAAGGTTTTATCTAATTGTTATTAAAAACTGGATAAACAAAATATTAGGAAGAGAAGTGCCAGTAAGGTTTAGTGCAGTATTATCAGTCTCCATGTAAAGGTGATTTTAGGACATTTTCTAGTATTAAATCTTACTTTTAGTGTTGGAATCTTAAGTGTTTCCAGGAGGAAAGAAATACCAGTACCTGTTTTAATTTGTTAAGCATTTCAGCATTGTAAACATATCTAGGCATCTGAATTTCATTACCAAAAGGACCTAATGGTGATTGCTTCAAGAGAAAAACATAAATTCCTTCCATGCTTCCAATTTTGATGTGGATATTTAGTGTAACTAAACTGCACAAGTACGGGGTGAAGGAGAGAAAATACATAGAGCAATATTACACATAGAGTGCGAACATTGTTTTCCCCCATATGTATTTAGGATTCTATGGCTGGAATTGTGTAGATGCACTACACCAGCGACAGGCAACCTTTTTCAGACCTGGGCCGGTCTGCCGTCGCGGCACATGTCGCGGCCGCCATTTTGGAAGTCAAAATGGAGGTCGCGATGCATTTGCGCATGCGCAAGAGTACTGCGCATGCGCAAACGCGTCGCAACCACCATTTTGACTTCCAAAATGGCGATCACCGCGAGCACGGCCGAAAATGCGCTCCAACGGCGGCGCGCAGCGGCAACCTCCGGCCTGGGCCGGTAAGTACGGGGCCCAGGGCCTTAACCAGCTCCCAGGCCGTAGGTTGCCGGTCCCTGCACTACACTAACAGTTGTGCTTTTTCCAGGCTTGCGAAGAGGTGATAAGAGAAGGCAAACAAAATGCCAGCTCCAAGCAACCTGTTTCTCCATTGCCTGTCTTCCTTCATAACCTTTTTCCTCCTGCTGCCGTGGTCTTTGCCACCATAGGTACACTGGCATAGTCTCCTCTAACAGCATTCCAACTTCCTTCTCCTTTCTTAAAGTACTTTATTCAAAATATTTTACTCAAATAACCAACAGGAGACCACTTATACTTGCCCAGTATACTAAACTTATTAACTATGGCTGGAATTCATAATCACACAAATGTGTAACCTAGAGTTATTTGTAACTCATTCATAGTCATGACCCCTACATATTCAATAGTAAAAATAGCACTCCCGGCTCTTTTTAACTGGTCAGCTGCTGCTGCAAGCAACGGGGATCTTTTCTCTTGTCAACTGACTAATGGTCTCACTACCCCTCACACAATCTCTAGTGTAAGGAGGGACTGTGACAGGGACCCTGCTTCTGCCTGTCATATTGGAGATTGCTCATGGAAGTGGGGTAGAAATGTCGGTGCCTTGTTCCTTGACAGAAGAATAGACCCCCCCATTGCTCACAGCAGCTGATGCCCAGTACGTCAGGACTGGGTGGATTGGCCAAGAGAAGCTACTTAGCTATTCCTGCATATATTTTCACCCTACCATTCTCCCAAGGATCTCAGGATAGTGTATACAATTGTTATTCATGTCTATTTGATCCTCAGAACACCCCTGAGAGTGACCACACTGGCAAAGGCAGCATTGGCTTTAATGACACTGAATCCAGGTATTGGTGCAACAATTTTAGGGCAATTTGTTGGTGCAACAATATCGGGCAATTTTAAAAAAATAAGGTCTTGCTCTTAAACAGCAGCATTCAACTGGAACATACATCTCATGAATCTTCTTAACATAGGAAGCCTATATATTTCTACTCAGACAAAAAACCCATTAAGTTCCAATGAGATTTACACTTGTCCCTCCACTTCTGCGGATTTGATTATTCATGGATTTTATTAATATGTTCTCTCTAGGAATCTCTAGATCCTCCAACACAATTCTATGATCAACTTTATCCAAAAGTCACACTGAAGGACCTAGAGATTCCTAGAGAGAATGCTCCACTAGGCATTTGTAGCTCCTCCAGTGCAATTCTATGGTCAATGTCTGGCAAACGTTGACCACAGAGATTCAGTGGCGGACCTAGAGATTCCTAGAGAGGTGTTCTCTCAGGTAAAAACATTGTGTCTTTGTTATTTGCAGTTTTTCCACATTCATGGGAGTCCTGTGTCCCTAACCCTAGCAAATGTGGGGGGGGGGGGGAACGAGTGTACTTCCATGGAGGTGTGAATAGCAGGGACGAACAAGTACTGGGGCAGCATCCAAATTTCACCCTTTTACGCACATGCAACATCTCAACGTTCAGGCTGTACTTTTCCCTATCCAATGTACAGGATTATAACCTCTGGCTTTTTTTCTTCTCATTTTGACTACTGCATAATACAAAATCAGCTCAGTTTCTCACTTCTGACATTGCATTTGAAACCCTGATCAAGTCAGGTGAAGTTTTAAGGCTCTGCTCCCTGACATTCTTAAAACCACACAGAAGGAAAATTTATTTGGCTAGTACAAACAATATGCACCTTTTTAATTTAGAACAACAACATTTAAGTTGCTCAGATCAATCACCCAGCTTCAGTTAGCAACTGCAATAATAGACTCCCCTTTTTAACCATATGTGTCAGCCTTATTCTTACAGCTCTGGCAGATGACCAATTCAAAATGTTTACTTTATAATCAGTTGAATAGCAATTTACCTAGATCCCACTATCTACAACTGATTCCAAATAAGTGCAATATCACATATTTTAGGAACCTGTGGTCCAAAACACACTGTAGAAATAATCCAGTTTAAGATGGTTTTAACTGCCCTGGCTAGGGAATCCTGGGAATTGTAGTTTATTGTAGCACCAGAACTCTGCCACAGAAGGCTAAATGTCTCACAAAACTACAGTTCCCAGAATTTCCTGGTATTGAGCCAGGACAGTTAGAGAGGTCTCAAACTGGATTATTTCAGCAATGTGTTTTGGATGGTATTTTTATGGGTAGGGCCAGTGTTGGATGTCTGTGGGCAGAACTATGGAATTAGGAGGTGGAAGATCTGTCCTGTTCCCTGGAGCCGCATGAGCATCCTGGAAACATTCTGGTGGACTCAGAAAACCCTCTGGAGCGAGTTTTCTGGCAGCCCTAGGACTGCAGGGTGGAAACAGAGCGTCTGGAAGGTGCCTTGTTTTGGTGAATTAAAGGCCTAATCTTTTAGGAAATGGAAGGCATGCATAAAAGAAAGCCATCTAGGCAGGATATTTGGGATACTGCACAGTCATTGAGTTTTATAGAACAGCACACCCAAATCACCTCCATTTTATAAAATAATGCACTCAAATCAAATATGAACTTTCAATAATAATGTATATTAGGTTTGATGTTCAGTCTTCTTCTCTGCTTAAGCCAACTAATAAAACATAATTTCAAATACAACACTTTAAAAAACCCCTCTGGGTTAGATCCACACTTTATCATCTGCAGCACAGATCCACTGACAACACAGGTACTTCAAGTTATGTCTTTGATTTCAGTGGGTCTAACTCTAAATATGGCTCTCTGGATCTAACATCTTACAACTATTATTTTTTTTAAAAGCAGAACCTTTAGTTCAGTAAAACAATACTGCCATAAACTCACAAAGTATTTTACAAGTCTATTTTAAAATGAACATTTTATACGATAAATGTTCCAAGCCTACCTTATGGTTCAGCTTACAGGCCTGAAAATTTTGACTCCAGTGGGCTTCAGCTAGTATAAAATGTTCTATATAATATCAAGAAAATATAGAAAGGGACTGACTCCATCCTGTATTATAGTATCTGCATTAAGAACCTTATAGGCTGCTCTGGCTTCACACTTCCCTCTCTAAAACCAAGTCTCTAGTTCAAAACTGGCGGGGGGGGACCCACATAAGTAAAGAAATGCATTGGACCTTTTTAAAGACAGATGGGATATTTTGAAGATTTGTTATCCTCAGTTTAAAGATTGAGATTGATATTGATGGGCTTTTCTTTTTCTTATTAACTTTTAATACAGTAGTATATTTTAGTTTGTTTGGTGGGGTGAGTAGATTTGAATTTCTTTTCATTCTCTTTTCCTTAGCTTTTAAAGGGCAAAGTATTTACCACTCATATTATGTATTTTGTACAGAAAATTAAGTGGAAAATGACTTCATTTATTTATCTTCTGAAAAGAAATGTGTGTCGTCCTACTCTGAGTGATATACAGGTTTATTTTAGAGTAGCAAAGGAGAAAATAGCAAAAATATTCAAATATGTAGCATTCAAGGAAGGAAGAAAAGGAAGCAGTGTCATTATTTTAATTTTTTATTAATTTCTTAAAATTAAATAAAATCAGTATTACATTTGTTTTCATAATTCTTATTTGTTTTCATCATTCACTCTTCTATTGCCTGATAAGAATGTTTCAGGTACTCCACATTTCAGTAATTACACTCTCAATTTCAGATAAGAAAACATCTCAATTTCATTTTTAAAGTGGCACAATCACACAGTGTAACTGCTGTCTATACTAAATGAAAACAGGACCAAAAACTATAAGCGTGGGTAATCATGGGCAGAAGTCTCCAGTAGCAGATTTTAACAGACCACTGAAGTGGCCATAGCAACCCAAGATTAAAGAAAGCAGCCAGGTTGCTGAAGCTGGCATCGTTTGCCCATCTCAGTGACAGAAGCTGGCAAGGCAGACTTTTGAGAGGAAAGGAAGGCTTTGGTTGGCAATTTTGTGGACACAATAACTCCTTGAGAGAATGAAGTTCATTTTATCTCAAAAGCAGTGCAGAGTATTCCAAAGTTAAGATTTATTTTCTGGTATTCTAGCTGTTCTACCAACAGCGATGTCAGCAGTGTAAGGATTTCCACTGTCACTAACTCCAAAAAGACAGGCAGCCTACAATATTGGTTTACATAATGTATTACTTGGTAGACAGGGTAGTAGCTCTTGAGCCAGAAGGACTACCTGTAGACAGATTTGCCCCTTGTACAATAAACAAATCAAAGGGTCTGTGCTTTGATACTGGGTTATCTGTCCTCTATGTCAGTGGTTCTCAGACTGAGTCTCTGGGTATTTTGGACGTCAGCTGCCAGACGACCTAGACAGCATGACAAGGGGTCAGAAATTCTGGGACTTGGAAGCAAAAACATCTAGATAAACGAGAATGGCAAAAATATCAAGATAACTGAAAACCAGTGCTCTATGTGAATACTTGTTCTAGTACTGACAACAATACTTGCCCATACACCCTGCCCAGCTTCACATAGGTCTAGCCAAACGATGGCTTGCTAGCTGAGTAAGATTTCAAAGTCATCTTATGTCCTTATGTGCCTTTCCAAAGCATCTTTTGGTACCAGTTGAAGGATGCAGGTAAGAAAGCAGATGCCACAAAGCCACCGTATTCCATCACCTTCTTCATATTATTGCCATCATCTGTTTTCATTAAGTCCCTGGTGACAGATACCTCTCCATCTAGCAACACCTCTGCCATGTGACTGATGATCGGGACCTTGTCAAACATCTTGGGATGGTGCAGAGGCTACTTACCCTGCTAGGTTTCTGTACAAATGGAGATCCCTTGTTCTACTGCCTTCTCCACCTGCCACCTCAGAGCAAACAGGCATGCTGTGTACTCCTGCTTCAGATGTTAACAGTGAAGTGTACACTATGTCTCTCTGCTCTGGCTAGCTAGACCTTTTATCTTATCTCTAGTTGTTTAGCACCTACATTCTACTAAACATGATACCTGCCAGATTATTAAACTTGAGCAAGAAACAGAACACCTGTCCCCACCCCTGTTTCTAGAAGGGTTTTTGAATTTATGCCAGTTGATCAATGGGGGAGAGCAGTTTAGACTTTTCTGTAATCTTAATTGAAGGTATATACATTCTGTAATGCTCTCTAAAATGAGTATCCAATGTAAGAAGTGATGCTTCTTGCAGTTCCCAGGTGACAATCTTCCATGTAAGTGGGTTGTATGGCATAGTGAAAGTCAGGCATCTCTTCTCTTAGTCACTAGTGCTGGTTCTTTAAAAAAAAAAAGAAAAGACAAGAAGTAGTAGTATGCAGCAAAAAGTTTTTAAAAGTCAGTCATATTTGAAATATGAAAATTTCATATATGGTAACAAATATTTACTTTACTCACACGTTATGTAAGAAGCCTGAACTACAAGAAAGCATATCATATCTAGAAGCCACAATTTATACTGCACTGATAAATCCATTTTTCTTCCATTAACTATTCTTTAAAAAATAATTAAAATTAACTAGCTTCAGATTGTGGTCTGACTCATACAGCCATGTCAGCCTACAGCAGCTGATAGAAAGAAACAAGACAATATTATATTCTAGGTCTAGCTGCTACACAGTCAGGTTAGTTACAGGTAAGTAGTGAGCAGCATGGCAAAAGGTAAATTTGAACAGTGGTATTGTGTGCACACCATTTAAAGCTTCATATTTACAACAAACCGGCATGGCTTAAATAGCTGAGGTTAGCACAACCTGCTTGTTTCCCCTGTGGCCACTATATACTGCAATAATTACTACATGTGAATGGGCCCTTAGACTCAACATTGAAATTACAAGAGATAATACAAAACCTTTATGAAGGCTTTTAATACTGACTATATTATATAGTCTTTATATGGCTTCTAAAACTTTTAAATGCAGCAACTTAAGCTGGTTTTTACTTCCTCTACTTTGTTTAGTACAATACCAAATAATGCCTGTTGGAGCAGTTTTCCATAGATTTTGGCAAGTAGTGGTGCAATGCATAACCATAAAAGTTATTAAACTTCATTATTTGCCAACAGTTCAATATTCTCCGATTAGTTAAAAACATAACTAGTGGAATGAAGCTTTAAAGAATTGGTTCAAGCACAGGATGCCTGAGACACAGGAGGGACTGAAGGTTTTTGGAGGCTGTGTTTCTGCTACTTTTATTGTTTTCAGTTTTTCCCATGCAATCAAATTTTTCAATGCACCAGAGAGGTTTAGAAACTAAACTAAATTTCAGTTTAAAATTTCAGCAGGTCACATAAGCATAAAGCTTTTAAGGAAATAAAAGACATAGGTCCAAAACACACAGCAGAAATAATCCCGTTTGAGATCGCTTCCAATGCCCTGGCTCAGTGCTAGGGAATCCTGGGGATTGTAATTTATTGTGGCACCAAAACTCTGTGACAGAGAAGGTTAAATATCTCACAAAACTACAGTTCCCAGAATTCTCTAGCATCAAGCCAAGGCAGTTAAAGCAGTCTCAAACTGGATTATTTTGCAGTGCGTTTTGGATCAGAGATTTGTATCCTGATGCATCCTTGCATTAGCACTAAGAACATAGCACTCACACATAAGGAAGGACAATTTTAACCTCTCATCCCATCAATTATTAGTCTCTACAGAGTCTACACCACACTCTGTACTGTTACAGAGATATCTCCACTTATGTGTACCACATTTTCAGAAGGAATTGCAATAGTGGGAAATAAATGAACACTGGATTGTCTTGATTTGCATGAGAGTAAAAACGTAAGGCTAAACTCAAAGCAGGATCACAACATTCTTCTTAGTAGAATTAATTTAATGTTTTAGAAGTCCTACTAGTGAATCACTGGCAGACATGTAAATCTATTTTAAAGTCCTCAAAATATTCTTTTCAACATTTTAGTCCCCTACAGAGTCATAATACTCACCCTTTTCATTAATTCATCACGAGTAGTGAAATGTGGCGCATCATCAACTTCGATCCCCTCAGCCATTTCTGTTACTTTGTCCAAGAGATCTTTACTGTAGCTGTAGAATTAAAAACAAGTTTGAATGGAGCATCCAGTATTCTGCTACATTAGTCCTAGTCTATTTAAGTTATAAACAGAGTTCTCAATTCCTGAAGTTCACGGTGCTTTCAATTAAAGCAGGGGTAGGAAACCTTTCCCCTTTAAGGGCCGAGGGACTTCAGCTCCCAGAAGCCTCAGCCATGTTGGCCAATAACTCCTGGGATTCTGGGAGCTGAAGTCCCTCGGCCCTTAAAGGGGAAAGGTTGCCTACCCCTGAATTAAAGGAAAGAAACTGAAGGGGTAGATGAGGACAACAAATGTGCCATTCTAGAACAACAGATTTTGTATTTTTAAGTAGACATATAGGAATGAAGAGAAGCAAAAGAAAGGGATAGGAACAAAACCAGAACCGTGAATAAAACTATCCAACAACTAGTGTGCAATGATAAAGAAAACTACCATAATAACCAATAGAGAGGAAATAGAAGACAACAACAAAAAAGAATGACAAATTTCTTCCTCAAGATCCAGGAACTCAAAAGAAACTTCAAACTAAGGGCAGGGATGCTTTATGATCAGAAGAGGAACATACTACAAGATCAAGAGTAAATAAAAAGACAATGGAAGCAATACACAGAAAGAACATCAACAATCTAAGATATTCAGATGACACCATGCTACTAGCAAAAAACATCATAGACTTGGAATAACGACTAAGGAAGGTCAATGAAGAAAGTGCAAAGGCAGGCTTAATGCTGAACATAAAGAAAACAAAATAATGATCACGAAGAATCTATGGAGACAATAAGGAAATCAAAACAGTTAGAGATTTCCTATACCTTGGATCAAACACTGAACAGAATGGAGATTGAAGTCAAGAAATCAGAAGAAGATTAGGAATAAGGGCAGCTATGAAAGAACTAGAAAAGATCCTAAAATGCAAAGACATATAACTCAGCACAAAAGTTAGAATCATACAAGCCACTGTATTCCCCATCACCATGTATGGATATGAGAGCTGGACAGTGAAGAAAGCTGACAGCAGGAAAATGAACTCTTTTAAAATGTGGTGCTGGAGAAGAGTGCTAAGGATACTGTGGACAGCCAAAAAGACAAACAAATGGGTCTTTAAAAAGACCAAGCCTGAATATTCCCTGAAGTCAAGATGATGAAATTGAGGTTTTTGTACTTTGGCTACATCATGCGAAAGCACATTAGAAAAGACGATAATGCTAGGGAAGGTAGGAGGCAGCAGAAAGAGAGGAAGATGGTGCACTAGATGGCTAGTTTCAATCAGGAAGGAGGTCACTGGCCTGACTTCACAGGACCTAAGCAGAGCAGTTGGGGACAGGGGGTCCTGGAGATGTCTCATTCAAAGGGTTCCCATGAATTGGGGATGTCTGAGGGCAGTAAACAGCAACACCACCAACAGTACATACTTTGTTTCTGAAGACCTATATTCAAATGTTTGGCAAATGATAGGCAGCATAGGATATTCAGCTTACTTTTATACAGCTTAAGCACACACAGTTGTCTGACCAATGAAAGAATCTGAACAGTCACATATAAATTTTGCTTGACAAATGCAGTGGTGTGAGTACTCAGATTAACAAAAACACTAGATGAAGAGTTTCAAATGGTCTGTATTTTTTTGACCTGATTCTAAAAACCAACTGCCCTGTGGGCAGCAAGGGAAGAAGTATTCATGAGACAAATTGCCATTACCACCTTCCCCATCTGCTACTGTTGCTGTGTCACCAAGCTAGGTCTGGGCTAGGACTTTGCTGCCTGCTCCCTCCATCAAAGCAATTACAGGAGCAGACTGCAAAAATAATCCAGTTTGACACAGCTTTAACTGTCATGGCTCAATGCTAAGAAATCCTGGGATTTGCAGTTTGTTGTGGCACAAACTGCACACAACATGCAGAGAATGCTAAATATCTCACAAAACTACATTTCCCAGGACAAATACAAAAACACAGCCATAGTAGTCTGAAAAATCAATATGCAAAGGGATCTTGTAGTACCTTTGAGGCAAGCTGAAAGAAGTTAGTAGCATTAGTTTTTGTAGACTTGAGCCTACTTCCTCAGAAGCATGCGGTGGAGAGTCCAGACACAGAGCTGTGTAAATTGTTTGTGTTTGAGAATGTCAATTCAAATTCAAAACCTTGTGGGTATGGAGATGATGTGGCACATCCAGTTTTTATTATGGTCACTGGGGGACAGAGGCAGTAAGAAAGCTGTTGCCTACAGTTATAGCTCTCCTTGGTTGTTGTTGTTAACTGCCTTCCCATAGCGACCCTGTTGATGAGGCATCTCCAAGACTCCTTGGCCTCCGCTGCTCTGGTTAGTTCCTTTAAATTCATGCCCATGGCCTCCTTAGTAGAGTCCATCCATCTTGCATGTAGTCTTCCTTTCTTTTTTTGCTTTCCTCCATCTTTACTAGCATTATTCTAATTATTCATTTTTCCTCATGATGTCTCCAAAGTATGATAATCTAAGTCTTGTCATCTTGGCTTCCAGGGAGGTTTCTAGCTTGATCTGCTCTAGGATCCATTTGTTTGTCTTTTTGGCTGTCCATGGGATCCTCAGCACTCTTCTCCAGCCACCGCATCACAAATTAACTGATCTTCTTCCTATCATCTTTCTTTACTGTCCAGCGATCACATCCATACATAGTAATAGGGAATAAAATGGCTTGTGTGATTCTGAATTTTGTGCTGAGTTGTATGTCTGCATTTTAGGATCTTTTCTAGTTCTTTCATAGCCACCCTCCCCATTCTTAGTCTTCTTCTGATTTCCTGACTGCAGTCAATGTTTAATTCCAGGTATGGGAATTCTTTTACTATTTCTATTTCTTCATTGTCTAGGTTGAACTTGTGAAGGTCCTCTGTGGTCGTTATTTTTGTTTTCTTTATGTTCAACATTAAGCCTGCCTTTGCACTTTCTTCCTTGGTCTTCCTTAGTCGTTGTTCAAAATTAAACTGGCCCCTCATCTCCATGCCCACAAGGTTTTGAATTTGAACTGCCATTCTCACACGCAAATGGCTTATACACAGAGGTCTGTCTCTGGGTCCTCCACTCCAAACCTGCCTCTGAGGAAGTAGGCTGAAGCCTAGGAAAGCGCTCATGCTCCCAGCTTCTCTCAAAGGCGCTCCAGGATCCCTCTCAGGAAACCAGTCCTGGCTGGGCGCGGCGGCGGCGGCGGCGGCCTGCAGGGGGCGCTACCTGCATCCCAGGAAGAGGTGGTTGGCCCAGACCATAGAGAGCGAGAGCAGCTGGTCCACCCGCAGCGGAGAGAGCGCCTCCTCTCCTCCGGCAGCGGCAGCGGCAGGAGGGAGGTTGCGGATGAGGAAGGCCCGCCGCGCCTGCCAGTGCTTCTCGTTCTCCGAGTAGGAGCGGAACTGGTCCGGGAAACCAAGCGGGGCCGCCTCAGCCACGACCTCGCCGCCGCCGCTGCTGCTGCTCTCCCTCACCATTTCCCTTCCCTTGAGGGACTCCCCATCAAACGACGGCAGCGGCGGCGGAGAATCGGAAGTGACGTTCCCAAAAGAGAGCGAGAAAGACGTCGTTAGGGAAACAACCTGGCCTCTCTGGCCCTCAGTCTCTACTGCTCTCCCGCGGCAGGAGGCGGAGGGGCGATGGCCTCGTCCGTGTTGCGCCTGCGCAGAGGAGCGGTGTTGGCCCGTCCTCTTTCCCTGGTTGGTGACGTAGCTGGGCTCGGGGCTGGGGCTTGAGGCGCCTCAACGGTCCGACCATTTGGCGGTTTTGTTTTCGAGTGGCCTCAAGTCAAAGGCGGAGCTGTCTCGGGGTTTAGCGCCAGTGTGGCGTTGTGGTTTAGATTAGGACACTGAGAGACCAGGGTTGGGGTTCCCACTAGGCTATGGAAACCCCGTTGGGTGGCCTTAAGCGAGTCACACTCTCTCAGCCTCAGAGGGAGGCAGTGATAGACCTTCTCTGAACAAGTCTTGCCAAGGAAACCCCGTGAGACTTTCAGCCGAGGGTCTCCATAAGTTAGAAATGACTTGACACACGACAGCAATCACAGGTGATGGTTTTTTTCTTGGCAAGATTTGATCACGGTTTTGTTTTTGGTTTTTTGCCTTTGCTTTCCTCTGAGGCTGAGAGTATGTGACTTGGGTGGCGAGATATTACCACGAAGGAGGACGAGGCACCACAAATTGTAGGATATCCAAGAAAATGGAGGATACAACCAAATAAAAGCTAAAAACACACATATAAATGTCAATTCGTGGTTGTTAGTTATGCTCAAAATGGAGGACATTTTAACATTTCTCCTGGACACAGGATTGAAATGTGAGATGTCCTGGAAAAGGAGGACAGCTGGTCACCCTGGCCCAAGGTTGGTCAGTAGGTTTCAATGGCAAAGTGTGATTTGAACCTTGGGTCCAAATCACACTGGAGAAATCCAGTTTGAGACTGCTTTAACTGCCCTGGCTCAGTGCTAGGGAATCCTGGAAATTGTAGTTTATTGTGTGGCACCAGAGCTCTCTGACAGAGAAGGCTAAATATCTCACTAAACTACAGTTCCCAGAATTCCTTTGCATTGAGCCAGGGCAGTTAAAGTGGTCTCAAACTGGATTATTTCTGCAATGTATTTTGGACCCTGCTCTCCCAATCCCCTAATCCAGCTCTCAGATTACTACATCACGCTGGCTCTCATATTCACTACCAGCTGTATCAAATCCAGTGAGACATAGGGCCTTTGCAGACTGCCAGAAATAGTGCACATTAAATTGAGGCACTGCCCTGGCTCAGTGCTAGGGAATCATGGGAATTGTATTTTTTTCTGAGACATTGAGCCTTCTCTGTCAGAGAGCTCTGGTGCCACAATAAATTACAGTTCCCATGATTCCCTAGCACTGAGCCAGGGCAGTGCCTCAATTTAATGTGCACTATTTCTGGCAGTCTGCTTAGGCCCATAGTTCCATCAAATACTACATTGTTAGGTTGGAATCCCAAGTAGACCTAGTAGTGGACAAATCCCATTGAATACTGAGGGACATACTTTAGAAGATTACAACAGACTAACACCGTGTGGCGTAGTGCTTTTAGTGTTGGACTACGGCTCTGGAGACCAGTGTTCAATTCCCAGCTCTGCCATGAAACCTGCTGGATAATCTTTGGCAATCTTGCCAAGAACCCATGATAGGTTCACTGCCTTAGGGCTGCCGTAAGTCGGAAAGGAAATCACACAACAACACAAAAGTGGCCAGGAAGACAGTTATTAACATATAATGCTGCCAATAATAACAACAGTAACAGTAATAAGAGAAATGCTAACAGCAGCAGCATTTGTGCGTGCGTATGTATGCTCCTCCAAGAGTCCCCTGTTGACTTATGGTGACCCCATGAATTTCATAGGGTTTTCTTGGGCAAGGAGCACTCAGAGGTGGTTTTGCCAGTTCTTTCCTCTGAAATATAGTCTACAGCACCTGGTATTTGTGGTCTCCCATCCAAGTATTCACAAGGGCTGACCCTGCTTACCTTCCAAGATCAGATGGGTATGGAGGCAGGCTGTTATTACCAAAACGAATTTTGTCCATTCACCCACCACACCAGTACCCAGCTGGCTCCATTTGCGGCAATGCCAGCAGCTGCATCATCAGGGCAGCATTCACACAGCATAGCAGCAGCCCCTGTCCTAGTTGATCCAGCTGCAAAACATGACAGAGTGCAGATCCTGTACATTGAGTCAGTAAGAAATAGGGATTTGGAGTGGAAGGGCCTTGGCAGCTCACCTGAAAATTGTTCAGCTCCCCTAGCTGGAGTTGGGCTCTTTCTACAGCCTCCATGCCCACTATGCGTTTCTGGTCTGGCAGCTATTGGGAGGGCCTAAGTACCCTAAAAGGGACTTGGTGACTCAAGTGGTTAAGACGCTGACTCTGTTGATTGCAAGATCGGCAGGTTGGCAGTTTGAGACCTGGGTGCTGCATGATGGGGTGAGCTCCCCTCACTAGTCCCAGCTTCTGCCAACTTAGCAGTTCAAAAGCATACAAATGCAAGTAGATAAATAAGTACCACTTCAGTGGGAATGTAAACAGCGTTCTGTGCAATTATGCTGGCCACATGTTCACAGAGTAGTCTCTGACAACGCTGGCTCTTCCGGTTAGTAACGGAAATAAGCACTACCCCCTATAGTCGGACACGACAACCTTGTCAACAGGGAATTCCTTTACCTTTAAGTACTCTAAAGTCACCAGTTCCTGTTGGATCATGGAAGCTAAGTAAAGTGTAAAAGTAGTTTGCGCTCAGTTAACTCAAGCAGAGGGGAGAAGAGATGAGGGGGCAAAATCTTGGCCTTCCTAGTAGCTTCAGACAAAAACAAACTGCTACAGCCTCACCTAGATTGTCTGTTCTTCCTTATTAATGACTTCAGCCATCTTGACCACACTCTGATGTTGCTTGGCCACATGTGTTCCATTTTTCATCTATGAAATGTTTGATGGTATGGCAAAATCACCTGTCAGTATTCCTTGCCTAAGAAAACCCTATGAAATTCATGGGGTTGCCAAGAGTAGTGAGGCGACCTCAAAGCACACATGCTCATACATCTGTATGCATTGGGTGACAGTCATTTATTATCCTGCCTACATCTTTGGTTTTAAAGAATTCTCCAGGTGTGGCAGGTCTCAAGCAGCACAATCAGGGGGTAACCTTTTATGGTTTTAAGTTATATTTCAAGAAGTTCATGCATGCATACATGAAGACCACTACTGCATAGTGTCTCTCTTGTCCCCTAAACTACGGTATACTAATTCCAGAGTCTGATCAAGTTTCTTGTGACGAAACCCTATTTTGCTCAGGTAAAAATAACTCTAGGCAGATTTCTGTGATCGTTCCACCATCCCCTAAATCCCCAAGGCCTAATTTAACAGAAATATTTTGGAAAAGATGAACACACTTGAGGCCACTACAAGCCTGTGCCATGTCCTCCAGTGTAATTAGCTCAGTAAAGCCAATAGATCTTGCAGCACATACCACCTCATACATCGAGGGACAAATCAAGGGGGAGTTGGAGCATTTGCTGGTTCTCGGCTGTGCTTTCCTAATGTACAACAGCAACTGTCCTTAGGAAGGGCTGCTACCCAATTTACTGGCCCTTTTGGGCTGGAAATACACTATTTCTGCACCATTTTACCAATACTGCACTAGACCCACATCTCACCTTATATGTTTTATTTATTGAACTTTTAAATGTCTAGACTGCATCTGTGTTGCTCCCATTTCTACCTGATTTCCATTTCTCCTCCTTCAGCTAATTAAGGCTGCAGTCCTCTGCATTGCGTACGCGGGGGGAAAGCTCTATTAAGTTAACTGGGTTTTTCCTCCAGAGTTGTTGTGTATAGGATTGTCCTGTAAGGTTGAAATATTAAGCATGCACATGGGGGTGTAAATCCTATTGAACTCAGTGGGAACAGACTTTTGAATAAACATGCTTAGTACTAACTAGCCTGAGTGTACGCCAGCAGCTTGCGTGGAGTGTCATTTTTCCTACCGGCTGGGGCTAGCCCACTCTTTCATACACGTTGGTCCAAATCATTGCTTTCCTGTTGCCTGTGCTCATTAAAAATAAATCCTCACACAGCATGTAGATACAAGTTAGCAGTGCCTGGAGTTGAATTTTAATGGTATTTGACTGCTGTAGAATGTTCAACAGCCTCCCTGATGTTGGAGTGTTACTCTGCAACCCAGGAACAATTCCATAGGCAATCTCCAGAGACATTTGGGAAAGGAACAGTGACATGGATGTGGTTTTCATCCCTAATTCTCAGAACTTCTAAGCACTTATGGGGTAAGGTGGGATATTTCTTGCATCTGCCTCAGTTTAAAAACAACAGTCTTCTTTGCTGCTCCCTTGTTACCTTCAAAAATTAATAGTTTTCCATCTTCTTCATTGTGGGGCACTCTTATTCCTCTGCTGTCAGAGATGCAGGTTGTGAGTAAGCAAGGACCCCCCCCCCTCTCTCTTTTTTTAAAGGTGATGCTTCAAGCCAGTCTGTGTTTTTGATTTCTGCCTCAGATAGAGTTGTCTTTGGACAGGTAGATTCTCCAGCTTATATCTACATTTGCATTTACACAGACTAGTAGAGATAAAATTGATTTACAATACCTGAAATGGTATGTGTGGTTACCTGGGGGCTTTACCCCATTAAAATCAATAAGATTTACTTTTGAGTTAGCTTGCAGAGGAATCACATAGATATAACAGTTCAAAAGACAAAAATTCTTTTTTTTAAGGACAAGCTAAAAACTGGAGTCAGCATGACATTGTGGTTTGAATGCTGGAAAGGATCCTGGGAGATCAGGGTTATAATGCTTGCTCATCTATGGAAACCCACTGAATGACCTTGGGCATCTCATTCTCTCTCAGCTTAAGAGGAATCATAGAGTCTTAGAGCTGAAAGGGACTACAAAGACCACCTAATCCAACCCCTTGTCATTCAGGAAGACACAACTAAAGCACCTCTAAAAGATGCCCGTTTAACTTCTGTTTAAGGACCTCGAAAGGTGGAGAGTCCACCACCTTCTGAGGCAGTCTGTTCCACTGTTGAACAGCTCTTACAGTAAAGAAGTTCTTCCTAATGTTTATGTGGACTCTCTAGCCTTGTAATTTGAATCCATTGGTTTGTGTTGTAATTTCTGGAACAGCAGAAAACAAACTGGCTACATCTTTTACATGACATCCCTTCAGATATTTAAATATATCTATCATGTCACCTTTCAACAGGGTGACCAGATCTCCTAACTGCAAAGAAGGGCAAGGCACTGCAAAATGTAGGACATTAAATAAAATGGAGGACATTACCACATAAACCCTAGAAACATTAATATAAATGTAAATTCATGCTTCTTAGTCTTCTCAAAATGGAGGACATTTGGGAATTCCTCCTGGACAGAAATTTGAAATGTAGGCATCTGGTCACCCTGCCTCTCAGTCTTCTCTTTCCCAAGCTAAATGTTCCTGTCATTTCTCGTAAGGCTTGGTTTCCAGACTTTTGATCATCTAGTTGCCTTTCTTTGGACACATTCCAGCTTGTCAATATCCTTGAACTGTATTCCATGTGAACTCTGACTAAAGCAGAATAGAATGACAGTGTGACTTCACTTGATCTGGAAAGCAATGGGCAAACCTCCTCTGAATAAATCTTGCCAAGAAAACCCTATGAGAGGGTAACCATAAATCAGAGTAACTTGAAGACATATTAACAACAAAAAGTATCCTAAAAAGATTGGATGTTTAGTTGTAATCCCCACCATTGGTGGCTGCCTACTTACCCTACCATTACCATGCCTGTTTCCTCTACTTTTAGTTCTATATTTCTTCCAAAATCAATGTATTCTAGTGGGAACATATAACCTATTAGGCTACATGTTCTAGTTTATAAGCTTATTTTCTGTTATCACTCTAGTTAATTGAGCCCAGGTTGCAGTGGCTCACTTGAGATTAGTTCTGGGCTCAGTTTCCCATTTGCTCTGCTTGGTTGCATGTGTGGCCCAGCCTTGCCCAAAAAGCATCCAAGTATGCTTCCCTCTAGCATATTTGGGACCATGCCCATGTTGTATAGAAACTTCCAAGGCAAGGACCTTAGCCAGTAGAATGACTCATGGGAAAGTATTTATGGATTTGTTATGTTTAATACCCTATATTTCCTCCCATGGGCTCAAGACTATGTACCTGTTTTTTTCCTTCCCACTTTTATCCTCGCTACAGATCTGTGAGGTAGGTCAGCCTGAAAGAAAGTATCTGACCCAACCAATTTCTGCCCATTGAATTTCTTGGCTCAGTGAGGATTTAAACTTGGACCTTCCAGATCCCAGCCCAGTACTCTAAGATGCAGTTTCCATGCTCTTGTTTTCTCCAGTGTCAATAGCATTTGTCTGTCAGTAGTAAAGACTCTGG
>CM034703.1:236224652-236239123 GCA_020142125.1 Phrynosoma platyrhinos
TGTGTGGATTAACCAGCAGATTTGCCCCCGTGTGATAACGTCCTCTGATACTTGAGAAGTGACAAAAGACACAGAGACTATAGAGGTTTGGGAAAGGGGAGGTAGCATTAGCTTCTGAGTGAGTATCCTCTTTTGATCCCAGTTTTGTGCCTGGCATGACAAAAAATAGCAGATTTTTCTTTCACTATGCATGCATATAAACTAAAAAGATGGAATCCTCTTAAAGAGCATTAACTTAAAAAGTAGGGACCCCCCCATGCACATTAAAAAAATAAATCAGAAGAAGATTAAGCTTTGGAAGGACACCTATGCAGGAACTAGATAAGATCCTCAAGTGTAAAGAAGTATAATTGGGTATTCAAGTCAGGATCATTGATACTTAAAATGTAGTGCTGAAAGAGAGATTACTGATACCATGGTGTGTGAAAAAAGCAAATACAGTCAGCCCTCCATATCCATGAATTCTGCATCCACAGATTCAACCATCCACAGCTTGAAAATGTTTTTAAAATTCCAGAAAGCAAACTGATTTTGCCATTTTATACAAGGGGCACCATTTTACTACATTATCGTATATAATGGGTCTTGAGTATCTATGAATTTTAATATCCTCAGGTGGTCCTGGAACAAGGGCTCACTATAAATGGGTTCTCGAGACAATCAAGCTCAAACTCTCATTAGAAGCCAAAATGACCAAACTGTGGCTATTTTTATTTTGGACATATCATGGGAATACATGACTCTTTGGAAGAGAGGTGGTCATGCTGGAAAGGAAGACAACCACACTACAAGTGAATTGACTCAATAAAAGAAGGTGCAACTCTAAGTTTGCAAGACTTGATCAAGGCTGTTGATAACAGGCTCTTTTGGAAGTTTCTAATTCACAAGGTTGCCATAAATTGAAGTCAGCCTGAAAGTACATAACAACTACCCTATATATGTGGGGAGAATAAGATTGCACTGTATTTAATTTTTCTACCACAGACCACTACTGCAAATAGCTAGACTAGCACTAATAGGAGAAGAATACACTGTCAGTCAGATTCCATAGCTATGGGGCCAAGAGCTCAATCACACTGAACAATCTGACAGAACTGGAGTAGATTTTTTTATCGTCTATTCCTGCTGAACTTCAGGTATAAAAGAATGGACAGTATGTTTTCAAGCTGCTGGCAATCTGAGCAACACTGGCTGCCTGGAATAGTTTGGCATCACCCCTCTGGGTTCCCCTACTCTTAGCTCCTTTTAATCTCCAGGGGATGCGCCCTGCCATTTTCAAACTAGATGTTGTTCAGCCCTGAAAAAGCACTGTCATTTTTGACATGTATTCGAGATAATATGTACATTTTGGACAGTTAATTTGCCTCCAGTTACTTTTGCTGACTTGAGTCTATCATATCACAGTTACCATGAGCACAGAACGCACAAAAGGAAAAAAAAACTTTTTAAAAGATAAGGGTGTAATTAACATCAGAAGACTGTAGAAACAATCATATGGCCCAGAGATTTCCTGTCATTCTCCCCCCCCCCCGCCCCCCATTGCACATTGAAAGCAGTATATTTTATTGGCTGTTAATGGAAATTAATATTCTGGTCTTTTGTCTCATTATTTATATGTCTGTTAGAATGACAGTTCTGAGTAGATAACAAAGCACTTGTAAAATAAGCCGCATAAGTCTGCTAAAGTGATTATTATCTATTTGTCTGCACATATTTCTTTTTCTCCTAGGAACTTCTGGTCATTTCACCAAACCGCTAGTAGATGAATACTTTATAGGCCAGAGATGTCAACATCTTTTTTAAAAATGTAGTTTAATATTTTTAAATTTGGGTAAGAAAATGAATCACACAGGGGAAAACATTAAGGGTGAAAATGCCTATTTAAATTTATATGAAAATAAATCCCATTTGAAACTACAGGACTCACTTCTGAGCCTGCTGAAGTTTTGCACATTTACTTGAGAGCAGAGCTTGTGAGGAGACCTAAAAAAAACAAAAATAAAACAGATCCAATCTGATCTTGGAAGCTAAGCAAGGTCAGCCCTGGTTAGTATTAGGATGAAAGATTGGCAATCAATACCAAGTGCTATAGAGTATATTTCAAAGGAAAAAACAGGCAAAACCACCGCTGAGTATTCCTTGCCTAAGAAAACCCTATGAAATCCATGGGGTTGTCATAAATTTACAGGCAACTTGAAGGCACACACACACAAAGCCTGTGAAAATTAGCTTTTTGAACTCCTGCTCTCAGAATTCCTTCAGCCAGGAGGTCCAGTGCATTTCAGACAGTGGGTTTCAGACAAGAGTGTTTCTCAACTTAGTATATTCTGCCGTATTTTAAATTTTAATTTAATTTAGTTTTTTTTTTTTTTTTACAAAAGTCTTATGCCTGGAAAGGAAAGCTCCATTGTGATTTGCAAAAAGCAAAACAGAGGCCTCAAGCGTCACCAAGAAGTAGGTGACACATGTTCCAAGTTCAGGGCAAAACCTTTCTGTATAACATGTGAGGTCTGTCGCCTCAGACTCAATCTCTCACCTCACATAATGATTCCTATGTGTATTGCTTACAAAATTACAAATGTTGCCTGAAGGTGCTGCCATGGAAGAGGTCACCAGCTAAATGCTTCTAGTTAATCTGCTTAGCAGCTCCATCTTAATTTTGATGAGCCACAAGGCACAATTTTTGCCCGTGTGTGGATTTTCATGAATAAACCCAGGAACTAAGCATAGTAAATGGAGTGCCTGAGATGTTTTTAATTCAGAAAGGAGAATCTGTTGCTTAACAATTTTGTGGGCTCCTCCAGCTGCTGAGGAGGTCTCCCATTCCTTCCATCTTCACTGCACTCAGGCTCCATGGACAAAGCAGGAGAAGTACCACACCATTTTCTCTCTCTCCTTCCTTTTTTGTCAGAATGATGCCTACTCCACACTATTTGCTTGTACTTTCTCCCCCAGAGAACCCACCAGCTTCTCCCTGTTTCTTGATCTCTTTGACCATTTTTATTTCTATAAAGTTCTAGGCAGAAGAGCCACCGTGGTGTAGTGGTTTGAATGCTGGACTATGGCTCTGGAGATCAGGGTTAGATTCCCACTTGAGCATAAAAACCCACTGGGTGACATCTTAGTCACACTCTCTTAGCCTCAGAGGATGTCACTGGTACAACCCCCTCTGAAGAAACTTACCAAAAAACACTTATAGGGTCACCATATGAAAAAATGACTTGGAGACACACAACAAATTCCAGCCAGGCAGCTAGTTGAGAACTACTTTTCACTCACAAGTCTTGCCAGTTCTTTTCCCGTTTGGCTTTCCCTCTCTGCTTTAACCTACTCACATTTGACACACACATATACCCAGCCATGCTCCTCTCTCTTTTTTCAAAAGACTCTTCTTTCGATTTACATCTCCAAAAGTTTGTCTCTTATCCTTGCTATCCCAATGTTCTCTGTGCTACCCAGCTATAACTTCCCTGCCCTATAATTTTCTCACATGGCTATGCTTTCACCAGTCTTTCTAAATCTCCCAACTCCTTCTAAAGCCATTCTTCACACCTGAGAGAATCATTTCCCTTGTTCAAAGCACCCCCTTGCTCTCACCAAATCCAGCATAAACATCTCCCAGGATGCGTCTACACTGTAGAAATAATGCAGCTTGACATCACTTTAAGAGCTATAACTCCATCCTATTGAATCCTGAGGTTTGTAGTATTACAAGTTCTTTAACATTCTCTGCCACAGAATGCTGGTGCCTCACAAAACTAGAAATCCCCAGATTCTGTAGGATGGAACCTTGGCAGTTAAAGTGGTGTCAAACTGCATTATTTCTTATGCCCTCGTCCAATATTCTCACGTTTGTTGCTGGAGATTTCCAGGATCTTCATGGGAGAAGTCCTGGATAAGGGCAATGTGTCTGAAAATCTTCAGCATGATCACACAACTTTGCAGAGAGTATATGTTTTTTACTCCCTGCTTTTTTTTTTTAAGGTCTGAAAATCTCTATAGTTCACAGATGAAAACCAGGACATGTGTGGCCAAACAACATCGGAGTGTGGTCAAGATGGCAAATGTTATTAATGAGTTAAACCCCACAAGTTAGCAGAGGGTGCAGTTTTCTTTTGCCTGAGTCTACTGGGAAGAGCAAGATTCCACCCTTCCTGACCTCTACCACTTGAGTTTGAGTACAAACTCCTTTTGCACTTTGTTTGTCACAGGTGAAGTAAGCCTAGGGCAAAAGGGAAAGTGAGAGGTGGAGAGAGAAACGGGGGCATTTTAAAAGCAGCAGAACATGGATGAGAGGGGATTAAGTGGGACTGCCAAATCAGGATAAATGATGGCACTTCTGAGAGATAAGTAAATATGTAAACAGCATCTTTTGTTTGGCTGTATCCCAGATCTTGTAAAATTATTAATGCAGTGCTTGCCTGAGAGACTGTGGAGAGCTTTGGCTGGTGAAGCAAACAGGTAGTAAATGTCTTGCCACCAGGCAGATGGGTTCTAAAATCCTTAGAAGCAGTATGGCCTGATGATAAAAGCTGTCCAGGGGTATCCAGAGGGTGATTTTGTGTTTTATAGGTTCTGCTAGATAATTTATGCTTTAGCCTAGGAAATCAAAGATACAGAAGTGGCTGGGAATTGACTTGGGAAAGAAACCTTCCTGTCAGCTACTTTATTGTACTTTTCTCATATGTATTAGTATTAGGATGGGAGATGGGTGTTTGCTTCTACCTTACATAAACTCATCAAGAATCTGTTTTTCAGTTGCTTTATGGGTGGGTGGAAGGATACACCCCAACCGAGGGGACCTGAAATTCAGTTACAGGGATTTGCCATGCTGACTCTGGCATGACCTGGGTAGAATTTATTGTTTAGGGGCCCCAATTTTGCCACCTGCCATAAGGGGATGCTGGAATCCATCAGCAAAAGTGCTGTGATGCTTTCCTCTGTTGTAGTCTTGCCTGGATTTACCACCAGTAAGCTTATTGTATAGCCGGAGGCCTAAAATTGCAGCCAGTTCCAGCTCAGAACAAGAAAAATACTAGACTAGAAGGACCCCTGCTCTGACTTGGAATGTAAGAATAACTTCCTATGTTCTTAGGAGAAGGTGTGGTTGAAACAACTTTAAGAAGCAGTGTAGCTTCTGCTCCTCCTGCATTTTTTGCTGCCCAAGCAACCAGCCTGGAAGTCCTCCAAGTGGTTTGGAAATGCAGTCTTCTGTGATTACATTCTGTTAGCCAAAATTGGTTGCTATCATTCATTTCCTGCATTCAGTGGTTATGTAATATTTCTGTGTGTTGCTGGAGAGGTGCTGGAGTAAGTGAGCATTATTATAGTTAGTGGGAGAAACAAAAGCATCTGAGCTGCAGACTTCTGCGGGTGGGGGAATAAACATGCACTTTAAAAAGCGCCTCCTACATTTCTGGGAAAAGTGAAGTTTTCATACCAAAGTGCTGAATACAATTACTATAATAGACAGTTTCCCCCCTCCCCCCCCCAAAAAAAACCTATAATTGGAATAACTTCTTTTACAAATGTTGGCAGAAATGTAAAGACCAATAAATAGGATTATACCAACAAACACCACCCCCACCTTGAGACCTTCTGGTGTTACAACTGACTGCCATGTTTTTAAAAAAGGGGATTCACTTATAACTCAGCAACAAGTAGGATAGCCAATGATGATGGCAATATTTAGCATCTAGTCTTTAAAGCACCTTATATGTGCTATTTTATAACTGTTGCAGAAAACCTATAGAGTAGGCCAAGACTATCCCCTCTTGGTCCCAGTCCTAACCTCTTCCTCTTCCTCCTTCCTCAGTGCAAGCAGTTGTAGATGGTGGCTCCCACAATAAGGGAAATGAATCTGCATTTCCCACAATAAGGGAAATGAATCTTAGGACAAATTTTAAAGGAACTATCCCAAGTCCTGAATCTATGTTGGTGACAGATTTCACCTCCTAGGATTGTTTTTCCAAACGTCAGACTAGAGTGGATTCTCACTACGCTGACATGCATGCCACCACTTGCTACTAGTTCCAAGGTGATGGTGCTGAGAATGAGACTTGAAAAATGGAATTAGAGCAGGATGACAGTGTCTGTGACCATTCCTTATCACACAATTGCCGTGCCTGTCCAGTAGCTGCTTTGTCTTCCATCCATTCCTGGAGCGCTCCTTTTCATTGAGGGGCAAAAATCAGCAATGCCTCCCAATCATGCTGCTTTTCCACTGTTGAGTGAGTGCGATAAGTTCCTCCTGAAGCAGTTCCGATATGCAGGCAGTCATGTGCTAGTGGGCAGGATTATGCTCTTCTCACCCTCTCCTCCCTCCTGTTTGCTATTACCAATGGACTAGAATCATAGAATTATAGAGTTGGAAGAGACCACAAGGACCATCCAGTCCAACCTTCTGCCATGCAGGAACTCAAAATCAAACCATCCCCAACAGATGGCCATCCAGCCTCTGTTTAAAGACATCCAAAGAAGGAGACTCCACCACACTCTGAGGGAGTCTTCATATCTGAGCTGCAGACTTCTGGGGGTGGGGGGAATAAACATGCACTTTAAAAAACGCCTCCTACATTTCTGGGAAAAGTGAAGTTTTCATACCAAAGTGCTGAATACAATTACTATAATAGACAGTTTCCCCCCTCCCCCCCCCAAAAAAAAACTATAATTGGAATAACTTCTTTTACAAATGTTGGCAGAAATTTTCATACTTGCATATTTTTGTTTACCTTTAAAAGGGTTAACACCCTGGGAAACTCAAATATCACCCAAACCTCTGAACAAATCTCGCCAAGAAAACCCCATGATGTGGTTGCCATAAGTTGGAAACCAGATGGAAGAGAGAGATTGGGATAGGCAAAATCAGCTCTCCAGATGTTGGACTGTAGCTCCCAACATTTCCGGCCTGAGATGCAAATCTAAGATCTTTAATGTGGTTCTGACAGCAGTGTGTGTCCAAGAGAGTGGGATATTTATTAGAAATAAATTTTACTTAGGAATATGGTGGGAAAATTGGCAGATTTTAAAAAATTTCTTAAGAGCACACTCATGAATATGCCACTTCATGATATTATAAAATTATAATATGGTATTATAAAAAGGGGTTGAATTGGATGACTCTTGGAGTATATTCCACTGATGAAACTCCAGCATCAAGTGCAAAACTGCTAATGGCACACACTTTGGCACACAGGGGGAAAAATGTTCCATGATCAGAGGGAAGGCCATAATCAAAACAGTAGTTGCTTCTTGGCCTTTTGACAAAAATCAACTGTATTATCTGTTCTTATCAGTTTAATATTGTACAGTATATATTACTATATTCACTGCAAGCTGCATCAAATCCAGCGAGACTTAGGGGGGATGCAGACGAGGGCGTCCAAGACGTCCTGGTCTGCAGCGCCGCGGGGCCAAGGCAGCCTCACCGTGGCGCTTCCCCAGCGAATCTAAAAGGAGTGCCAAATTGGTGCTCCTTTTAGATTTAAGGGAAAGTGCGCCCCAAAAGCGGCGGGCGCACTTTCCCTGGCTCAAACGGCGCAGTGCATGTGGGCGCTGCGCCGTGAGGTCATCCCCAGTGCGCCGGCCGTGCGGACGACCGGCGCTTCTGGGGGCGACCTCAGGGAGAGGAAGGGGTGCCGCTCGTGCGGCTGCCCCTCCTCTTCCCTGCCCGGAAGACGGCTCTATTAGCCGTCTGCCGAGGCAGTTACTTCCAAGTAGACACATCAAAGATTGCATTGTTAAAATGGAATCCCACATACACTTAGTGGAGGGCAAATCCTATTGAATTCTCAGGGACATACTTTAGATTATATTATATGCTAACACAAAAGTTGCCAGGAAGTCAGTTGTTAACATGTGCTGCTGCTGTTAATAACAACAGCAACAGTAATAAGAGTAGCAGCAGCAGCAGCATGTGTGTGTGTGTGTGTATCTGCCTTCATAGAGTTTTCTTAGGCAAGGAATCCTCAGAGATGCTAGTTCCTTTCTCTGAAATATAGCCTACAGCATATGGTATTCATTGGTGGTCTCCCATCCAAGTACTAACCAGGCCTGATTCTGTTTAGTTTCCAAGCTCTAACAGGATTTGATGCTTTTAAGGCAAGGGTTCCCCACCCTTTTGACTCACGTTCCCACGGAGCCCTTTTTACAATCAGTTTCTATGGTGGAGCCCCTAAGAGGCCTATCCTATGTCTTACAGGTTAATGGTGTTTAGGAGTAGTGTTACTTTTTGTTTCTTATTCTTTAATTTAATTCAATTTTTATTTCTTTCATTTTCCTGGAGTGGCCGCAGAGCACCTGGGAAGTGCACACAGAGCCCTAAGGGCTCCCTGGAGCACAGGTTGGTATACCCCTGCTTTAGGGTATACTAGTATCTCAAAACTGACTCTGGTGACTTTATAGTATAATCTAAAGTACAGTGGGCCCTTGGGGTTTGGTCCCAAAACCCCCATGGATACCAAAATCCGTGGATGCTCAAGTTCTATTAAATATAATGGCATACTAAAATTGTGTCCCTTATATAAAATGGCAAAATGAAGGTTTCCTTTTTTGAATTTATATATTTTAAAAACATGTTTGAGCCATAGATGCTTGAATCCATGGATAAAAAAATCTGTGGATATGGAGAACTGACTGTATATCCCTCAAAATTCAATGGGATTACTCTCTACTAAGTGTGCTTGGGGTTTCAACATAACAGTGCAATCTTATATGTGCCTACATAGAAGGAATTCTCATTGGAAGTATGTTCTGTAAGCTTTATATATCAATTCAAAGATGACCAGGAGTGACCTTCAAGATCCCAGGGGCCACAAAAATTGGTCTAAAGTGATCGGTCGTGCCTTCCAGGGGGGCTTTAAAAAGTTATTTTGCCCCCTCCCATATAATATATATATTATGTATATTAATATATATAATTTTATATATTAAAATAAAATGCTATTTTAGGCCTGAAATAGCATTTCTTTCCAGACCAGAATTGATAAGGCCACATTGAATTTTGAAAAAAAGATGCAAAATGGGAACTGAAACATTGGCGTCTGTCCTCCCCTGAATAACACAACCCCTGTAAATAATAATAATAATAATAATAATAATAATAATAATAATATAAAATCCTTGAAAAGTGAAACTACTGTAATATACCGGTAACTTTGGTTCAGTATGATATCAATTTACAGTATTGTGTTTGCTTATGAAGAATTACCTCTGTGGTGTCCAAAATAAAACCAGCTGAAGTTTGGAAGAAACTCATTTTGATGAACATACAATTGTTGACAATATGGACTTTGGAGCTGAACAAGATGTATCAAAAGTTTTGAATCTGTAACAAAGATATTGGGGGTGGGACATAAAGACAAGAAAACCAAGAAAACAAATGTATTAATAACTAATACTGTTTGCATTATTATTATTTTTTTTTGTATTAAGAACTTACTTGTATAATTCTGGAAGTACTTTTGATGCATTTTTGTATTTGCTACAAAAATGTGAAAATAATGTTATTTTATTTATTTATTTATGTATTTACTTAAAAAGACAGTTCCTAACAACAGGCTCACAATCTAATAAGAATGATACAAAAGTTGGGGGAAGGAAAAGGAAAGCAAAGATTGGAGCAGCAACTCCTCTCTGGTTGATGGGATCTGGTTGATCCCCTTGTCATCAAATTCTTCTTAGAAGGCATGTTGAGAAAGCCTGTTTGAGTAATCCTACATGCTTAACATTAATCTGTTTTTGTTGTGCACCTTCAAATATTTCCAACTTATGAAGAACCTAACACAAAACTATCACAGAGTTTTCTTGGCAAGATTTGTTTATAAGAGGTTTACCATTTCCTTCCTCTGAGTCTGAGAGAGCGTGACTTGACCAAAGTCACCCAATATATATATATATATAATTTTACAACATATTTAAATTACCTCTAACATTTTAAAACAAATGAGTGCATGAAAATATTTTAGATGCAACCATATGGTCTTCTTTGCTACCAGAGCTATCTTGACTGAGAAAACAGTCCTGGAGCTAAGCTCTGGCAGTTGGCTCAGACCCCACGGAAAGCAGGGCAAGCTGTGTAAACTGAGAGGTTTATTCAATGCAAGCATTTAAACCTTCTCCTTTGATGAACAGAAAGAATGGTTTAGCAAGTGGCAACTTATTGCTGCATGCATGTAACTAGACAAAATCTCAGCCAGGAATCACATGGAGCTGATGGCAGTATGAATCAATCTCTCTGTGTGGAGGAGGGATATGTACAAAATACCTTAACAGCACAAATCATGCAGGCTTTTCCCTAAAACACATATAGAGGTACCATATATGCAGCCGTCACTGGGCTGTGAACCCAGACAGCCTCAGGCTGGGCCTGTGAGTCAAAGAAGGAAAGCATCTTTTTTTAACTATCTCCACCCAAACACACACACACAAATAGTTTTTGTATACCCAGAACTTAGAAACATTACTTTTAAAATGGCAGCTCCCATAATCCCTTTTTGGCAACCGCTCCCAGATTATGGAATGGCCTGCCAGATGAGATCTGTCATATTACCACCTTGAACAGCTTTAAAAAGGCAGTTAAGACAGGTCTCTTCCAGCAGGCCTTTCCTGAATAGATATCCCAGCCATCAAGAGACAGCCCAGCCTGCTCCCCTGATTCTGCTGCAGTTATTGTCTATTTGTATTATTATTTTAAGTGTGTTTTTAAATTGTCATTGTTTAATAGTATTTTAAGGGGTGGGTGGGATTGTGGGATATGAAATGTGTATTTTAATGTTGTAAGCTGGCCCAGTCGCGTTACACAGAGGGGTGGGATGATGATGATGATCCCAGCAGCCAGCATAGCTAGGGGATGTTGGGAGATGTGGACTAAAAAGGCACCAGATCTCATATGATCTTGGAAGTTAAGCAGGGTCAGCTCTGATTAGTACTTTGATGGAAGACCGTCAACAAATGCCAGGGGCTGTAGGCTGTATTTCAGAAGAAGCAACTGGCAAAAAACCCCTCTGAATATTCCTTACCTAAGAAAACCCTATGAAATTCATGTGGTCGCTATAAGGTAACAATGCTATCTATATTAACTCTCCAGAGAGCCAGCATGGTTTGAGCATTGGACTACAATTCTGGAAAGCAGGGTTCAATTCCCCACTTGGGCATGCAAACCCACTGGGTGACTTTAAGCAAGTCACACACTCTCAGCCCCAGAAAACCCTGTGATAAGGTCACCTTAGGGTCACCATAAGTCAGAAACAGCTTGAAGGCACACAACAACAAAAACATTATCTTTCATGCACCTTCACACAATGACTTTGTCAGATGTTTATAGGATATGATCTGAAAATGGCAGACATGCAAGTATATCACTGTGTGATACTCATTTAAAATAGTGATTATTGTTTGAAGGGGGGAAAAATTAATGTTAATGTTTATGGAAGAGATTTCTTTCTAGTGATGTAAATTAATATATGCCTAGGGTATATTTGAAATACTGAGAGCTTGAAATCAGTTTTAAAGCTTGCATTGTCATTATTTCTCAGCCCACTTCTTAGTTTTCTGAAGGGCTGGTTCAGCGTTTCAACACTTAAGGTTACCAATACCAGGGGAGGAGTATTGCAGGATGGATGCATTTGTCCACTGAGGGGTGTTGGTATCTATTAGTTGATATGCTTTTTAACCCAAAACAAGTATGTGTAACTAAGCATTAGCAAAGCCCTCTAATCCATTTGTTCCCTGTATGAATTCCTATGTATTGCACAAGTTGCCCATTTCAATTTAAGACTGGGAGATCCAGGAGGCAAGGATAAAGGGATTGCTCTGTTAACAAAGCCTCTGACAAAGAAGCTACTTTTTACAAAGTCTTTTTATGCCTGCTCATTCCCCCTCTATCCTCCTGGTCCTGTATCTAGCTCAGGGATAGGCAACCTAAGGCCTGAGGGCCAGATGCGGCCACCTGAGGCCTTTGGATCGGCCCCAGGCCGGTCCTGCCGCCGCCCTTGCCATTGCCCCCCGCCACCCCCCACCGCCGCCAACGCCCACCATGATGATATTGATTATTGTTGTTATTACTTATTCTTGGGGTTTTCTTGGCAAAATCTCCACAGGGGTTTTGCCATGGCTTTTCTGGGGCTGTGAGAGTGTGCATGCATATCCTGGGGCTGGACACACAGATTTTCAGTGTCTGATTGTAGCAGTGTTTTCTATAGTATTCAGTGCAATAAAGCCGTATGCAGCTGCCTACAACAGGCAAGATAAAAAGCATCTACCTCCAGAATCCCTTACTGAGCACGTGTGAATGGCAAAACAGAAAGAAAAGGGGAGACCAGCCTGCCTCTCCAGGTACTTCCTAGCTTAGCATATTTTTTTAAAAAAGCATAGACCTGTAAGCTTCACCACCAGAATAGAAATAATAATAAAAAGTGGAAGCTGGTAAAAGGAAAAAAGTCATTCCTGGATGCATTTTGAAAGAAGCTTTCAAGTGATATAAAGAAGGTTCAGAAGGTTTTTCTTTAATTATTATGTAAGGCCTTCCTGACCTTCCCAACTCCTGTCAAGTTTCCCCCAAGGCTCAATTTAGAAACTGATCCACTATCTTTTTGATATTAAGCAGCAGTGTAGATCCATTCTGACTGAAGTGAAATCTGCCTCTCTTGTATGTGCCTGGCTTGCAAAATCCACCCCTCCACACCACTGCCTCATCCATGCACTGGGACTACTCCACATCACCAGACTACAACATTTCAGAGTAAGCTGCCATGGAAGCCCTCCCTGGCTTTCAGTTGCCTGCCTAACAAATGAAATGTAGAACTTTGGTACCTCTCCCATAACCCCCCTTTTTGCTGTTCCTGTTTATCACTCTGGATTATTTGGTCTTTGGCACTGGCAGGCAACCTGGAAAGCTGTTTAAAGAACTGGTTACCTGCTAGTCCCACACCAAGTAGCTCAGTGACTCATCTCATGCACCAGAAGACCCTCCAACTAGAAGCCATAGAGAGTACACAACACTGCAGGTAAGAAAAAGAAACCGAAACTGCAGAAGAAACAGCAAATGAACCAAAACCAGAGTTCCAAAACTATCAAGCTAATCTCCAGTCCCATAGCCTTTATCGCCCTCCCTCATGTCTTCTTCCAATACGCCCCTATAAAATGTCCAGACTGTTGCTTCTGTTCACTGGCTCTGGTTACAGGGACAGATCCCTTGCTTTCTGTCATAACTGAATAGGCATTAAAATGTAATGTTGTTGGAAACTTAACACGTGTGTAGGTGGAGCATCTAGCAGCATAACACTCAAGCTTGTTCTCACCACCACCCTGATTCCACCCAGCACCCAGCTAGTGAACTGAGCTGTTTTCCTTTCTCACTGCCTGAGGCCATGTCACTGGCCTTGTAAATGGCAGGAAGGAGTCACAGGCCTGCTTTGAATGACCGGCTCTGCTGTACTTTAAAAAAAACAACAACACAACACACCATCTTCAGCTTCCATTAGCCAAGCAGGGTTTGTGTGTCCAGCATTCTGTGCAGTCCACCCTTTGCTTTGCCCTCATTTATTTCACAATGTGCAGGAAGGCAAGGCGACAGGAGCAATCTCCATTCTTGTTAGGAGGAATTGTGTATCTCATTCTCTGTGCATTGTGCTGCGAATGAACAGGGAAAGACGTGTTTGGAATCAGCAAAAAGCCTCTCCTATTCAGTGGGAAGATTGTGCTGGCTGTAGCCCACGAGAAGGGAGAAGAATGAAAAACAATTGCTTAAAAAGAGAATCAGTTGGATGTCTCCCCAAATTTCTGCTGAGGCAATGACAATTTGGACGTCGTTTCCAGGCTTGCTTCAACCTAGTTGCTAACCTTTGTGCTGCATGCAGGATTGCTGTTACCAGCACTTTCCCAGCTACGTCAGTTTTTCATCTCCACGCTTGCTAATGGCTAAAGCAGCTCCAATAACATAGTTACTTATTTTCCCAATATAATTATTTTTGAGCACTACCATAATAGGTGCTTTTCCTGAGGGACAGGCTCTCTACTGTGCAGCTTTGATAGCGCCATCCTTAGCATTCCTCTACATCTTCCCTTCAGGTGGCAAAATCTGGTGGCAGCACCTCACTGTGACATGTTTTCAAGCTCCAGTGGCATCCCACCCCTTCCTCTTGGCTTGGATGTTGGCTCTGTAATTAAGCAGGAGGAGGCAGCGAACATTAACTTGTACACCCCTAATGATGCTACTTTCTGCCTTGACTGAAGACGTGAAAGCATCTGAGCCATAATGAACACTGAGAGCAAAAGACAATGGGGAATTTGGAACCTGTTTACCTGAGCTGCTTTTGAGCAGTTAAGAGCAAAACCATGGCATTGTACAATAAAGGCAACCAGAGGACCACTAATATAGATTCCAGAGTGCATGCAGTTCACCCCTCTCCAGAAATATGGAAAGTATTGCCTGTGGTTCTAGCCAATGTTAGAGATTTAGAAGGTACAATCTT
>CM034703.1:236243876-236265899 GCA_020142125.1 Phrynosoma platyrhinos
TTAACTGGAAAAGTTGGGGGTCGTCTTATACGCCGGAAAATACGGTATTTATTTTCCCCCAAATGAGACTCAAAGTGGCTTAACAACAGCAATAGCAATAGCAATAGTAATAGCAATAGCAATAGCAGCTTCATTTATATATCACTTCATACTGCACTAAGCAGTCTCTAAGTGGTTTACAACTGTAAGCTAATTGCCCCCAACAATCTGGGTACACATTTTAGCGACTCTGGAAGGATGCCCGACAGAGTTGACCTTGAGTTCCTGGCTGGGATTAAACTCACAACTTTGTGATTTGTGAGTGAGTGGTTGCAGTACTGGCTTTTATCCACTGCACCACCAGGTAAATTTTTCCAGGTATGGATGGATTTGCCATACCCTCCAACATTTCACATGTGAAAACCAGGACAGAACTGGCCAAGCAACATCAAAATGTGGTCAAGAGGAGGAAAGTTTTTAATCAGGAAAAATGCACAAGCAAGGGGAAGCTGTGAAGTTTGTTTTCACCTCAGCCTACAGTGAAGGGCTAGATTCTGGCCTCACCTCTCACACTGCCTTCATTGAGTGCAAACTAGGCACTTTGAGCTCAGTTTGCAGCAACTGAAATGACTTGAGGACAAAGGGAGAAAATGCAGGGAGGAGAAAGAAACATGGGCATTTTAAAACAGTTGAAAAAGTATGGCAGGACAGAGTATTAATGAGAACTGCCCCTGTCAAATTGGCATAGTTGGAGGGTATGATATTCATCAGTGGGCACGCAGAGAAGGCTTCTATATCTCTGTAAAGATGAATCCTGGCTGAAAGTGCTTATGATAAAGGGGCCATCTAAAATAATAGGCTTCAAAGAGTTCAGTCTCTGTCTTTTCCGAATTTACAACATCACCAGCAGCAGTTCACAAAGTAGCACACACCACTTTGTGCAGAGAATAACCACTGACAAGGGCAGATTATTTTTCTTACAGTGAAAACTGCTATGGGCGTCTGTTGTTCTTGTTCTTGTTGTGTGCCATCAAGTCATTTCCGACTTACTGCGACCCTAAGGTGAACCTGTCATGGGGTTTTCTTGGCAAGATTTGTCCAGAGAAGGTTTACCATTGCTTTCTCCTGAGGTTGCGAGTATGTGACTTACCCAAGGTTACCCTGTAGGTTTCATGGCTGAGTGGGGATTCAAACCCTGGTCTCCAGAGTCATAGTCCAACACTCACTTCACTACCCATGCTGGCTCTAGTCTAGACATGAGCAAATGGGATTGTGGAGGGATTAGGAAAGTTATACCACAGAGGCCACAATTCCATGTATCCCCCAGACAGTTCTGAAACCTTTAAGATAGTCCCTTTCACATTGCACAGTTATGGCACAGTGGTCCTATTGTAACTGCCACAGCTACATTCTACAGAATCCTAAGATCTGTAGTTTTGTGAGGAACTAGAGTAGTGATGGTGAACCTTTTAGAGACTGAGTGCTCAAACTGCAACCCTAAACCCACTTATTTAATCGCAAAGTGCCACATCCGTCTGGCTTTCTAATACTGAACTCTGGTGAACTCTGTGCTGGGATGATGGCATGTGTGCCCACAGACAGGGCTCTGAGTACCACCTCTGGCACACCTGCCATAGCTTTGCCATCACTGCACTAGAGGAATGTGGTGTCTCAGTGGTTAAGACAGGGACTCTGACAATGGCAAGATTGTCAGCTTGAGGCTCCCGTCACTAGTCCCAGCTTCTGCAAACCTAGCAGTTCGAAGGCATGTAAAAGTGGAAGTAGATAAATGGGTACCACTTTGGCAAGAAGGTAACAGAGTAATGGCGGGAAAGTAATGGAATAACAGAGATGAGCACCACCCCCTACATGACTAGATAACTTTGTCAAAGGAGAAAGTATATAAATAGGTACCACTTCATTGGGAAGGTAACAGCATTCTGTGCACTCATGCTGGCCACATGATTACAGAGTTGTCTTTGACAACGCTGGCTATTCTGCTTAGTAATGGAGATGAGCACCACCCCCTACAGCAGGGGTAGGCAACCTTTCCTCTTTGAGGGCCGAGGGACTTCAGCTCCCAGAATCCCAGGAGCTATTGGCCAACATGGGACTATTGGCCAACATGGCTGAAGCTTCTGGGAGCTGAAGTCCCTTGGCCCTTAAAGGGGAAAGGTTGCCTACCCCTGCCCTACAGTCAGACACGACTAGACAACCTTGTCAAAGGGGAAATCTTTACCTTTTAGAGGTTTCAGGTAGGGAATACTAAATACCCCTCCCTAAATGGCAAATCCCAGAGTTCCATAGGATGGAGCCATGCCAGTTAAAATGATACCAAACTAATGTAATTGTGTGGCATGAAGGAGACCTAACATACTGTATTATGGCATAATTGACGGCAGTCCTTTATAGTCTTTAAAGTGCCAGAAGACACTTTGCTGCTTAAGTTTTACATAGAGTATTTTCTCATTATTGTGGCTTCTGATACACAAGATGCATGTGCAAACCTGAGGTTATGCTTTTAACTGGAACCTTCTTTAATTCTTCAGATTTCCACTAAAGCCACAACATAGTTGCTTAATCAGTGATTGCTAAAGAAAATGATGTGTCACATCCTGGGAATGTAGGCATCAGAGGCTGCCAAATCCCCTTAGGTGGGCAGCAGTGTAAGAGAAAGAAAGTGGTAATGATATGGCCAGGTGGGGGAGGGAAGCACAGAGACTTCCAGAAGAAGAAATTCAGAGACAATGACAATGTTTTTGTTTTTTAAAATGTGTATCGCCCTCTATATCAGAAGCTCAGGACTGTGGATAAAGAAAAAAAATCAGTATAAAACAATTTCAAAATTAAACAGTTTAGACAAACTAAGAGCATATTAAACAATCACTCCATAGTCCTGTCCTACCAGCTTCCAGCTAAATTCACCACGGTTTCAAATTATTTAGAAAATTTAATTGATTCCTGCTCCCAATAACTTTAAAAAAGACGGGAGGTGCAAATTGCTGGTAGGCTGGTCATCAGCTTCTTTTAGAGGACTCCTGGTATATTCTGCTATAAACTGTGCTTTTTCTGAATCCTTGAACCTGCTTGTGCCTCTCTTTCATCACGCTATCCCTTTAGCAGCTAAGGCATGTTGCACAGGTGGGGAATGAGGGATCTTCCAGTGGCCAATGGACGGTATCTCCCATCATTTCTGTCCATCCTGGAGCTGATGGAAGGTGGGGCCCTACAGCATCCGGAAGACCATGGGTTCCCCACCACTGTCCTAGTCTCTTCCAGCTTTTCTGTTGCCCTCTTTTCCTGGGACTTATCCACATTACACAAGTATAGTATCATTATTTCACTTTAATTGCCATGGCAACATCCTATGGAACCCTGGGTTTTGTAGTTTGATGAGGTATGAGAGCTCCTTAACTGAGAATTCTAAATGCAGCTCCCTAAGATGCCAATCCCGGGGTTTTATTAGAAAAAACATGGCAATTAAAGTGGAATAATAGCACAATAATTTTCTAGTGTGAATGAGCCTCTAGGCAAACTGCTCTATATACAGCCCAATCTTGCTCTCCTGATGCCAACTTGCCCTGCGTTTTCTAAACTGTAATCCTACCCACACCTACCTCGGCAACCCATGATGCAGATATGTCCCTGGTAATCCTGTAAACAAATTCAGCAGTTGGCCAGAGAAAAGCCACTCATATGAAACACCTGGAGGATGCATCATCCACCAGTTACAGTTATCAACCAATACGTAGCCTGCCCACCCCTCAAAAAAGAGTCTGCCTATCTTGGGTCCACCTTGGCTCCTGGGCAGGGAGAAAAGAAGGATATATATTAAATAAATAAATACATTTCTAAAACAAAGACTGCTAGATAGCCATAAACTGCGAGGGAGAGCTGTTTACTCCTCTGATTTTTGTTAAGCACTTGTAATTCTGTATGTTCCAGTTGTGCATATTATGAGCATTTGCACAAAGAAATCATGTTGAGAATTAAAAATGGCTTACCATTAAGAAAGAGGAAGCATGGTTATTTGCAATAGTACAGTATTGTCTTTAAAAAAGAAAAGAAAGCCTGCCTCTCCCCAATGACAAAGCTCATATATCAAGGGAGGGGAGGAGATGGTAGCCTAGCCTTAACCTCCACTAAGGTTTGAAATCATCATCATCATCATCACCACCACCACCACTTATTCTCAAACTTTACTCCAAAACTGGGACTCAGAGTGGATGGCAATGCTCTTTCAGGTGGGCCATGGCAAGGTGTAGTCAGCATCAATATTCATGTTCCACACAGCGAGTATTAGGACTCAAGTGGGGATTTGAATCTTCCCCAAATCCCATGTTGGTATTCTAATCACTACACTACACCGCCTGTCATTATCAGCCTTCTCATTCCCCTTTGTCCCCCACAACAAAGCCCCCTCATTGACTTGGAGAGGTGGGCTATGTAGTCCAATGATCTGGCATCAGGTTGGGAGAAGACAGGTTTGGTTTACAACTGGAAGAAACCTTTCTGTGTGAAAGCTGAGGATAGCTACAGTTTGTATGAGTTTCTATAACCATCCTATCAGTAAAAAGCCTATTGAAGCTATTAATTATAGGTACGTACATTGTTTGCTAACATAATCAAATGTGCTTTGGTGTCAAACAGAATCAGCCTCTGCTTGTTACTGGACAGTGCTGAAAGTGGAGGTGCAGATGAGTTCCAGATGAGTTGAAGTCCTTTCCCCAATGTAATTCTAGTGCGGATATGCATAGAGTCAGAAAGAGTTTCCTGCGGATTGTGCGCAGGGGGAGGGGGGCTTCTATGAATGTTGTTCCCTTCCTCATATTACTCCTGCAGCACCTTCAAAGAGCCAAGGCATGAATCACCTGCACTTCCTCTTTGAGTGCTTTCCTGGTATCATGCAAACAATTCTTTAGAAAGCACTGCTAATATAGAAACATTGTAAGCAGCTCATTTGTATCATGTTTAAAAGTCAAATTGTCTTCGTGTTACTCACCACCTGATGAATCAGATAGGCCTTGCCATAGCAACTAATGAGGCGTCAGCTTTTTATCTTACATCCACACCTATTTGAAGTATGTATAATGCCCATCTGGTTGGTGTTGTCTGAAAATGTCTGTGTAGGAGAAGTGTTACTCTGCTAGTTGACAAATAACCCCTACAGTGCAAATTGCTATATAAAAAATATTGTTGTTGATGATGTTAGCAGCCCTCAAGTAGATTCCAAAGCAGGGTGACCCTGTGGATGATACACCTCCAAGTATCCCTATCTTCCACTGCTCTGCTCAGCTCCTGCAAGCCAATGCCTGTAACCCCACTGATTGAGTCTATCCATCTGGTGTGTGGTCTGCCCCTCTTTCTTCTACCCTCTACCTTTTCTAGCATTATTGCTTTTTCTAGTGATCCATGCCTTCCGATTATGTGGCTAAAGTATGATAGCCTCAACTTGATCATCTTGGCTTCTAAGGAGAGCTCTGTTCAAGGACCCATTTGCTGTCCATGGTATCCTAAGTACTCTTCTCCAGTGCCACATCTCAAATGAGTTGATTTTCTTTCTGTCTGCTTCCTTCACTGTCCAGCTCTCAATTCCATTCATGGTAATGGGGAATACAATGGCATGAATGATTCTGACTGTAGTGCTCAGTTGTATGTCTTTACTCTTCAAGATCTTTTCTAGTTCTTTTATAGCTGCCCTTCCCATTCCTAGTCTTCTTCTTATTTCTTAACTGCAGTCACCATTCTGGTCAGTGTTTGATCCCAGGTATGGGAATTCTTTAACTATTTCCATTTCTTCATTGTCTAGATTGAATTTATATATTTATTCTGTGATCATTATTTTTGTTTTCTTTGTGTTCAGCATTAACACTGCCTTTGCATTTTCATTTTTAACCTTCCTTATTAACCGTTCCAAGTCTGTGCTTTTTTCTACCAATATTATGGTGTCATTTATGTATCTTAAGTTGTTAATGTTTCATCCTCCTATCTTCACTCCTCCTTCTTCTGATTCTAACTCTGCTTTTCTTATGTTTTCAGAATATAAGTTGAACAAATAGGGTGATAGGATGCAGCCTTCCCAGACCTCTTTGCCTATTGGAAACCATTCTGGTTCTCTGAATTCTGTTCTTGGTACAGATTTCTGTAACAAGAAACATAGATGGACAAAAACCTAAATTGCACAAGTAATTAGAATGCATAAGAGACAATGTGGCAGAGCAGTTTGAGTGTTGGACTTGGGCTCTAGGAATACAATCAAACATTGACATGGGATGCCAATAATATTTATTTTGTGCACTTTTTTCATGAATCAAAAAGACACTGAAATTCTATATTCTCAATGAAATATTTTTTTCCTGAGAATAGTGATTGTCTAAAGTCTCACTATTTTCTTAATTTAGATCCTATGGGTGTTCAAACATTTTGACCTTCCATACCCCAATGTGATGCACTCCAGATACTTTCTATTTTGCCCAATCTGATACACTCGAGATGTTTTCTGTTGAAACTTCCACTAGCCCCTGTTGGCATGACCAATGATCAGGAATGCTAGGAGTTGTAATGTACAACATCAATGGGGAGGGGGCATCATGTTAGAAAAAGGGTTCCATATCTAATACTGTAGTGACATGACAGTGTTGGGGAATAAGAAAGCTGATTTTCCTAGCTATTGTTGGTGCAGAGAAAGTACATGGCAGCCTCAACCTAGCATTCTCCAGCTGTGTTGGACTCTTGTGGTTAACTGCCCTCGAGTTGACCTCAACTCATGGTGACCCTATGGGTGAGATATCTCCAAGAAACCCTATCCTCTATTGCTCTGCTCAGATCCTGTAGGCTCAGGCCTGTTGCCTCTTTGATTGGGTCTAACCATCTGACATGTGGTCTTTCTCTCTTTCTACTTCCCTCTACCTTCCCTGGCATCATTTTCTAATGATCCCTGCCTTCTTGTGAGGTGGCCAAAGTATTACAGCCTCAGTTTAGTCATCCTGGACTCTTACTCACAGCATTCCTGATCAGACAAAACTTCCCAGTGGCAGATGACAATCTGAAGTTACCAGGGTTAAAAAAAAAAGTGACTGCCTAAATGCTCTAATTTTGTTATTGTTATTGTTATTGTCGTCATGTGCCTTTAAAGTCAACTCAGGCCTATGTGATCCCATCATAGGGGTTTTTAGGGGGTAAAATCTCTTCAGAGATTTTCCATTGACTTTCTCTAAGGCTGAGAGAGTGATATTTGCCCAAAGTTACCCAGCGGGTTTCCATGTCTAAGCAAGGACTTCAGCTCTTGTCTCCCAGAATCCTAGTCTAACATGGAAACCACTACACCATCCTGTAACAGAAAATGCAAAGTGGGCTGTATGGAAAACCATGGCGTGGAGATCAGCTTGTTGTAATACCCTTTACTTAAATCAGTACTAACAGAACTCATGACTTTACTATACGAGGCTAAAAAACAGAATTTTAACAGGGTAAAAGTGTTTGGGGTCAGCACTTATCATGCAACATTGTGTTTGTCTAGTTGCTGCCTTTCATTCCATTCATTACTGTAGTACTTTAGCCACTGACAGGTAAAACCCACCAATAGCTTCTTAATCTTGCTACTATTCCACTGCTGAATTCATATGGTAGGTCCCTTCTGCTGCTGTTCTGCTTCTCAGGCACATGGTATGAGTGGGCATGATTCTGCTCCTCTCCTCCTTTTGCTCACAGTGATCAAGCCTCAAATAGCTTCCTAAAGCTGGGAGAGGGGAGGAGCAGCATGTTCATACAGAAGCCAACTTCAGGAGGCATTTGGTAGCCAAGATCACTTACTCCTCTCTTTCTTCTCAAAAGCAGCATGGCAGTGCAGAGAACAGATCACACAACCAGGGATCACCAAAGCACTATTATGGAGAAACGTGTGATAAAAAATGATGCTAAAATGGTGTGCTTTCATTCTTAAACTAGCTTGATTGTGATGGATAGCAGGCTGGTGTGATAAAACCCTCAGTTACAAGGGAACCCTACCTTGTACGTCCATGTGATCAGTTATTGTTCACTCCTGTGCACAGGGCATTCTTACTTGTTTTCTGTTTCAACATAGACTAATGACAAAGAATTTTCCCTCTGGTAGCACCATGGCTAATGAACAAGCTATGAGCAAGACAGTCTCAGAGTAGCCACGAACATAAGACAATATTTTCTTTCTGCTTCCTAACACTGGTTGATCTTATAGGGTTACTGACATCATTACTGTGAAAATGGATGTGAAGAGAGCTCAGTACTGCGGTGGGCGGGAGACAGGTTATACAAATGCTGAATCGGGGGAAGGCAGGCCATGGGAAAAGTGAGGAGGCAGGATCCTGCAGCCTTCAAAAAATCATTGAACTGATATCTTGTCCTTGCTGTGCTCAGCTAGGAATACCTGGACTGCAGTTGGCAAAGAAATTTCCCTTCCCTCTGATTCCTGTGCCAGTCAGGAGACAGAGTGCCCTTATCTGCTTGCAGGCACCTTTTTCAAGTGCTCAGTATTTGTCATAAGGACATAAAAGGAACCTTACTGGATCAAACCAAATGTCCATCTAGCTGAGCACCATAGTGACTAACCAGCTGCTCTGCACAGCAGGAACCAGAAGCAGGATCTGAAGGCAAAACCTATTTCCCATTATGGCTCCTCAGCAATTGGTAGTCAGTGGCATAGGCTGTCATCATGACAAGTAACCATCAATAGCTTCATCCTCCACTCACTGATCTACTTCCCTTTTGTGTGTATAGTGCCTTCAAGTGCCTGCCCTCTTATGTAACCCCATGAATTTCATAAACTTTTCTTAGATGATAAACAGTAAGATCTTATATGAGGTACCAGTAGTGCAGGACCTGCAGACAAATTCTTGCATTATAAGAAAATAGAATGGGGAAGGTCTTCTCTCTGTCCACCCTGTCTTCATAATTTTATAAATCTCTATCATGCAGGAATAGCTGCCAGGGTGGGTGAGCTTCTGACAGTAAAAAGCCTTCTGCTGCCTTCGCCAGCTAGCATTCCTGTCCCCCTTCCACAGAACTATTACTATAGCCTTTCAAACTGCCCACTACTATTAGGGCTGGGCTCCTACGGGGCTGGGCTGGCCACTCCTAAGATCAGCCTCCCTAGGGACATTCCCTGGACGAAAAGGTGAGTCTGTGGGTGGGATCAGAAGAGGAAGAAGACCAGAGGGTTGAAGCTGCCTCACTCTTTGTGCTTCCTTTGGCAGGAGGAGCTACCTCTCACTGAAGTTTCCAGGGTAACTTTGCTCTTCTTGTTGGAAGAATTATACATTGTGTTTTCCTTTCCCTCCTTATATTAGACAGGGAATTCCTCCCTCCGCCCTCTCTCATTCTATCTGGCAGTTTAACAAACTCTCTGAACTTTCTAAACTGTCACCTCTCAGTTTCAGATATAGTAGTAACAGTCTTCCTCTGAGTGATGTTGGCAGTCTCTCCTTGCTATATTAACTCCAGTTAGATTAGGTTTTAGTTTTGTTATGTATATATTTATTAAAGCCATTATTGTTTGTAAAACATAGGTTTCTGGAACTGACAAGCAGCACAAAATTTTTGAATGGCAAGGTCTAGTATAAATGCTAGGGGCCAAGCCTTTAACCTTTGTCTGGTCAATTGGAACAGAACCTACCACATCTTGGAATCCAACTTCCAGCTCAAAACACTGATCTCAGAACACAATCTATGTCCAGATTTGGGTTTAACAGCCCATAGCTTGCCCAGACATGTATGTCTCATCCTCTGCAAAAGCATGTGATGCTCCCACAGTTTCCCACCTTAGGGAATATGTGTTGTTGACCACATAAAAATACCATGAAATTGTCCTCAAGTCCACTTGGTTTCCAAGACCTTCTCTGTGGTGGAAGCTTCTCAGTACACTAATGCATATGTGGCAAAAGCCAAACCACATGGAAATTGTTTTGAGGATGCTGAGTCTCAATTATTTTCAGCCACATGTCTAGAAACAGCAATAGCAAGTACATTTCTATACTGCTTATCAGTGCACTTAAATAATCCCTTAGCATTTTACAGTGTGTAAGCTAATTGCCTCCAACAGGCTGGGTACTCATTTTAGCAACCTCAGAAGGATGCTAGGCTGAATCAACCCTGAGCCCCTTCCTGGGATTGAACTCACAACGTTGTGGCTTGTGAGTGAGTGGCTGCAGTATTGGCATTTAACTACTGCACCACCAAGGCTCCTTAATGTATGTCTTCTGCAACATAGAAACATTCTCTGTGGCTCTGGAATCTTCCACATATCATTAAATTGTCTCTACAACAGATGCCATGTTCCCAACAAGCTTATGCATCTGAAGACGAGTGGACCAAACACAAAGAGACTTTCAGTAGAAGCCTTGCAGATAAGGAACATTGATGTCTGGAGTACCAGCTCAGCAGGGGTCAGCAGAAACCATTTAATGAAAAGTATCCCTATTCTCATGCTATGTCCCCCACCCCACCCCCACCCCCACCCAAGTACATTAAATGGTTCAATTTTACCTTATATAACAAGGGAGCTGACACTTCGAACACATAAAACAGTTTAACCTTGTGGGAAGTAAAATGGACAATAATAAGTGATCTTAAACCAAATTAAGACAGGCTTGCAATTAAAGAGAAAAAAGGGAAAGAAAGAAGAGGATCTAATGATGCTTCTGTCCTCATAAAAATATGCATAATGGTTCATTTCCTTTTGAGAACTATAATTTTATGAATGAAGAAGCAGAGTGGTCAGATTTCTAGCCAGCTCAAATGAACATCTGGAATATATATTATTGTTTCCATTAGATGCATTAGCTCTGAAACACCCAAGTAAATTGGCCTGTGCTTTATAGTTTACAGCAAAGCCTTTGATTGTATAGATCATGAACAACTATACATTGCTCTTAAAGAAATGGTACGCTACATATGATTGTCCTGATGTGTAACCTGTAATAAGGACTAGAGGCTACTGTCAGGACAGAATATGGAGAAACAGAATGGTTTCCAGTTGGCAAAGGGGTCAGACAAATCTGCGTTTTATCATCCTGTCGCTTTAACCTGTATGCTAAACATATCATATGTAAAGCAAGATTAGACTTGAGGGAAGGAGGTATAAAAGTTAGAAGGAACATCAATTATTTAAGATATGCAGATGAAATCATATTACTAGCAGAAAAAAGCAAAGACTTGGAACGATTCCTGAAGAAAGTCAAGGAAGAAAAGTGCAAAGGTAGGTTTTCAGTTGAATATTAAGAAAACAAAAATAAAGACCATGGAAGTTTTGCATAACTTTAAAGTATATAGTGGATACATTGAAATAATTCAAGATTTTCCATGCCTTGGCTTAGTCATCAACAGAATGGAGACTGCAGTCAAGAAATTTGAAGAAGTCTAGGATTTGGAAGGGCTGCTATGAAGGAATTAGACAAAATGTTGAAGTGTAAAAAGAAATAAGTATGCTAAAGTTAGGTTGTCCATGCCACCCTATTTCCACTTTCTATGTATGGTTGTGAAAGCTGGACAGTGAAGAAAGTTGATAGGAAGAGAATCAACTCATTTGAAAGGTGGTGCCGGAGAAGAGTTCTGCGGATACTGTGGATAGCTAAAAAGACAAATCAATGGGTCCTAGAGCAAACCAAGTTTGAAGTCTCCCATGAAGCCTAGATGACTAAAGTACTCTGGAGTTTATCACACAAGGGAAATCCCGTGCAGAAACGGGATTAAAAAGCAGGGGAAAACCCTCAAAAGCGTGTTGATTTTCACACACATCATTGTTAAAAGGTTGTTAACCCGAATGGAAAGAAGACAAAAGCCTCTCCTTTTTACTTTTGGGATTTTCTGAAAGTAAAGAGGAGCAGCTTTTGATTACTTTCTGTTTGGGTTAACAATATTTTAACAACGACGTCGTGTGAAAATCAACCTGCTTTTGTGGGATTTTTTTCGATTTAAAACCCCATTTCTGCATGGGATTTCCCCCATGTGATAAACAAGTCTGGTACTTTGAAGATATCATGATTCACTAGAAAAGGCAATAATGCTTAGTAAGATAGAAGGCAGTAGGTAAAGAGGAAAGGACAGATGGATAGATTCAATCAAGGAAGCCACAGTCCAGAGTCTGCAAAACCTGAGTAAGGCTGTTGATAACAGGGTGACTTGGAGGTTGCTCATTCATAGGGTTGCCATACGTAGAAGACATCTTAAGGGCAGTTAACATCAACAAAGTACCTTGGTGAGGCAAGCTGGTGCTCCAACAGAGAGACGCAACCAAGGACTACGGGTGGCAAGCTGGGAGGTGGCAACTTCTGCCCACCCCCATCCTAGCAGCAACTGAGGTATTCTCCTCACTCTGCTCTGCCACCCAGCCCTATATATAGCAGATGGTTTCATAATTAATGAGGAAACATCCGGAGCGGTTTTATAGTCAGGGACAGGTATTTCATAATATCCACTGCTTTTGTGCATGTACTGAAAACAAGGCTAACCATATTGGATTACAGGCAGACCAGCTTTTTACACCTCTGCCTTCCAGTTTCTGACCGTTTAAGAGACTAGAGTTTGTTTGTTTTTAATGAAGCTAGATTTGAAAGGATTTTTTTTTTTAAAAAAAACCCAGAACATAGAATTTAAGCTAACTATTGTGAAAACAGACAGATACTATAAAGGACAGTAGCAGTTGGGGAAGGCTCAGTCTATTTAAGCACCACAAGTCTCATATATTCCCTGTGATTTTTGTTTTCCTGCCATGTAAACTTTTAACATTGGGTAACTCCAGAGCAGAAAGCTGAGTCATCACACAGGCCATTAGCTTTATCTGCAATAAAGTGTAGACTCTAGCAGAAACCCCCAGGCCCATATGGTTTCACATCTGAATTGTTTTAAGCCATTTAAGTAACAACTTGAAACAACCCTCCTTTCTCCATATGGTGAGGGGTGTGTAGATTCCCCTTGTATAAAGCAACTCTTGCCAGCCTTTGAAGAGCATGAACCTGTCTTTGATCTGGCTAGAAAGAAATGCCCCTGTCTTCTGGTGGTAATACAGCTCTGGGTTTCTTTCACAAAGATTTCATCCCGAGAAAGTTATTTACAGTCACCATACGTTCCTGATCCTCATCAGGGCTAAATTAATCAGAATTCTTCTATGTATTTCCATGCATACACTAGAGAACCTTAAAAGGACTTCATTTTGTCAGACCTCATTGTAATGGGACTAAAGACTAGAGAACACTGAAGGTTTTGAAAGCAAATCAATATAATAATCAAGGAGGAACAATCAGTGGCAGATGATGGTTCCCAGTCAGTGGGGAGTGAATCTGTGTCACATTTTGGCTAGTGTTAAATGAGCTATCCAAGTTTCTAATAAGGTTGACTGGTTTTTAATAGAGTTTAGCACCTTGAAGAAAAACCTGAATTTACTGCCCCACTGATATGGGGACCAACAAGTAGTAATCTCTGGTGATCCCCAGATCTTGCCAAAACTATGAAAGGCTATTCTAACTATTGCTAAGCACCATCAGAAAGGGCATCACTATGTGGATCCAGCTGTCAGAGTAGAAAAAAAGTTTGATCAGGATTTACTTGTGGATGATTGTGAAGTAGATCAGAAGGGGAGAAGGGGAATCTTGGCAACAGCACAGTAACTTCTCAATCAGCTAGTTAGAATCTCTTACTTGCAGTAACTCAGATGTAGATCACTACTAGTCATCATAATATAAGGCTCCTGGGAGCACAGTAGGTGATTGGTTCCATCCCCTGACTCAACATATTGCATTTGGCTCCTGGCTGCCAGCATGTACTTTGCACTTGGCTCTCACTGATGAACCTGGAGTTCTGTTTTTTTTTTTAAATAAAAGAAAAAGAAGATCCCACAAGCCTGAATTCTGGCCATGGGTGTAACATAGTACAGGAGAACTTCAGGATTAATTCATTATACCCTTCTCTTCATAATGCTGCATTCTCTAAGGGACAAACTCTTATATTATGCAGTACAGTTGTTCCTCCACATTTGCAGCTTTGACTTTTGCAGATTTGATTAACATGTTCTCACTAGGTCCTCCAGAGAAATTATGTGGGAAGTTGACCACAGAGCTGCACTGAAGGACCTAGAGATTCCTAGAGAAAACACTTCTCTAGACATGTGTAGGTCCTCAATTAACTTCTAGCAGATGTTGACCATAGAGTTGCATTGAAGGACCTAGAGATTCCTACAGAAAACATTTCTCTAGGCATTTGTAGGGTCTCCAGCACGATTCATAGTGTTATAGAATTGGAAAAGACCACCAGGGCCATCCATTCCAACCCCCTGCCATGCAGGAATACACCACTGCAGATCAAAGCACTCCCGACAGATGGCCATCCAGCCCCTGCTTAAAGACCTCCAAAGAAGGAGACTCCCCCACACTCTGAGGGAGTGTGTTCCACTGTCAAACATCTCTCACTGTCAGGAAGTTCTTCCTAATATTTGGTGGAATCTCTTTTCCTGGAGCTTGCATCCATTGTTCTGCGTCCTATTCTCTGCAGTAGCAGAAAACAAGTTTGCTCCATCCTCAATATGACACCGCTTCAAATACTTAACCAGATGGGTGGGTTCTGGGGGTTTTTTAAATTGTATTTTAGGATGAATTATCTTGTATGGAATTTTAAATTTTTGTATTGGTTGACAGAGGGGCGGGGTATAAATTATTATTATACCCCGATTGGTTGACAGAGGGGCAGGGTATAAATTATTATTATTATTATTATTATTATTATTATTATTATTATTATTATTTATTACCTCTTAACTGTCGCTTCTCCAAGCTAGGCATATTCAGCTCCCTAAATCACTCCTCATAGGGCTTTATGGTTTCCAGATCTTTCACCATTTTTGTTGCTTTCCTCTGGACTCGCTCCAGCTTGCCAACATCCTTTTTGAATTGTGGTGACCAGAACTGGATGCTGTATTCCAAGTGAGGCCTGACCAAAGCAGAATAGAGTGGTACTATGACTTCCCTTGATCTAGACACTCAAATCATGGCAGATGTTGACTGTAGAGTTGCACTGGATGACCTGGAGATTCCTAGAGAGGTGTTCTCTCAGGTAAAAATAATAGTGTGAGGGTTTTTATTTGTGGTTTTCCACATTCATGGGGGTCCATCACCCCTACCCCAGTGAATGTGGAGGAACCACTGCATATCTATTGTTCTTTGTTTATTTGTTTGTTTGTTTAAACTGAAATGTAGTTTGAAGGGGCTGGCAATCTGCTTGGAGCTGGAAGGTGATCACATATCACACAAACTTCTCTTTGCCCAGTGCCTGAAGGTATTTGTTACAGAGTGAAGAACAGCTTGGAGAACATTCTGATTACAGAAATGGCATCTAGGGATTTCCCCCCCAAAAAACAGATTAGCAGCCTGCCCCTTTCCATGGCTCAACTGTAGTTTTTGCTCCCCCACCCAAGTTTAGTGAATAGTCTTGGATTTCCCATTGATTGGCCCACAGATTGACAATGAATGCTCTATCTTGTTGTTTCCCCTTTTCAGAGCAGATTTGTGCATTGAGATATTTGAATGTGAGATTTTTGTTTTGTTTTTCATAGGGGGGAAAAACCTTTTCAAATACATTTTTTAAAAAATCTATTTCACTGATGTTTGTAAATCTATATTGTTAAATTTACACATTTAACATTTGTAAATATGATCTCTGATGTACTATGTTGTGGCGGGACTGTCTCTCAAAGCTTAGGTTAGTTTTACCTCTTTTCCACAGAAGGCCCCCTGTCATTGACACTTGCTCTGCTTTCACCCTATTAACACTTTTTTAAGTGTATAAAGACTAGGGTACCAAGCGTCCCCATAAACCAGTTCAATGTTTTTGGTAGCATGCTTGCCTTTCTCTCTCTCTCTCTCCAGCCTCCTCCTCAGACATACACCAGGAGAAAGGCAGGGTATAAATTAATTAATTAATTAATTAAATACTATATTTAACTCAGCTTTAGTAATGCTCAAGTGTAATTATCAGTTTCTACAATATGCTTGTAAAATTAGTCATAATTCCCATATCCTAGATATCTAGAGAGCCAGCATTGGTGCAGTGGTTTGAGTGTTGGACTACAACTCTGGAGATCAGGGATTGATTCCACACTTGGCCATGGAAACCCACTGGGTGATCTTGGATGAGTCACACTCTCTTAGCCCCAGAAAATCCCATGATAGATTCACCTTAGAGTTGCCATAAGTTGGAAATGACTTGATGGCTCACAACAACAACTACAAGATAGCTAGACCATGAAAATAAAGCATAGTAAACTGTGTACAGCAAACATAGTGTTAATTGTGCTTAGAGATGTGAGTAGCATAGAACATATTGCCTTGTCCCCTATATGTATTTAAAACAACTCAGTGATGGACCTACATATACAAGTGAGTACATGTGGACTCTATGTATATTGTTAGCAGCCCTTGACTTGCCAAAGTTCTGAACTGTGCATTCAGAGACAACCTAGGTATGCTGTAAGTATATAGGTTTTTTTAATAGTGTTGAACACACAAAGGGAACAAGACTGGCTGATGTGTCTATGATACTGTTTTGTAGCTAATACCTCAGAAGACAGAGTCAGAATTCAAGAGGGTCTTAACAGTTTGAAGAACTGCACCAGAACTTACTTGAAAAAGTGAATGTCAATAGGAACAAAGTACCGGTACTAAATTCAAGCAGGAAAAAATCAGATGCATAAATACAATATGGCTGACATCTGGCTTGACAACACTTACATGTGAAAAGGACTGAGGGGTCTTAGTCAATGGCAAACTAAACATGAGTCAACAGTGTGATGCAGTGAGCCAAATAGCCAGTGCAGTTTTAGGCATTACCAATAGGAATATAATGTCCAGATCAAGAGAAGTAAAAGTACCACTCTGTTTTGCTTTAGCCATACCTCACCTAGAGTACTGTGCACTGTTCTTGACATATAGTTTAAGAATAATATTGAGAAATGACAATCTGTCCAGAGGAGGGTGACAAAGCTGGTAAAGGGTCTGGAAACTAAGCCCTGTAAGGAACAGTTGAGGAAGTGGAATATGTTTCACCTAGAGAAAAGAAGATTGTAATATGTTAGCCACCTTTAAATATCTCAAGGGATGTCATGTGGAAGATTGAGTGAACTTGTGTTTTGCTGCTCCAGAAGATAGGACTAAGACCAATAGATTCAACTTGCAGGAAAGGAGATTCCAACTAAACACTAGGAAAAACTCTTGATTGTAACAGCTGTTCAACAGTGGAATAGATTGCATTGAAATTTGGGTGACAATCCTCAGTAGAGGCTTTTAAGCCAAGCTTGTATGGTCATCTCTCAGGGATGCTTTAGCTGTGGAATCCTGCACTGGCATGGGATCTGTGATCTGCTCCTGATCCATCTAGTCAACAGAATTAAGCCCTGTTGAAATTCTGCTGGGCTTTAAAGAATATGTCAAGGTAAGCAAAGAGACTGACCCCAGAGGGCCTTAGTTCAAATCTCAGCCTTGACTTTACTAGGTGGTCTTAAGCATGCCATTATCCTTCAGCCACCTATCTGCATTTATGGGGATAAAAGAACTTACTGGCCTTACAGGCCTTTATATGAACTACTGCAAAAGTGTCTGTGAAGCACTTAGAAGCCTATGTATGTCTGATGTGCTAAATTTGTACCCTTTTGGATGTAGTTACTATTTAATTGTGCTATTGCTGTATCAATTTAATTGCTTTGTTCTGTCTTATAGTTTACTGCTGCAGCTTTTGATTTTAATTGGCATGGTAAGACATCTTAGAATGAACGCTAATGGCAGGCAATGCATCAGTGCTTTAAACAAAATAATAAGAATAACTACTTATTGCTGCTGCCACTAGAGGTGGTTAGCCTAATTTTTAGCAATAAGCAATGGTTCTGTCTGTCATAACCTGAAAGGGAAGCTTAATGAACATAATATGTTTGCTTGGGAAAATCTGTTTTTTTCCATAAAACCATCTGTGCTAAGTAGAACGTGGTGCCGTAGAAATGCTGATGGAAGCTTAAAACTTAACAGTTGCTGATGCAGAGTTCTGATGCTTGAATTTCTACGCTAATATATAAAAGAGTTGCCAGTTGTCCTTTGATCAATACTTTGTATTGTAGGCTTAGCCTAATGACAAATTACATATGTAAAAGTAGCACAGATATTTGAAATAAAGAGGAAAGAAGAAGAAATTAACATTTAAAAAAATACATGTAAGCAGAAAGGAATGTGAATCTATACCACAATCTTCAATCCTGATTATATCTTCAGTCTGCAAATATGTGGGGGAAAGACATGAAGGAAAACATGCCTTATAACTAGTATTTCAGAAAAACAAAAGAAAGAACATGTAAGTTGACGCACACCTAAACTATACAAGCTCTGATCCTGTTGATTTAGTGATATAGGCACCAAGGGAAAGGTAATATCAGACTGCTTCAACTGTATAGGATTTTGAGAAAACATGCCACTTTTCGAGAATAAATATAAAACAAACCAATCCAGTCCAGCCCAGTTGGTTGGTTTCAGCTTTAGAACAGAAATATGTCTATCCCTTATTGGAACACAAATGAAATTATTTGAAATTCAAAAATGCTTAAAATGCCAAAGAAATGCTTAATTAACCATTTCCTGATTTGTAGGAGATATTCCCCCATCTCTCTCTCTCTTAATTTAACGCCACCTCGCTTTCCTAAGCTACATTTGCATTTGGACAAAGGTGTCTTGATTGTACCAAATTAGAAGAAAGGAAGAAAGAAAAAAACTGGACACTGTTTTCAAAGTGTTAAAATATCACCACCAGGACTTACATTTTTTTTTTAAAAAAAAGCATCCTTATAGTGTACATTATGGGGTGATAATAGCAAATCTAAACAGTGAGAACAAACAACTAGTGGCCTGCTTGGGCCTTTTAAAATTCAGCAGTACAAACTAGTCAAAAGGGGAGAAATGGGAGAGAGATGTGAAAGGGAGGGGAATAATTCTACCGTTTAGAACAAACACCAACAGGAGGCCGACTAGAAACAGGGACATAGACTGGAAAGAGCCATATTTTTTTCAGATAATACCAGATGGGCTATTGAAATTGTAGCAGAAGGATTCAAGAGTGGGTCTGATATGGCTGGGGAAGCCTTCATTAAGCTGTGACATGCATACAAAAATAGTATTGCTTGACGCTCATCCTGCTTTGCTGATTCAAAAGCATATTGTAAGGAACACTGACTCTTTCCTGAAATACCTACTGAATATCAAATGATACTCAAACGATGGGCAAAAGGGTAACACTAGTTCTGTTTCATATATGCACAGAAACCCAGAGTTTGCTTGCATGGGCAGATATGGATTAATGGACTCCTTGTTCAAGAAAGGCAAGTGAAGTGGTCCTTTGATCTGTTCGTCATTCTCTTCTCTTGCCTAGCAGCGTCAAAAGGTATGTGTAGGAAGGAGGCTGAAGAAGCCACAGGACAAAAATCGCACTTGCCATAGTTGGTGGATATTGTTCTTAAGTGACAGTGTCTCATTTCCACTGAAGCAAAGACTGTCCTTTTGTATTCATTCTGTGTTTGATGCACTTCTACCCAGCTTTGCACAATGAATATGACATTCAGAGTGGCTTAAAGGGGTTTCCCCATTCAGGGACTGATCCCCAGTCATTAACCCTGCTTAGCTCCAGCAGGGTGGCTGTATCACATGTAAGATTAAATTGCCAATTGAAGCATCCCAACCTGGCACTTCTACATCAATATCTGCTGCCCTGCTTTGACAAGATGTATGAGGTACGTCACGATATGGATTCACAATTCATGTACACATACAGTTCTATGTATGTTTGCAGTTCTGGGGCAGAGGAATAGCTCTATTAGTTTGTTGTACAATCTTAGGTCACCTTAAAGACTAACAAGTTTTATTTGGCACAGGCTTTTGTGGATGCCAGCCAGTCTACGAAAGGTTATGCCAAATAAAACTCATTAGTCTTTAAGGTGATACAAGACTCTTATATATGCTTGATTCCCACTGTGTTACTACTTACTATAATACCTAGTCAAGTATATTTACACTGTAGCCTGAGAGCAAATCTAATCATACCAGAAAACCACCTGAGGGGGCCAGGGTGGGTTGTAAGTGCCCCTCCACCAGTGAGGAAGAGCATACATTTCACAGATCAAAACAGGCACATGAATGGCCAAGCAACATTCAAAAGTGTCAAGACTGCAAAAATCATTAATTGAAAGATAACATAAGCTAGGGGAAACCACAGCAGTTTGCTTTTTCCTGATCCTACTGGGGAAGGCAAGATTCTGCCTCCTTCTCTCCTCTCCTCCCTGCTGTGTTAACTGAGAGCAAACTACTTATGAGATTTGAACAGTATGCAACTAGTGAAGTGAGCTGAGGATGAAGGGGGGGAAGTGGGAGCAAGAGAGAGAAACCGGAACATTTTAAAAGCAGATGAAAAAGTGTGAGGAGGATTAACGGAGACTGTCCCTACCAAACTGAAACAGTTGGAAGGTATGGAAGAGTTCTACTGGTGGGGATGGGAACACCCCAGGAGCTTCCAAGGCTGCAAATCTTCCACTGGTGGTGTACAGATCAGCAGTAGGTCCTGAAATGGGGGCCTTATGGAGGGGTGTAGAAGTGGCTCTGCATTGGGACATTCAAAGCCCTTCCATTGCCCTCTGGGGCTCTAGGATTGGGGTTCCTACTCTCAAGCAGTTTTCCCCCTCCTGTTGTAAGCAGCAGAAAGGAATTTTTAAAATATGGGGGTAAAGATGAGCCTGTCTCCATTTACAGCTGACCTCGGCTGGTGTAAACCAGCTGAATTTTGGGAATAATGAATGACCCATCATTTCATTCACCTTCACTTTAACCTACTAATCTGTAATTTAATGAGACATAATTTTGGATGTATGTTTTTATCACAATATTAGTTAAAGAACCACAGCACTAGTCTCTTTGAAATCAGTTTACCTGGAAATGAATCTTAACCTGCACAAGTAGCTAAATCACATGTATATGAAGTGCATAGAAATCATCATCATCATCATCATCATCAAAAATGTATTTCTTACCCATCCTTCCCTGTAGATTAAAGCAGGGGAAATCAGCAAATAACATAACACTTACCATCAGTTAAAAGAGCATATAAAACCAATACATATTAAAATCCATCAGTAAATATTTTAAAAACCATAATTCAAAAATAATCTGGATAGGCCTGCTAGAAGACACTGGTCTTTATTGCTGATTTATGCTCAGACACAGTCTTGAGTTGACAAATCTCTTCTAGCAGGTTATTCCATAGTTGGGGGGTGGCTGAAGAAAATATCCTCTGGGTAACAGTCAGCCTAGTTTGGGCTGACTGAAATAAAAGTCTCCCAGAGGACCTGAGTGCAGGGTACAGATTATATGGGACAACATGATGTTGTAGGTAATGTTGACACAAGCCATGTAGGGCTTTAAAGGTAATAACCAACACTTTGTACTTAGTGAGCCAAGAATTTCATAGAGTTTTCTTAGGCTAGGAATACTCAGAGATGGTTTTGCCAGTTCCTTCCTCTGAAATATAGGTCACAGCACCTGTTATTAGTTGATGGTCTCTCATCTGAATATTAACCAGGGTTGACCTTGCTTAGCTTCTAAGATCAGGTGGGATCTGGTGCCTTTAGGGTATTTAGTAAAGTCTCACAAAAGTTTAAAGGTAAAAGTTTCCCCTTGACATGAATGTCTAATCATAATTGGCTGTAGGGGGCGGTGCTCATCTCCGTTACTAAGCTGAAGCGCCAGCATTGTCAGAAGCGTAGCCCAGCATGACTGCAGCAAACGCTGTTACCTTCCCACCAAAGTGATACCTATTTATCTGCTTGCATTTGCATGCTTTTGAATTGCTAGGTTGGCAGAAGCTGGGACTCGTGATGGGAGCTCACCCTATCATGCAGCACTTGGGCCTCGAACTGCCAACTTTCTGACCGTATGATAATCAGAATTGGCATCTTAACCACTAAGGACGTTATCACACGGGGGCAAATCTGCTGGTTAATCCACA
>CM034703.1:236270969-236294682 GCA_020142125.1 Phrynosoma platyrhinos
AATTCAAAGGTTAACCCTCCTATCCCAAAGGTCCAAAAAGCCTGGTCGGCATTCCTCCCATCAATTTGATGGGGCCACGTGAGGATCGTGATGCAATATTACAATACAATATTACAATTACAATATTCAAGAATAAATAAAATTACTCATAACATCAGAGATATATTTACTTGTGCTTCCTCCAATGTTTTATATATACCATCCTATGAAAGCAGTGTATCGAGCAAGGAAATTACAAAGGAAGATTAGAAAGACAAACTGCTGAACTGAATTATATTCATGGATTCAAATCCATTAGCAGGGTTATGAGTGAAGACAATGGCTTCATGGCACACTCAGTCCTCGCTACTGGACATATAATAATAATAATAATAATAATGACAAAAGGAATATTCTCAGAGAGGGTTTTAACCCTGCGGAACTGACTTTTGGTAAGCAAATTAATTGCTTTCACACATCAACACTAACTGACTACTGTAAAGATCTGAAAAACCTACCGTATATCACTTTGTGTGTATGTATGTGTGCCTTCACATTATCTGTGGACTTATGGTGACCCCATTAACTTCATAGGGTTTTCTTGAGCAGTGAATATTTAGAGGTGGTTTTGCTAGTTCCTTTTTCTGAAATACAGCCTACTGCACCTGGTATTCATTGCTGGTCTCCCATCCAAGTACTAACTAGAGCTGACCCTACTTAGCTTCCAAGATCTGATGGAATTTGATGCTTTTAGGGTATCACCTTAGCAGCCCTTTGAAAATTTAGGACAAGGGTCATGATTTGAATTTTTCTGGATCTTATTATATTCTATCCCACTCCCACAACTATAAATATGCTTTATGCCTGAGGCCTTAATACTCGTACTGCATCCAAAGAAGTGGGTTTATACCCATGAAAGCTCAGGAAAAAATAAAAACCAGTTAGTCTTAAAGGCACTGCCACTTCCCTCCTGCATACCCCTTCCTTCCTCCATTTTATGCTGCAAAAGACTAACAAGACTACTTTTTTGAACAATAAATCTACTTGACACTTTTCCTCTTTTCAGATGAAAAAGCTGGCCTTATTGTAGTTTTTAAAGAGGCCCTTTTCTGGGTAGATGGTCTCCTCAGAAATTTGGAGTTATATCAGTTATAAATGGTGGGGAAACAAGTGGATTGTAATTGAAATCATTCATGTATTTATGCACTAGATTTACGTTACAATCCCGTTGTTTCTCTAAGTGTTCCATAAGTAAGCAAAGGGACTTTGCCACTCCCAAAAGAGCTGTCAAATTCCGCTCCTTTTTGAGTGGCAAAAAGCCGCCCTTACCACAGCGACTTTTCTGCACTCCTTTGGCACAGCTTGTTGAAACGCTGCGCCAAGGGAGTGCCCTGATGCTGGCCGCCTTCTGTTTGAGTTGGTGGCATGAGGACAACATGAGGCGGAGTCGGGGCGGCCGGCATGTGGTCACCACACCCTGACTCCACCTCTAGACTCAATTTTTAGTTGAGAAAAAAATTGTACTGTCTCAGCATCATCCAGTGAATTTTCTACCTGATTACCTACGTCTCCTTGGTCAGCATCCTATACATTTATAGCCATAATGTTGTGTTAGCTCTTATCCTAACAACTGGGCAAGGATTTTTTTTTTCATTTTTGGTATTTTAGGGCACTCTTATTTCTTCCTGAGTGGAACTACTTGTCTTTACATTTACTTGTCTTTATGCCTTTGCCATCCTCTAAGGCTGAGAGTATGTGACTTGTCCAAGGTCACCCAGTAGGTTTCCATGATTGAGTGGGGATTTGAACCCTAGTCTCCAGAGTTATAGTCCACATTCAGACCACCACACCACACTGGCTCTGTTGCCTAGTCCAAAGGGTGAAGCCGTTTCACAGCATGCTATTTTTTTATGGAATTTATTGGTCCCAAAGCCAACAACAGTGCCATAGAATACAGGCATTGACTAAGTTGTCAGTATTTGTGAGTGGTGCAAGTACATTTGTTGTAGCTGTGATTTACCATCCTGAAAAAAAAAATCCAGTATCAGATGTTAGCCGGTACCAGCAAGACCAGTCCTAAGATATTCCCCATCATTCTGCCCTGCTTATTTGTAGACGAACACATCAGCTTGGGGGAAAGTTCTGCATTTTTATTTTTATTTTTTGTTTTTTAGTCAGCATGCATAAGGTACAGTAAGAAAGTGAGATTAATATCTGTTGGTGTTCATAACAGATACACCAGGAAACATCAGCATAACTTGTGATCCTCTAATGAAGGTTTACTCACATGAACTTTTCCAGAAAGAAAGTGGTTATAGGTTTCTTTTGCCATGGGTACAAGTTATTTTTTAAAAGATACTGAGAGATTTGGAGTGAATGTTTGTTTAAACCCCTCCTCTTTTATTTCACCTTGAGTCAGTGTAATTTTTTCCATCCCTGCAATATATATTGCCTTGTTCTCTCTCTCGGGGCTTGTCCACACTGGTGAAAAATGCCTCATTCACTTCAAAGCCAGCACTGGCAGTCCTTACGACATATGGCTATCTCTGGGAGGGGCTTCATGGTTGTTGTTTTTTGTGCTTATTCTAATTTTGCCCTGAACTAAGCAAAGTTAGGGAAAACTCCAGCATTTCCCAGGAATCCTGGAGTGATTTTGATTTTGTTGTACATGTGGACAGCTGGATTAGGTCTAGATTGATCTGATCCAGTTGTCCACCTGCCAAGAGCCATGGCATACCCCTTTCCCGCACTGAGCAGCACAGGGAAAGGCTATGGCCTGTTTTCAAAGTTGCTGCTTCCTTGTGGACAGGAGCTCTGCGTAAAGCCTGTCCAATGCCTAAGTGCTTCTGTTGAGGTCAGAATGATCAATGAGGAGGGGAGCAGAGCACCCTCCCTCCTTTGTCGTTGATCACATGGCCAGGCAACCCGTTCTGATCTCAGTAAAAGAGATAACAGCAGCCAGACTCTCGCATGGAGCCGCTTGGCCCATGAAGCTGCAGCATCAATTGCGTCACATCAGGTTTGGCCCATTGCATGTAGTTGCCATCAAGGTTGGTCTGGAGCTAGTTTGGGGAATAGTTCCCCAGACTGGCCCCAGATTAAGCATCCAGTGTAGACGTGCCCTCAGTCTTGTCTACTTCATTTTTGCCTGTTGTACTGACTGGCTGCAGCTCTCCAGGATCTTACCTGCTAAGGCCAGCAATTGGAATTGGAACTGTCTCCATGCAAAACATGTGTTCTGCCACTGAGGTACAGTTCTTTTCATGTGGATATAGATAGTGGAACTTTTCTATTCATGTTTGTACTGAAGCGCATTCTTGTGTTTGAGGTAGTTCCTGCCCAATTATTTAACATTCTGTTTAGATAGTCTTCTGTGAGTGTTTCTGTGTATGTGCCTTCAAGTCACCTGTAGACTTATGGTGACCCCATGAATTTCATTGGATTTTTTCTTAGGCAAGGAATCCTCAGGGGTGGTTTGGCCAGTTCCTTCTTCTGAAACATACGGTACCTACAGCACTTGGCCTTCCCAGGCAGTCTCCCATCTAAGTACTAACCTGCTTAATTCCAAGATCAGACAGAATCTGATGCCTTAGTACCACTATAGCAAGCAATAGCAATAGCAAGTATATTTCTCTACTGCTTATCAGTGAACTAGCACTCCCTAAGAAGTTTACAATGTGTAGCCAATTGCCCCCAACAAGCTGGGTACTCATTTTACCAACCTACAAAAGGATAGAAGGCTGAGCTCCAGGATTGAACTTATGTGGCCGCGGTACTGGCATGTAGCCACTGCGACACCAGGGCTCCTTCTCCAAATGGTGTAAAAAGCAGCTATCATGAAAGAGTCTTTTCTGTAGTCCTCCCCCCACTGGACTGGGGGGCTCACTTCCTTCAGAAGCCTCTCAGTCTGTGGAATGCCCTCCACATGGCTCTAAGATAGCATCCAGTGCTCTGCCATGTACCTCAGTCCTCTTCCCTGATCTGTGGGGAAAGCCCCATGAGAGGACATTTTCCTGTGTAAAGCCAAGGAGGGTGTACCGCTTTCATTCTGTATAATGAAAGACAGAACGCTCAAACATACACACTCTCTTTGTATATCTTTAAACCTGGAGCCCACCAGATATTGCTGAACTGCAGCTTCTACTATCTCTTACCATTGGCTGTGTTATCTAGAGCAGATGCAGTTTACTACTATTTGGAAGGTTACAAGCTATTCATGATTTAGATGCCAGGCTAGGATTTTTCTTTTCTATCAAAGAAAAATCTGACATTTCATCTTTGATTTCTTGCTTGTATTGTTATATTCTGTTTCTGGGTTTTTAGTGCCTTAATATTTTAATGTTTCAGTACTGAACTACCTGTTTTATTTGTTTTTGTTGTAAGTTTATTGACTTTTTGTGTTTTCATATTTGTAAACCACTCCATGAGCCTTTGCTAGTTCAGCGATGTATGAATATTAATTTATTAATAAATTATACTGGTACCTGGGATGTAGGTACTTATAGCAAAGAGGATACTAATTAAGTGGATCACATTCCTGCCAGCTCCATCTGGAGCTGCATCATCCTAAACTGAATTAATAATGGGATAATGGGTCTTTTAAAAACTAAATTAGACTGATTAGATTGTGGTCCCTAAAATCAATGTGATTTACACTCAAGTCTGTCTGTATACAGAGCTGTAAATATGACTTCTGTTTATTAGGACTTTTTTCTAAGGCTAAACTGACGAGTGGAACGAGGATGTTATGTCTTTAAGGATACAGCTACCAAAGATTCAAGATCTGAGAGCAAAACAAAGAGCTGCTCTTCATTTTCAGAATTCTACTTTCACATAATTAAGGAGCAGGTGCAGACCAAGGTATTGTACTATGGCAGGACCAGATCTCAGAAGTCTTTTTCAGCTGCTCCTGTGAAATTTGCTGGAGCGCACATAAAGCTATTGGTAGGAAATGCCCAAACCCAATGTACTTTATTCTCATAATTATATTCTGCCCAGATTTGGGGGGCTGAGAGTTGGAAAACCAAACTAAAGCCAGCATGGAAAGGGGCTGTCTATCTTTGTTCTTGACTCAGTTCTTGCTGCAACCTGACATGCTGTGCCCCTGGAAAAGTTTCATTTCTGCGTGCCCGGATGATTTGTTGTTAACAACACAGAAGAAGGGCTGGGAAAAGATGAGGAGGGGGTTGTGGAGCTCCTCAGGGCCTTTCTAAATAATGATGGAACATTTGTGTTTGCAAGGAAATATAAAGACAATTCATCTTGCTACCCAATGTCCCTAAAATCCCTTTGATTTCATAAGCACCGAGAATGCCCTTGTCCTAAAGGCAGCAGTTCCAGACATCATGCCATGATGACAGCACACTTTAGGACTTGGCCTCAAAAGGTTTCCCCTGCCATTAGATAGAATTGGCCTCTCAGTTTTTAGCTCATTGTTGGCATTTGCTGGTCCTTCTGTTGGCCCCAGCTCTCATCTCTCAAGGAGAAACAGTGCCACTGGCCAACAAAATTGCAAGAATTATCTAAGGAGTAACTGCTAAGTCGGCAAGACTGGCAATCCCATTTGCAGTTCTCATTAATTTGCCAACTTTTGTTTGCCAAACTCTTTTATTTATTTTTTAAATCAGGATGGATTTTTTCCCTGGTGCTGTCACTTTATTGAAAGTATCATTTGACAAAACCAACAGAAGAGAGAGACATTTGCAACCAATTATGTTATTGCTGATCAGTCAAATTGCATTGAAAATTACATGGTGAGGTTTATTCAGGACTGCTGATAAATTAACTGGCAGCCTTGCAAGGAGGATCCAGTATCAGGTTAATACACTGAGCTGGTTTAATTTGAAATGCCAACAACAACAAAGGGAACACTTTTTGCCAGAGGCTAATACTTGGCTATTTATCACTGTACAAAGATAGCCAACATTACCAGAAATCAGACTTGTACCCTGAGACATCTTTCCTTATCCCTGTCCAAACAAAAGCCATAGCATTGTAGCAGTGTGTAAATTCAAATCAAATTTGACTGTCTCTTGTGTAAATTCATAGCTGTGGCTACTTTAAACTCCTGCTTTCACAAAATAGAAAATGATTTCTCACAACCACAAGAGGAAGTTGGTCCTTTAGCATATAATTCAGAGGTTACCAAATTGTTGGCCAGTGATCACTTTACAGTGGGATGTTTGCTTTTGTATTCTGTTTTTGGGAAAGACAAAGTAGCAAAATGGTGACAGTTTCTCCCCACAGCAGATGTGCTTCTTAGGGTTTTATGTATAGCTCAATTTTCTTAATTAGTACCGGCATTTTTAAAAGCTCATTCATGGAGGGGAAGACCCAATCAAGAGATCTCTTTAGAAAAATATAGTTTAAATATATGGAAGATAACATGACAGTGTTTTTTTTTTAAAAAACCCAGAATTATCATAACCCAGGACTGGATTTCACGGATACTGGAGAGATGAGATTTTGGAAGATACATGGCTGTTGGAGAGATAATAGAGTTCAAATTGCACACTGGTGAACTTTATAATCTGTATTCACAATAAATTATATAAACTGATAAAGCATGGAAGTAGAATAGTTGGGAAAGAGGCATCTGTTGAAAAGCCACCTGTGTTAAAGGCACAGGGACACTGCCAGAGAAAAGGCAGAAGCCTCACCTAGCTGGTAGACTGCTGGAGGAAAGGGAGATTTGCCAATGAATTGTCACTTGGACTAGAGAATCCAGAGCATTGACAAGGCAATGCAAAAAAGAGGAATGTAAAAAGACACTTTGTTGTTGTGTGCCTTCAAATCCTTTCTAGTTCATGGGGAAGATACTATCTGCAGTCAGAGAGAGAGAGAGAGAGAGAGACTCAATGGATGACATATGAAACTCTTCAAGCCCCTGAGGACAGATGAGAAACGAAAGTAAAAGATGACAGAAATAGAGAAGCGTCTGGTTAATCGATCTAAGGGCCTCTACAGATGGCCCATTTTGTGTGGCTCTGAGATGCCCCTGCTAGTGGTGGATTGGGGCTGCAGCAACCCCATGCTGCAGCCCCAATCCTCCCTTTTGCCGCCCCCAAAAGAGCAGCAAAATGCTGCTCCTTTTAGGGGCGGCAAAAAAGCTGGCACTGCAGCTCTTCCGTACCCTTTCAGCACAGCCTGTCTACACGCTGCACCAGGAGGGTGTCCGGATACTGTGCGCCATGGGATGGCGTCAGGATGGCGTCAGGATGGGGTTGGGGCAGCCAGCGTGCAGCTGCCCCACCCCAGCTCCACCCCCAGGCCAGACCTTTAGGCCAGTCTGCAACGCCCCTGAGTTAGCCTGAAGCAGGTTATAGGGAATTATCCTGCTCATAAAAAACTGCCCATTTTATCAACCTGAATGGTAGCCCATCTGACTAACATGATGGCAGAGTTTTCTCTGTTTTGTTGGCTACTACATCAAGTATAAAACAACAAATGCAGTTATACTGTTTTATCAAGTCAAGTTGCAAGCTGCATATGCAATCCAACATACATATTGTTTCTTTATTTATGGTGAGAATGTGAACATCGCACGTATCTTCACACACTGAATATTAAAACCTAGGTGTTTGGGTAAACTGGGAGCTTAATGTTCCAGAGACTGAATTATAGCCAGAATAAAGATAGGTGGAAAAGGCAACTACAGTATCAAATGTCATTCTCAGAGGCAAAGGTGGCAAACAAAGCACAGCAATTTAACACATAGTTCAATGTTGTATGTTTTTCATATGTGGAGGCAGAAGGCAGCTTACTCCATTTATTTTTTATTACACTCCAATGTCTCCCTCGTTTATTATGAAATTCTGTGACCCATTGTTACTATATCTTACATGATAACTTTACCCTGTGTGGATGAAGTACTAAATTCCAAAAACCAGACATGCTGAAAAATGGATTTGTAGTATTTCTTTATCTGATGTGGGATGGTGGGAGATAAAGTGTTAACCAATGCTGTCTGAAAGCACTTTCTAGAAGTCAATTTTTATTGTATAATAAATGTGAAGTTGATTCTCAGTTGTTAAAGGTGGATAAAAATTCTTCTCATTGCCTCCCATCCTCTCCCAAAACTGATACATCTCTTGCTGAACAATAGCACTTTCCCAGAAGTCAGACTGCCACTTTTTATTGTTGGGAAAATACCACTTTCCTCTTTCCTAGTGTTTTTTATTGTGACAGTGGTGCTATAGAAAAGCAGAATGTGATTTTATAAGTGTCTCACTGTAAACGATAATAAGCATGGTGAACATCGCAACTCTTCCCCACCTATATCTACTTAGCTTTATGGTAGAATCTTAAAACACTTTAATCACATTTTAATTAATTCTTTTACTTATTTGGAAGCTGCTTTGCTATGCCACCCAAATGCAAAAGCACACTGGAAATCTCTAAAAGTATTAATGGTAACTTTGCTGCTGTTCTGTGCCTTTAGGTCATCTCCAGCTTATGGCGATCCTATCCTGGGGAAAGGGGGTCTTGGTAAGTTTGTTCAGATGGGGTTTGCCTTTGCCTTCCTTTGAGGATGTGAGAGAATGACTTGCCAAAGGTCACCCAGTGGGTTTCCATGGCTGAGTGGGGATTCAAACCTTGGTCTCCAGAAAGGTAGTCCAATGGTCAAACCACTATACCATGCTAGCTCTCTCTGGAAGCTATACCCTTAATTCTTAAAGTACAGAAGTACATAATCTTTTCTTCCCTGCCTTTTAAAACATACTTAGTGAAAGGCTACTTACTCTTGTAGAAAGACTTCCCATATATTTTAAATGGGGATGAGATACTGGACTGGCACTTGGGAGATCCAGGTTCAGCTTCCCACTGAGCCATAATACTCACTGGGTTATCTTGGGCCAGCCATACACTCTGTGAGCATCTCTTTCCCTACCTCACAAGTTGTTGTGAGGGTGATGTGAGTTGTAAGAGACCAATTTAGGCTGCCTTGAGTGGATTTGATGGCATATAAAATGAAGCTAAGAAACAAATCAAAAAGAGGGCCAAAGTTGTAAAGCTTTGATCTAAGGACTTTTGAGTAAAGAAAAGGCAATGTTGGTTAGTTTCCTCAGTAGACAAAAACAAACAAACAAACAAACCCTTTTAATTGATAGCCAATGAATTTGTAGTAGGTGGCTTCCAGATGATTAACTAGGCAAGTTAAAGTTTCCTCATTATTGTTTCTTTTCAAACATCACACAAACCCACCAAGCCCTTCTCATTACTGTCTGTTTCTTGTAACACATTCTTCAGTACTTTCAACTGTCTCTCTGACTCCAATACTTAATGATCCTTGCTCTTCAAACATCTGGATTTGGTTAACTAAAGTAATCCCCTCAAGAGGTCCGGGATCACTTGCCTTGATTCATCCAAAATAGGGAATAATTGCATCCGGTTGTCCGGTTAATTAATACCACTTCTTATTCTCCAAACATTCAAAGATTCTAAAATTCAATAAAACACAGACTTAGATCCACAATATGTTAGCTTGAATGAGTGGAAGTACTCTCCTAACTCCCTACAGACCACTCCAGACCTTCCAGATTGATGTGCAGTGTGGCAAAAAGGGGGCATAGCTTGAAGATATGATGCTGACCTATCAGTGTGCAACCAGAAGTTAAAATCCCAGCCACAGCTGTCCAATTTGTCTGGTGATATTTTGCCTGCCCCTCAAAAGAGTACAGTTTATAGATTAAACCCAGCATCCTCGCGCCAAGAAATATAGTGGATTCTCCTCTTCTATGCCTTGTTTTTGGATCCCACATTTACTTAAGGGAGCTACAGGCAACATAAAATAGTCTTCCATTCATTCTGTCCTCTTAATAACTTGAGCCCTGTTGTAGCTAGCTTGTTTTGTTTTATTTTAAATCTGCTCTCCATCCAGTTTCCAGTATTAAGTACAATATTAGCACTCATCAAGATGTTTGGTGTTTGGATCAAGGCAGGCTCTGTTGCAATCTAAATCTAAACTTGAGCTGGATTAGGCACTGGTAAGAAAGTGATCTAGAGCATTGGAGGTGAAATAAGCATAACTTTCACTGATGTTTGAAGTTTTTAAAAGCCTTCCCCCCGTTGCTTATTTTATTTGCACAATAATATAATAATAAAATTTTATTTATATCTCGCCTTTAGCTGAAGCTATCAAGGCGGTTTACAGTTGAAAAGCACAATCCCATGCAATACTAAAAACATTCAACCCCCCCCAAAATATATTAAATTCATAACAACATTAAAATTTAGCTTAAAACAAAATTTCAAATGCAATACGAATTAAACAGGGCACTCTGATTATAAAGGAGTGATCTAATGGTGGGAGAGAGATTATGGGAAATATCATTCTGGGCATGCCTGCCGGAAGAGATCAGTCTTGATGGCTTTTTAAAAGCCATCTAAGTTGGTTATCTGATGGATCTCCTCAGGCAGGGCATTCCACAGTCTAGGAGCCGTGGCAGAGAAAGTCCTCTGGGAGGTTGCTGCCAACCTAGTTCTTATTGGTTGAAGCAACTTCCTCCCAGAGGACCTGAGGGTACGCGGCAGATTATATAGAGATAAGCGACTCCTTAGGTAAGATGGGCCCAGGCCATGTAGGGCTTTAAAGGTTAATACCAACACCTTATACTGTGCCCGGAAACTAACTGGCAGCCAGTGCAAAGATTTTAAAACCAGGGTAATATGATCACTTCGTGATGTTCCAGTGATCAGCCTGGCTGCCATATTTTGTATTAGTTGCAGTTTCCGAGTAAGGTATAAGGGTAGCCCCATGTAGAGTGCATTGCAGAAGTTGAGTTGTGAGGTTACCAGAGCATGTATTACAGTTTCTAGGTCCTTTACTTCCAGGAAAGGGCACATCTGGTGTATCAGCCAAAGCTGATAACAGACGCTCCTGACTGTCGCATTCACCTGATTTATCATGTGAAGCGATGGGTCTAGAAGCACCCCCAGACTGCGGACACAGTCCTTGGTGGAGAGCGTGACCCCATCCAAGACTGGCGGTTGCAACCCAATCTCTGGTTTGGGGGCCCCTACTGTCAGTACCTCCATTTTGTCTGGATTCAATTTGAGTCAGTTTTTCCTCATCCAGTCCATTACTGCTTCAAGGCATTGATTGAGGGGAGAACCACCATCTGTCGTCATAGCAGTTGACCGAGACATGGAGCAGAATGTTTGAGTGTCATCAGCGTATTGGTAACATCCTGCTCCATGTCTCATGATGATTTCCCCCAGCGGCTTCATATAAATATTGAATAACATCAGGGACAGAATGGCTCCTTGAGGAACGCCATATTTTAGCTCTGTTTTTGATGAGCAGCTGTCCCCGAGTACCACTCTCTGGAACCTGCCCAGTAGAAAGGAGCGGAACCATTGAAGAACAGTGCCTCCCACTCCCAATTCTCTCAGGAGCTCCAAAAGGATGTTGTGGTCTATAGTATCAAAGGCCGCTGAGAGGTCCAAAAGCGCCAACTGGGTCACACTAGTCCTGCCAATGCTCAGGCGAAGGTTATCTACCAGAGCGACCATGGCTGTCTCCACCCCTTATCCAGGCCTGAAGCCAGTTTGAAATGGATCTAGAAATCCATTTGCAGTGCATGCCTCTACTGATACACTTCACAGTGAATCATATAAAATAAATATCTAGGCTTGTTTTACAACACTTGGGCTTCTAAGTGCTATTTGCTTTGAAAGTGCCAGACTGAGGCAAAATAATTCTTATTTTGCTTTTAAGGCCACTGAGTCCACTGGTTTGTTTTTTTCCCCTGCTGAATTCTTCAGGCTTGGAGTGTGTTTACATGGAAAATAGAGGCAGTTCTGGCAGCAGCCCAAGAGAGGAGCTGTTTTGAAGGTCTGGAGTTATCTAACAACTGGACAGAGGGCAAGTTTGTGGAGTGCAAAGGAATTGGCATTAAAGAATCATGTCTCAAGCATCTCCAATAACTCTTTGGGTGTTTGTGGCATAGCAAATTAAATACAACAGTCATTCTTCAAACAGGAAAAAGAGGCAGTGGCGCAAGAGCAATGGCCTACATAGATTTTCTACATTTAAAAAAAAATCTGTAGTGTTAATATTACAGGTCAGAAATGATTCCGTAATAAATGAGGGAGGGAAAGTCCAGACAGTGTAGGAAGTTGATTCATGCTAAATCAACTGTTTATTTTCTCTTACAGTTTTCTTCGTTGGACAGAGTCTGATCTTAAGTCCCTTCCACACTATGTTAATTATACCACGATGATTTCACTGTAATGGCATGGCTCCATTCTATAAAATCCCATTTAAGGGGAGATGCATCCTCAGCTAGGGGGCTCCTCTGGTGCCCTGGACCAAACTACAGCTCCCAGGATTCCATATGAGGCAACCATGGCAGTTCAAGTGGAATTATCATACTTTTATTGTGCAGTATGAAATGGCCCCAGATGGTCATGGAGCTAAAGAGGCTAGTAGAAAGATAGGGAGCTTCTTTCACCCATTGGTCTGAATTCAGCTTCAAATATATTCTCAGGATATGGTGTGTGGAGGAGATATTTCAGTGGTGGGCAGGGCCAGAGACAAAAAGGTGAGACTCAATTTTGACTCAAAGGTCTTACCGCCAGCAGATGGACCTTTCAATATTTCAAAAGAAGAAAGAATTTTAGAAAAGCTGGGAAAACAACAAATGATAGTGTAATGGAGGAGGGAGCATAGCCATCTGGGAAGCTCACATCTCTATGGGGACCCCAGGGGGAGGGCTGGATTTTTATTGTATATAATTTCCTTCCCTCTCTACCTGGACCCAGTGTTATCACTAGAGTTGGTGTCACCATAGTGTAGCTCATGGTATCACTCCCATGGCCTCACCCCTCACCAGCCGAAAGCTGGGGAGCCAGCCGTGATGGGAATTGGGAACACACACACACAAACACACACACCATTGCTAATACTCAACTTGTCCGCACACAAAAGTGCACACCAGGCTTCAGAGAAGGCACCCACTACAAAAAATAAAATAAAATAAATAAAATAAAATAAATCCCCTTTCCCCTTTCTTGGCTTGCTGGGGTACCACTACTCACTAGGTGCTGCTCTTGGAGATACATGACTGGTCAATCCAGGGCAAAGAGGGTAGGAATGGCAGATCCTCTTCCTCCTCTTCCTGAGCAAGAAAGGCTGCAGTTGGAACCAGTGGGGAAAAGGTGGTAGAGGCCAGCACAGAGGCTCCTCAGCACTCACCGCTGGTCTCGCCACCACTGCCTCAACAACTAGGATCAGTTTTCCTTAGGGCACCAAGCATGCCACTGCTGCTTTTCTGGTGGTGTCACCATCTCTGATGGGTGTCACCTGATGTGGTGCACATCCACTGCACCCTGCTAGTGATGCCACGGTCTGGACCAGTAGCTGATATTACAGAATGTTTATTCTTTTCACTGGCTGCTGAAGTAAGAGAAGTTTAGTTCCTGGGTAAGACATTTTGAAGGTTGAGGCTGAGAATACAGGGGAGTAAAAGTGGGACATGTGTCCTTCTAGGGAATTCTGACAGCATACTCATTTACCAGCCTACACACCCTCTAGTAAAAAGGAGCTTGCTGCTTCCATTGTGGTAAGTGAATGTCTAATTCAGCACTACTGATGAGAGGAGAATCTTTTTTTCTCAAGCATCCAGACTATATTCTGCTTGTGTCTATCAACTATCAGCTTGCACAGAAAATGCCAGATTTTAATACTCATGCCTTGTTTATTTTTTCATTATCCTAATCTTCCAGATGTGAATTGAAAATGATAAGAGTGATGTCCGGAATCTTCTGTGTCTACAATCTGACAAGATGGAGTGGAAGACAAATATTTCTGGCTTTTAACTTTGAAGTGCTTTGTCAGAATACAAAGTTGTGTGAAGCTGCCTCTTTCAGAGAGGGAACTTGATTCCCATCTGCTCCCTAGACAGTGACCCTGAGAAAGTCTGTGTGTCCTTCTTACCTGATGAATGGCACTGCAATTTGCCCTTGAATTCACACACACTCAGACAAACATATATCAAGTTTGAGTTTTGAAGTATATTTTTATACATTTATTTACCGTAGCTTTAGTTAGATTTTCTTTGAAGTTGGTGTGCATCCAAGAATAACATTTATATAGTCATCCCTGTATATTTTTTTATCCATGGATTCAAACATCCATGGCTTGAAAATATTTTAAAAATATATAAATTCCAAAAGACAAACCTCAATTTTGCCATTTTATATAAGGGACACCATTTTAATATGCCATTGTAATTAATGAGACTTGAGCATCCATGGATTTTGGTATCCATGCAAGGTTCCTCCTGGAACCAATCTCTAGTGAATACCAAGGGCCCACTGTATTGTCACTATTTAGTGTAAAATTCAAAGAGTCCCAAGGCAGAAGAATGTGTTTGTTACTATAATGCAGTCACATCTGTAGCATCTATGTGGTGGTGTACATTTGCCACAGTGGTATGTTCGCACATAAACATAATCTGGCCACAAGTGAGAGTCCAGTCCTTTCCACACCAAAACACCTGCATTGGGGCTGATGAAATGTGTGAACCAGCCCTTAAGAGTATTTTTATATATGAAAAAAGTGAAATTCAAATGGGGGAAAAAATCTGAACCAAAATAGAATTATATTTCTTGAACAATACTCAAGAGACTGGCATTTTGGATTCTCGACGGGTCTCAAATGGTATTAAATAGGCCTTAAAACAACTGGGTATCACAGAATCTCCTGGTATCTGTTCTGGACTTTATATCCACAAAAGCTCATGTAAAAATAAAAACTAGTTAGTTTAAAAGATGCTGCTACATTTGTTTTTCTCTCCCCTCTCATGCCTTCTCTCCTCTGTTCTATGCTGAAGAACTTTCTGGAAAATCAGAATGCAAAGGGAACTTGTAGCACTTGAGGTTTCCAGTTTAATCTGCTCTAGGACCCAATTGTTTGTCCTTTTGGCTGTCTATGGGATCCTCAGCACTCTTCTCCAGCACCACATGTCAAATGAGTTGATTTTCCTCTTCTTTCTTAACTGTCCAGCTCTCACATCCATACATGGTAATAGGAAATATGATGGCTTGTATGATTTTAACTTTTGTGCTGAGTTGTATATCTTTGCATTTTAGAATCTTTTCAAGTTTTTTCATAGCCATCCTCCCCATTCTTAGGGCCTCTACAGACGGGTCCATTGGGCCGTCCTGGAGGCAGGGATGGGGAGGGGCAGCCACATGCTGGCCGCCTCAACCCCTCCCCGAAGACGTCCTGACACTCTGGAAGGGGTGCCAAAGAGCTGCACAGCGGCTCTTAGAGCAGCCTTTTGCTAGCTCTAAAAGGAGCAGTATTTTGCCGCTCCTTTCCTGGCTGGCAAAAGGGAGGATCGAGGCCACGCTGTCCGGCAGCCTCGGCCTCGATCCTCCGCTTCCCAGGGATGCCTAGGGCCACCCGTCTGCATCCCCCCTTAGTCTACTTCTGATTTCCTGACTGCAGTCCCCATTTCTATCAATGTTTAATAATAATAATAATAATAATAATAATAATATGTATTTGTATCCTGTCCATTTGTCAAACAATCGGGGCAGCTTACAACAGTTTACAATATATTAAAATACAATAAAAAAAATCCCAAACACTCCCACATACCCATGTTTGATCCTAGGTATGGGAATTCTTTTACTATTTCTATTTCTTCATTGTCTAGGTTGAACTTGTGAAGGTCCTTGGTAGTCATTATTTTTGTTTTCTTTATGTTTGGCATTAAGCCTGCCTTTGCACTTTCTTCCTTGGTCTTACTTAGTAGGTGTTCCCGGTCTGTGAAATTTTCTGCTAGTATTATGGTGTCATCTGCATATCTTGGATTGTTGATATTCCTTCCTCCTATTTTCACTCTTCCTTCTTCTGTGTCCAAGCCTGCTTTTCTTATAATATGTTCTGCATACAAGGTGAACAGATAGGGTCAAAGGATACAGCTTTGTCTGACTCCTTTGCCAATTGGGAACCATTCTGTTTCTCTGTGTTCTGTTCTGACAGTAGCCTCTTGTCCTGAGTACAGATTCCTCATCAGGACTATCAGATGTTCTGGCACGCCCATGTTTTTAAGGGCGTTCCATAGCTTTTCATGGTGTATGCAGTCAAAGGCTTTGCTATAGTCTATAAAGCACATGCTGATTTTCATTTGGAATTCTCTAGTACACTCCATTAGCTATTGTATGTTTGCAATGTGATCCCTAGTGCCTCTTCCTTTCCTGAACTCTGCTTGGACCTCTAGGATCTCTCTTTTTATGTATGGTTGGAGTCTATGTTGAAGAATTTTTAGTGTAATTTTGCTTATGTGGGAGATCAGTGCTATGGTGCAATTGCTCAATGGTGCTATGAGATCCCCTTTGCATACTGGAATAAAACTACAGGTAATACAAATAAGCTGGGTCCAATCTGTAAGGAAAATGCCTAAATCCACTGTGAGGCAATACTTTTACTAAGACCAACCAAGGATGAATAAAATTGAGGGGAAGCTTTAAGGATTTTCAGAACTCCTAGCTGGACATGATCTTACAAACACAGACCTTTAAACCTGATGTACATATTAGGCTGGTCCTAATAAAATAATTTTAACTCCGCCAAAAATGACGTAGGAATAACAACTGTGAGGGAAGTGCTTTCTCATCCTCACAGCTACAGTGACAGAGATTTGCATGGATGCTTGGTAGCAATTGCCAACAGGGATGCAGAAAACTCTGCAGCAGACCTCTGAATATATCCTTTAATCGCTTATGGTATTCAACCAAAGAAGAGTGGTCTTTCCTCTACAGAGCCCCACTCTAAAGTCTGCTTCAGAGTTGCTGGCTGACAGACATATTGTTGCACCTGTAGCTTGGTGCTGCCGTGAGTTGAGACCTGTGAGAAAGAAAAATGGTGTTTTAATATAACTTGTAAACTGTGCTATACTTTGTTTATAATCAGGTTTTTAGCTTTATTTTAAGTCATCCTGAATCCCAGATAAAATAAAATAAAATCAGTGTGCTCACCTGTCCAGATTTTGCTCTTATTTTAGGCTCCAAACACCCCCCCCACAAGCGTTTCTTCCATTTCCTTAGGATAAAGAAGTGTCCAGTTGGCTGAAGAGGCTTATCAGCTCTGTCTGTCTGGGTGTTAACAATTTATTTGCCTAAGCACTTGCCACATTCACATTCCATTGTGACTCACTGTATTTGGTTGAATGTTTGGGGTGTGTGTGTGTGTGTGTGTGTGTGTCCCCCGCTTTCAGCATTGAAGGAGGTGACAGTCTCCCACCCCTCCACCCCCTTTTCTATACACTATCCTTCTGGCACAGCAGGTACTTACTTAAGAATGCTGTTGTTGAAGATAAACTGAAGCTTCACTCACCTTCTCTTTTCTTTTCCTTTCTCTTCTCCTCTTGTCTTTCTTCTTCTCTTCTTGTCTTTTTGGGCCACTTCCTCATCCTAATACAAGTCTTAGAAAGCATCCTTTTAGAAATGAAAAAGGCTAGAAATCTTGCCCCAGTCCCCTGATTCCACATCAGATGTGACAATAGGGGGCTTCTTGGTACCAGCAATGGCACTGCGAGGCATATAAACAGCCAGGGCTTGCAGCGGAGTTTACAGGAAACTCTGTGGGAAACTCAGGGGTCAAACTGAACAAGGCTGTTTACCCAGGATCGGGCCAGATCTACCAGATTCATGTCTGGTCTGGCAGGACTGATCCTGATCCTGTCCTCGAGGTTTTGATGTGCATTGTCTGAACTGGACAATGCAAGACCAGGGGGAACATGAGCCTTTTGGGCTGTGTGGATAACTCAATGGACAACTGGTCATGCTTAATACACTGAACCCCCTGATCAACATAGTCACTTTTCCACTATAGTGAGCACCTTAAAGCCCAAGTACCAAATCCAAAAGGAATCTTGAGGGTAAAAGAGCAAGCTGAGTTTTAGGAGTCCAGGGGTTGGAACACACCATGTTTCTGTTGAGTTTATTATGGAGCATGTCATCTTGAAACACTGATAAAATCTTCAACGGTAATCTCCAGGCTGCTGGAATGTCCCATTCCATGATATTTACTAAGACCAATATCAATCATAGTGAAAACAGAATCAGTGGAATTATATTTTCAAGATATAATATTGGTTTTTCACTTTAGAAGCTCTCTACCACAATATCTATTTTCTTTATCAGTAACTTTGCTGTGATAAATGTAACAGGACATTATTTGAGTGGTATTATCTGATGGATACATCAGTTTATACAATTGCAATTTGCAATCTATATCTATATTTAATGGCCCTCCTAAACCAAATTAAATTCAGATGAAATGCAGCACTCACGAAGAACAAGTGTCATTTCTAGCAGTTTGTTGCTTATGGTATACTTTTCTTCTTATTATTAAATAGATAACTATTCCATCCTGACATGCAATAAATTATGCACTTGCATTTTTGTAAATATTCCTCTTGGGAACTACAGCTGTTAGAATTGAATTTTTCTTCCACATCCCAGGAGAAATGCTGTGAAAATTGACTTAAGTGCTTTATTCACAGAGCATTTCAACAAAATCCATATAAAATGTTGGATTTATGCCATTTTAATACTTGTAACATCTCCTGTCTATTACAGAACTGGAAGAGCAGAGAAGGCAGCAGAATCAGCCGCAGAAATCTCACTGCTGCTGTCGGACCCTCTAGTACGCACAATCTATTAAACCGAACCACAAAGCACAGATGGATTGTATAATGAGCTGGCGAGGTGGCATTTCCCTCCATAGTTACAGGTTGACGTGGCCACCTCCCTGGTTCATTAGTCACCAAAGCTACAAGGCATCAACAGAAGCAGCACAGTTCAGGCTCCATAAAATTGCTGTTGTTGTTTGCTTTCAAGTGATTTCTGAACTATGATGACCTTAAGGCAAACCTGTCATGTGGTCTCTTGAAATAATTTGTTTAGAGGGAGTTTAGCCTTGCCTTCCTCTGAGGCTGAGAGAGTTTTCCTACTGCTTTTTACCTTACCAAGCACTCTTGTAATTTCTAATGAGTCATGCCTTTTAATGCTTTGTCATTGATCCAATACGATTGCTACAGGTCTAGAATAGGGCCTTCTTAGTGGTGGGTCCGTGGTGGTGGGAATCCCTCCCATGGAGTCTAGGCTGCCTCCATCTCCACCCCCACCCCTGATGTCCTTTCATCAGCAGCCAAACACTGTTTTATTTAAAAAAGGATTTCATGATTAATGGTTTGGGCAAAAGAGTTTTAATGGGGGAGATGCTGTATTTTTATCTTCATTGTTATGTTTTAAATACACACATGCTGTTTAAAATTATGGCTGTTTTTACATGATAGCTAATTTAACTAGTATCCTGTTTTAAGCTTATTGTAAGCAGTGATGTCACTAGGGAGGCACAGGGGGACAACCCATACTGGGTGACACCCAGGAGGAGGGTACTTCTGGTGGAGCGGAGGCTGTGGGGGACAGTGACTTCTGTTTAGGTTCTGGTGCAACTGCAGCCACACTGAACCCCAAATGGTCCTCCAGAGGCCATGGCAGTCCACAACTCCGCTGCCTGCCCACATCGGGTGGCACCAGCCCCAGAGTTGCCACTGTTTGTAAGCCACCTTGTATCCCTTATTGGGAGAAAGACAGAATAGTAACTCACTGACCACACTGAACAAGTAGAAAAAGGCTGAAGAACTTGTTGTCTTCTAAATGATTCCTTTGGTGCTGTAACTCCAGTCATACCCAGCCACTGGCCATTTTGGTAGGGCTGATGGGATTTGGAGGCCACTGACATTTGGAGAGCCACAAGCTCCACAGCTTCTTGCATACTTGCTGTAGCAATGGATATAGAATTGGATGTGGGAAGAGCAGGATCAATTCTCTAACCAGCTGTGAAGATCACTATCCTATACAGCTGTGGAAAAATCAGTCCCTTTCAGTCTGAAGTACTTTATTGCATTTCTGTTTACCTGCATGTGATATGTGATAAATTACAAATGTAATATATAAATGAACTGGGATTGTGCCTGAGCTGAGCTAATGGGCACATTATGCAGCTAACTCAACAGCCTCTGAGATTCTTGGCCAAAATACCACACCCTCCAGCATTACACAGATGAAAACTAGAATACATGTGGCCAAGCAATATCAAAGAGTGGTCAAGATGGCAAAAGTTATAAATGAGGAAGAAGAGACAAACTAGAAGAGGCTGTAGTACTTTGCTTTTGCCTCAGTCTACTGGGAAGGTCAACATTCCACTCTGTCCTCTCCCTTGCTAATTGTTCCTATTACTTTTGTACTTTGAACTTTTTGCAGCAATTGAAGTAAGTTGAGAACGAAAGAGAAACGTGGAAGAAGAAGAGAGAAACTGGGACATTTTAGAACAGGGGTCAGCAACTTTTTTTGCCAGCAGGCCGGGAGGGGGGAAATGGCGGTGGGCGCTGGCACCATTGGGCATTCCAAAATGGCACGGCGCCGGCACCATTGGGCATTCCAAAATGGCATCCGCTGTTGTTCCCATGTGTTCACAAGCGTGGGCGCCATTTTGGACACCAAAATGGCACGCGGTGCAGCGGTGGCGCGCATGCGGTGGCGGTGGCGGCGGCGGCAGGACTGGGCAGGGGCCAGTCAGAAGGCCTCGGCAGGCTGGGTGTGGCCCGCGGGCCATAGGTTGCCGAGCCCTGTTTTAGAAGCAGATCAAAAAGTGGGATGGCAGGGGATTGAACAGGGCTATCTCTGTCAAATCAGGATAGCTGGAGAATAAAAAAACAAGTATGTGTGAAACAGCCATTAGGCTGACTCCCTCATCCCTGTCCTCTTGACCAGAAAGCCTTCTACTGGTGGGAGCACTTTTGTGGCAAAATTGCAGTGAAGCTATTGGGACCATCAGCTCCAAATCTGCATTTAATACAGGTTATTTCACATTCCATAGATATTTCCTTCCATTATGAGACATGCAAGTTGTGGTTTGACCTGATTTGGTGCTACATGACCACAACATTTGATGTTAAGGATTGCTGAACCCCAGTGGGACAGCATGTGTTTTTTACATGCCACCACCCCATCACACACACCTCTTTCCCATCCATCCCTGGAATATTAATTTAGTTCTGAGAAAGCTTCTTGCCTGTGAAAGACCTGCTCCAAGACAATATTGAGAAAGAACTGCTCCAATACTGAGCTATGGGAAACTCAACGAGCTGACCTATATCCCAAAGGTATTTTGCTAGTGAAATGCCTATCTCCACGCACCCTTTCTCTATTGGAAAGGACTGGCTCCAGCCTGAGACAGCGAACAGTGGGGAAAGAGTGAAAGTGAGAGGGCATTCATGACGTCACCCTCTTTGACCCAGCATGTTTTGGTCCTTTTGGGCCCAGTGAAATCATACAAACTAGCACAACCGTACACAGTTATGGAAATGAAAGGAGGTTTCTTTGGCAAATTAAAGTCTCATACTGCCCTACTTACAGGATGTAGCTATAACTACTTGATTACATGTTGTTAATGTGACCAACTTTTTAGTTTGGGTTCTACTCAGTTTTTCAGAAACAAAAAGATAACCTCACAAGTGTATTTAAACAAAAGCACAAAATTCATTTTTAACAGGGATAAGTAAATACTGGTTAAATGAAAAACAAAATATATTATGATACTGAAGAGAAATACAAGCACATAAAGATCCCGTGGAAGTGCGAAATATTTCTACCCTCTGCCAAAAGCATTCTTCAGGCTTAAGAGTGTTTAAGATTCCTCCAAATCACTTATGCCAATATACTTGTATTATTAAAAACTATTGTGTGAATGGTCCATGTTAAGATACTGTGCTTTCTGTGTTTCATTTTTCTCTTACTTCACTGGTTATGATCCTGCTCTCTGTCAACAATGTGTAACTCAGGACAATACCTCATGCCTCTGATGGAGTAAACCATTTGTTGAGTATTATTCAACTAGCAGCTCCTGTTCGTGGAACAGTTGCCATCATCCTGTTTCTCCTGCAATCCTTGCAAATCTACTCTGGTGGGATGCTGGACTTTCCAAGGGAGAATGGGAGTGTGGTGAAAGCTGCAGGAGGGAAGAGGAGGACCCATTGTACTCAACATATGATGTAACCTTAGTTTATGAAGAAGACACAATCAAGAGATGATATAATAGCCATCTTCAAAAATTTGAAAGGATGTCATATGGATAATGGGGCAAGCTTATTTTCTCTTGCTCCAGAGACCAAAACACAAACCAATTGATTTGAATTTCAAGAAAACAGATTCTATATAAGTGTGTGTGTGTGCGTGTGTGTACCCGTCCGTCCCTGAGGTTAAGAGCTGTTCAAGAGTAGAGCAGACTGTCTTGGGAGGATGGATTCCCCTTCTTTGCAGGTCTCTAAACAGAGGTTGGATATTCACCTCTTTATCTCATGCTTTATCTGTGAGTTCCTGCAAGACAGGGGATTGGACTAGATACCCTTGAGTTCCCTTTCAACTCCATGATTCTATGATTTGAAAATACCACAAGACACTTTATTATTACTGCAGCAAAATAATCACAGCTGCTGCTCTGAGTTTTCATTTCCTACATTTCTCTCACATTTTTTGTTCAGCAGACTCCGACATGTTTTTGGAAGCAACATTTCTTCTTTTTTCTGTTCATATACAGAAAATATACTGTTTATATGCAATACTTAACTCTCTTTCAGCTCTGTATTGCAGACCTTTGGGATGAACTTTATAGAGAGATAGGACAAAAGTTTAGATTTAAAGCCTACACATAAATATTTCACATTTTAAATGAGGACAATAGGTCCTGTTGAAGTGGGGGCGATGAAGAGATTCTGGAGTTTTAAATAATTTTCATAAAGCCTAGTGGGGTTATGAAGTCCTGTTCTTTTAAAAGAAACAGGAACTTTGTTGAATGACAGTCTAATAACTGTTAGGTACTGTTAATCTCTGTTATGAACTATTCCCCCCCCCCTTAGGTGGAAGAAAAATGAAGTCATTTTCTCATTCTTCTAAGAGTTTTGTCTCAACAAAAGCCTATTTTGGGTCTAAATAGAGAAAAGGACTGTGGGTAATGAATGGAAAGAATGACAATGAAAAAAGTGCTATTTGTCAGCAGGAAGCTCTTTTAATAAGTAAATCAACTCGTGCAGGGATGACCTGCAAAGATTCAGGGAATGCTTCAGGTTACAACAACAACAACAACAACAACAGAAGTGTTGCATTTTCTGTTATGTGTGCATGAAGGTCTAAGCTACTTTTTCTTCTGACTCTGACTCTGCCTCTAGTTAAGAGCAAGAGTTCTACCTCTTAATGAACAGAAACTCTGGATTGGTAATATATTGCACAAAACACAGGTAGCAACAGAGAAAGCTTTCCCCACCATGAACCATTGTGTTGAGAAAAGCTCCATCTCTTTTATTCCTGCCTGCTGTACAGCTACAGAGACTTTGTATCAAAAATATGAAGCAATTATGAAATGAAGGACAATATCCCCCACCAATATTACAAAAGACATTGGAAATTATAATTCAGTACTCAAACACTAGTGACAACATGGTCTGCACTATATCTAAAGGCAGCAGGTTACTTGGGAGGTGAAGAACAGAACAAGCAGGTTACACAGTTTTGTCTCCAGCACCTTGCTGCTGGTTCCTTCTACCTCCTCCACCTTTTGTGGCCTGAGATCGCTGCTTCATTGTGCTTACTGTTTCATAATACATACATGTTATCACACGGGGGCAAATCTGCTGGTTAATCCACACAAATCCCA
>CM034703.1:236294782-236308214 GCA_020142125.1 Phrynosoma platyrhinos
CTCATTTCCACTTTATTATCGCTTTCTGGCCCATGTGTGAAAACGTCCATAGAGACAAAATGGAACAGTGTACGAAATGGAAGAGAACATTAAAGTGCCTTCTTGTCCCTATGCTGGTCAATACAGATATTGAGAATATCTCTGGTTCCTGGCCTTTGAGCAAAGATGGGTGCATCTATGCTGTAGAAATAATGCAGTTTGACACCATTTTAACTGTCATGGCTCCATTATATAGAATCCTGTGATTTCTAGTTTCATAATAATAATAATAATAATTAGCACTCATTGGCAGAGAAGGCACTTAAAGTGGTTTCAAACTTATCATTTCTTATTATCTGTCATATGACATTATATCTCTGTGTTAACGCACCCATATGCTCTTCCCTGTCAGTCCTTGACAATATCTCTTGGTTCCAATACCACAGCCATCTTGTGCTTCTTATTTTCTCTCTTCCTATTTGAATGGCATAACCTTACTTTACGATTCTTGGTGTTTTTTCTGCCTTAACACATCACAATAATAAAAGTATGCTTCTGTGGCTGTGGCTGTCACAACTCACTGACATTTTGAGTGCTTTTCATTGTCACTCAAGTCCAGTGTTCAGTTCTGCACAAAAAGGAGATGTGCCCTAACTCATTGGGATCTTATGTTAGATACTTACACATCTGGCCAGATGTTTTTGGTTGTCGCTTAAGTTGTAGGGACCAGTTTCAAGTCAAAAGCCCAACAAGAATTTTCATAGGAGATTATCTCATGCCTTAAATAATACTCCTTACCTCTCCAAATTTAACTCTAATTCGCGCTGCCGCTGTGTTTTATCACATGGCTTTTGCAGAGGAATCCGACTTCAGAGCAGATCCCTGCTCCAATGAGCATCCGAAAATGCACTCTGGTGGCCATCTTTTCAAGTCGGAAGGTTCTGACTTGGAAAAATGGCCGTCGGAGCACGTTTCCCAATTTGCATTGGAGCGGGAATTTACTCTGAAGTCGGATTCAGCTGTAAAAGCTGTGAGAGAAAACGATTGCAGTGTGAATTAGAGTTAAATTCGGGAGCAGTAAAGAGTATTAAGGCATGTGATAATCTCCATAGGGCTTATAGAAAGAAAGAAAATGAGAACCTATCATAACTCATTGGAAAATATTTTTTTAAAGGGAGCAGAAACAGAGGAGGTATATCTAAGGCACTGCTACTAAGATTCCTGAGAAGGAAAAGGTGGGGAAACAGGAAACGGCTAAAGCAGCAGCATTAAGGTCCTGTTTCCCCAGGCCCCTGCCACACTGCAAATTAATGCAATTTGACATTGCTTTAACTGTCATAACTCTATCCTATGAAATCCTAGGATTTATAGGTTGTTGTGGCAACAGAGCTCTCTGACAGAGAAGGGTAAATAGCTAACAAAACTACAAATCCTAGAATTCCATAGTATTGAGCCATGACAGTTAAAGTGATGTCAAACTGCATTAATTCTGCAGTGTAGATGCAGCCTCTATACTGGAGGGCAGGAAAGAGCTCCCTGCTGCTAAACTTCCCAAGGTAAAATTGGGGGCAAGAAAACAGGAGGCCTTATGGGCCTATTTTGGTTTTTGAGGTAAGGACCAGGGAGGTACCATCTACACTCCAGCCAAAATACTGAGTTATGTACACAGATGACTGTATCATATACTGGCTGAAGTGCAGATGATGCCTCCCTGGTCCTTATCTCCCATTTTCTTGCCCCCATTTTCTTTCACAACATGGCCCCAAACACCTGTGTAAGTTCCTCCCACAGGAAGTTGTGGGAAAGTTCTCTGCTTTGAGGTGTTTAGTGGTTTTCCTATTTTGCTAAGGTTTTATTGCAAGTAATTGTTGTGAGATAATTTATAATACATATTTAGGTACTCTGAGTTCTGCATTATTGTGTATTATAATTCAGAATAAAAAATAGAATAATGATTAAATGCAAAGAGGCAAAAGAGTGAACAGCACCTGTTCAAGCCTTCAGCAGTCTTTTAGTTTGAGACATATTTATGGGAAAAGTGAGTAGAAATCTTGTGGTTCTTTTAGAAAGCCATCTTGAGTTAACGATTTAAGACTGTATAAAACTGAATGAAAGATATGTTTTTGTTATGAAACATCTGGTAATTCCAATTGTGTCTTCATCATGCAAAGGATACATTTCCCTTTTTATTCTTGTAGATGAGCGAACGCAGAGTACAGCCTTCTTGAATGAAGATGAAAGGAAAATACAGGAGGTGTCACCTCAAAGAGATTATATTGCTTGCTTACAAAATTATTAATTGCGACTATAGACAAATCCTTTAGGGTTCTCAGTAGAATTTGTAGTTCTGCTACTATATTCCATTAACGTGACTTAGGAAGTTGAGCTTAAGGAGGGTAAGCACGAGGACAAAGTACATAGCACAGTATCACAATAACCACTTCAGTTCCATCTCCTATAAGCAACATGTGTTGCTGTTAGTTTTCTGTTGTAATGTATCACAAAGAATGAATAAGGACACAGGAAGGGTGGTTGATGGGGGGATGGTAAAGAGAATAGGTCATTGATGTATTCAAGTCTTTTATTCCAAGTCTCAAGTCAAGTTTCAAGTCCCTACCTTCAAACCTCAAGTTGAGTCTTAAGTCTGGGAGCCAACTTTAACCCAAAAAAGGTGGTGATTTGTTTGTATGGAGGGCTTGGTGTGAAAGATCATTCTTTAAAGCTTTTCTGATGTGCAGCAGGGACAGGTTGCTGAGTAGACCTCAACTCCCGTCTCAAGCTCATTGCCTAACACGTGGTGTTTCTGGATGAAGTTAGGCCAGCAAATCGGCCCCTAAAAATATACAAGTCTTGACTTGAGTTGAACTGAGTAGTCAGTGCCTCATTTATTGTTGAGTCCAAGTCGAGTCATTAAAGAAACTTGAGTCTGCATCACTGGAATGGATATATTTGATTTTAGCCCATGTCCAAGCTAAGATCACTGAAGTTTTAGAATTGCTGTGTTTCCCTGGGTCTCTGGGGCCTTTTTAAACTACACAGTTATAATGCTATGATTCCATTTTAACTCCCATGGCAACATCCTATGGAATCATGGGATTTTAATGTAGGGAGAGGTATTTAGAATTCTCAGTCAGAGACATCCTTTGATGCCTCACCTCCAGAATTAAAGGAACTAGACCATCCCTCTGGCTCTGCATCACCACATAAAATTGCAGAATCTTAGGACTTCAAACTTATCTTGGAAGGGCCATTGAGTCGAACCCTCTGCTCAACATGACATCCCCAGCAGATAGCTGTCCAGCCTCATTTTGAAGACAGCCAGAGAAGGAGACTCCACCACCTCTCTAGGCAATTGGTTCTGTTGCCAAACTGCTTTTACTGTCAAGAGATTCCTTCTAATGTTTAATCAAAATCTACTTTCCTGTTTCCTCAAACTATTAGACCTAGACCAAGCCTGCTCCCTCTTCTCTGAGACAGCCCTTGAGGTATTTAAAGAATGCCATCATGTCACCCCCTCAGTCTTCTCTTCACCCAACTGAACAAACCCAGTGCCTTTGACCTCTCCTCATATGTTTTATTCCCCATAGCTCTTATCATCCTTGTTTCCCTTCTCTGAATCTGCTCCAACTTGTTTATATACTTCTTAAAATGAAGTGTCCAGAACTGAATGCAATACTCCAGATCAGGCCTGACTAGTGCAGAATATAGTGGAACTATTCCCTCAACTTGGAAACTATGCTTCTATTAATGCAGGGTTAAACTAGCATCCTCTTTCTTTGCTTCAGCATCACGCTGCTGGCTCATGTTCAGAATATGCTCAATAATCATCCTATGGTCTTTTTTATATGGTAGTATGCCTGAGCCATGTATTTCCCATCCTATACCTGTGCATTTGGGACATTAACACAGAGAGTTTGGGAAGCAAACAAGATAAGCTTGAAGTCCTAGTGGATGAAGGTAAATATGACTTTACAGGCATAATGGAGACCTGATGGGATGACTCTCCTGATTGTAATAATACAATTCAAGGATATAACCTATTCAAAAAGAAGAGATGTGGCAAAAAAGAGTGGAGTAACATTATATGTCAAAGACAAATTCACTTGTATTGAAATCCATGGGGGTGATCACAGTGGACCAACTGAGAACATTGGTGTAAAAATAATTGGAGAAAGAAATGAATGCAGCAATACAGGCCATCAAATCAATATGCTTTTCAGAAACAAATGTCAGCAACCTCACAGATACAAGAATTAGTAGTTATGGTAGAGTTCAACTGCCCTGATATCTGCTGGGACACTAATTCTGCTAAGCATAGGGTCTCCAACAATTTCCTGATGTGCCTTGTAGACAATTTCCTATTTAAAAAGGTAGAGGAAGGAACAATCCTGGACTTGATTCTAATCAACAGGGAGGTGTTGGTCACTGGAATCAAAGTAGTTGGTACTCTACCGGGAACTTACCATGTAATGCTAGCATCTGCAATTGTGGGACAGGGCAAAAAAGAGTATAGTCAAACACTTGGATTTCAGGAAAGCTGATTTGAAAATGTTCAGGGAATTACTAAGTGGAATCCCATGGCTAGACATGCTAAAGGAAAAACCCAGTCAGCAAGGAAAGGAGTTCTTGAAGAAGGATTTGTAAAAAGCAAAAATAATCCCATGGAAGAAAAAAATAATAATGGAAACATCAGAAAAAAGCTTCACAGCAAACTCATGGAGTTAGTGAAAAAACATAAGTTTACGAAAATGTATGCTATCAACTTCTTTCTTTCTCCTAGTTAGTCTCAAGAGTGCTAGAAGATCTCTTTGCATACTAACACAGACTAATACAGCTATGTCTTTGAATTCCATTAATAATAATTCTCTGGCAATGATCTGACACACAACCTTCAAGGGCCCTTGCTACTGAGTCAACAAAGCAATGCCTGTGTGCATGTCTTTGTTCATGTTATACATATATCCCATTAGTGTGCTCAAGGCAAGATGCAGAATAAATAATAATACATGAGAACTCCTAGAATGGTCAGCCAAGACCAAGGCCTCCTGTATCCCAGAAATATTGTCACATCTCATGTCTCTAGGGTCTCTGGTGTGGTGCCATGGCTGACAGTGCCCATAGGGAACTACCAGGGTGCCCTCCAGGCCCTAGGGTGCCTTCAGGCTCTCTTTTCTTTTCTGGATTATAAATTACAAAGGACCATTCTCACACATCTTGTCCACTCAAACCTTCGTATTGTTCTGATTGTTCAGGAGACTCAGGGTACATCTGCACTGTAGAAATAATGCAGTTTGACATCACTTTAAGTGCTGTAGCTCCATCCTATGGAACCCTGGGATTGTAGTTTTACAAGGTCTTTAGTCTTCTCTGCCAAAGAGTGCTGGTGCCTCACAAAACTACTAAACCCAGGATTCTGTAGGATGGAGCCATGACAATTAACGTGATGTCAAACAGCATTATTTCTTCAGTGTAGATGCACCCAAAGTTCCACCTTTCCTCAAAGGCCAGGAACCATAGATATTCTCAGATGTTTGGCATGTGTATTGACAGCATAAGGACAAGAAGGCACTATGATTACCTGTTTAATGTTCCCTTACAATTTCATACCCAGGGTTTTGTTTTTTGTTTTTTATCTTTATGTATTATGAAACAGGATAAGACTCTACCAGTAAGCTCAATGAAGCAGCCATCTCAGGTCACAAAAGGTGGAGGAGGTGGATAGGGGCCAGCAGCATGGTGCTGAACTGTATAACCTGCTTGGTTTGTTCTTCACCCTCCTAGTAACATGCTGCCTCTAGTGCCTCCTCCACCTACAAATCCCAGGATTTCATAGGATTTTGCTATGGCAGTTAAAGTATAATGTATAGTACCTACTATAACTGTGTGGCATGAATGGGCCAGCTGTAGTTAGCTACTACCAAGCATGGCAAATGTATCAGGAAACTGTGGTATCTTTTGCTGTAATTCTTGATTTTTAAAAAAATATCTAACTTATGTTTCTGTTGTTTTCTGGCAATTCCTGGCATCAGCTGCACTGTTTTATTCTTGCCTCGAATGGGATACATAGCTATATATCTATTTCTATATCTATATCTATATCTATATTTATATCTATATCTATATATGAGATATATTGGAACTGAAAAAATATTCTTCTCCCCTTTATTTTTCTTTTCTTTTTTTAGAAAAGAATGTCAGCAATCTCACAGATACAAAAGTGTCAGTGTTATGATATTTTTGCATTATAAACCTAAGCAGTTTTTAAAGAAAAGTGGAAGAGAAAAATTGACCTTCAAACCACATAGGATTACTTCATTTAACCATGTCCTACTTAAAAAAAAAAACTTTGGAAGAGCCTTAGGAGTATCACACAGTGGAAATCCCATGCGGAAACAGGGGTTTAAAGTAGAAAAAACCCACAAAAGCGGATGTTTTTTCAGATGATGTCACTGTTAAAAGGAGGTTAAACTGGGGTTAATCCGAACGGAAACCCCTCATTGACTGCTTCTTTTTACTTTTGGGTTTTTCCAAAAGTAAAAAGAAGCAGTTTCCGTTCGGATTAACCCCATTTTAACATCGCTTTCACTTTTCACACTAGGGAATCCTGTTAATAAATTGCTTCCGCTTTTGCGTTTTTTTTCTACTTAAAGCAGGGTTTCTGCACGGGACTCCCCATGTGATAAACTCCTTAGTGTAGGTCCAAGAAATCACTACAAATTACAAACATTTTCCCAAAAGAATGGAACGAGGGGAGGCAGATTCAACAAAACTGACAAATTCCTGCAAACCCTGAGGGCTACTCAAGCTACCTGATGTAGGGTTTTTGTTGTTGCGCCTTCAAGTCTTTTCAGACTTGTGCTAATTCACAGGGTTTTCTTGGCAATTTATTCAGAGGGGTTTGGCTTTGCCATTTTCTGATGCTGAGACTTGCCCAAGGTCACCCAATGAGTTTCCATGGCCAAGCAGGGATTTGAACCTTGCTCTCCAGAGTTATATGTCTATATCATAGTACACTGTTATAGCTCTATTATTCCACTTTAACTGCTGTGGCTGCCTCCTGTAGAATTCTGGGGTTTGTAGTTTGGTGAGGCCTAAGAGATTTCTGGATGAGAATAAGAAATGCGTATTCCTAAATTGCAAATCCCAGGATCCCAGAGGAGGCAGCCACAGCAGTTAAAGTGGAATAAAAGTGTCATAACAGTGTAGTGTGATATTGTTTAATGATCAGATCACTACACCACAGTGACTCTCCTCTTTATGTGGGGAGTCGGCATCCCCCCCTCCAGTATACCAGGGACCAGTACTATATTTGATCTGCTTGACTACAACTGTTTCTTTCCTGGAAATTTTCCAACGACCAATAGATAATGGCTTGTAGACGGACACTGGTCCATAGACCACCACTTTTTAGTTGCACTGCTTTAGACCAATCTGGAAGAGTTCTTAGACCATGAGGCTAGAAAAAGGCATGCTAGCAGCTGTGTCTTTGTAGAAAAAGAAAAGCAGCCAGGGTGGGAAGGTACTGGATGGGGAAAAATGGCAAGGCTTCAGTAGGAAGCCAAAATGAAGGAGTTGGGGCCTGAGGATACTGAAGAAACAAGCACCTGTATGGGAGATGAATTAAATTTTAGAGGAATTTATTGCAAAGTGATGGGGGGGGGGGGGAAATGATTGGCTTGCTTTCTCTGAAATGGGCATCCTAATCACAGTGTTGTAGTTACACTGGTGTAATGTTCCAACAGGAATTCTGGCCATGTCCTCTAGGAGGAACAGTAGTACATCACCAGTAGAGTAGAGTGGATCAGAGGAAAACAGGTTAAAAAGGAATACTTTAGACCCCACCTGTACTTTGGACTCAGGTTTGGAGGCAGGTGGCCGGTATTTTTGGCTCATCATGTTGCCTTCAGTGAAGTAAATATTAATTTCTGCAGTATATAAAATATTACAATTGTTCACACATTCCAAAGTCCAGTCATCTTCTGATAGATGCCCTTTCTAAAAATGTCAAAGGTGCTTTGTTGTTGTTGTGTGCCTTAAAGTCATTTTTTTTATTTATGGCAACCCTAAGGTGAACCTATCCTGGGGTTTTCTTGGCAAGATTTGTTCAGAGGAGGTTTGCCATTGCCTTCCTCTGAGGCTGAGAGCATGTGATTTGCCCAAGGTCATTTAAGGCCCAAAAAATTTGGAGACCCCTGCCAGATCCAGATTGTGGCTTCATTTCACATAGTTTCTACTTCTCATTGTCTCCACTGATGCTAGAGAGGGTTTGGCTGATAAACTTTATTTGGGTAGATAAACAGAGGCAACTTTAGTCCATGTCTTGTGTACTACTACTACTACTAATAAAATTTATTTATATCCCGCCCCTCTGCTGAGCAATCGGGGTAGCTTACCACATTAAAATTAAACAGGAATTTACAATAACATACAATAAAAGCTCTATCCCAAATCCCACCCCACCTACCCCTTAAAAATTAATTAAACAATAGCAAGTTAAAACATTTTAAAATGACTCACCCAAGTGCAGGCAAACTAATAATAATAATAATAATAATAATAATAATAATAATAATAATAATAAATTTTATTTTTAGCCCGCCTCTCTGCTAGGCAATCGAGGCGGGTTACAGCAATTTAAAATAGTACAGTTAAAACACAATTCCCTCCCTCCAAATATGCCCACCCACCCCTTAAAACAAGATTAAACCAAGAGTTAAGTTAAAACAAACAAACAGACCATTGAAACATTATGTTAAAAACCAGCTGAACGATTGTAATAGCAAACTAATAGCAAACAACAACATAGCAACTGCAGCGGGGAATAATAGCGAGAGGATGGGCAACTCCTAGGACTGGGAAATCTAGTTTGGAAAGGCCTGCCAGAAGAGATATATCTTGACAGCACTTTTAAAGCTGTCTAAAGTTGTAATATGATGGATCTTATCCGGCAGGCTGTTCCATAGTCTGGGAGTGGTCAATGAGAAGGCCCTCTGGGAGGCTGCAGACACCCTCGTCTTTATCAGTGGTAGCAAATTCTTCCCAGAGGACCGAAGTGCGGGGGGTGGACTGTATGGGAGGAGGCGGTCTCGAAGATAGGCTGGACCCAAGCCATTTAGGGATTTATAGGTAATAACCAACACCTTGTACTGGGCCCAGAAACTAATAGGCAGCCAGTGAAGAGACTTCAATATTGGTGTTATATGGTCTCTTTTAGATGTACCCAAGACCAGCCTGGCTGCCATATTCTGTACTAGTTGGAGTTTCCGGACTAAGCACGAGGATCGCCCCATGTAGAGCGCATTGCAGAAATCAAGATAAGAGGTTACTAGCGCATGCACCACAGTTTCAAGGTCCCTTACTTCCAGGAAAGGGCGCAGCTGGCGTATCAGCCAAAGCTGATAACATGTACTCCTGGCCGTTGCATTCACCTGTTTAGTCATCTGAAGCGACAAATCCAGGAGCACCCACAGACTGCAAACACAGTCCTTAGCAGAGAATGTGACCCCATCCAGGACTGGAGGTTGTATCCCAACACCTAGTTTCAGGGCCGCTACTGTAAGTACCTCCATTTTGTCTGGATTCAGTCTCAATCTGTTTTTCCTCATGCAGACCATTACTGCTTTAAGACAGTCATTGAGAGGAGAGACGCAATCAGAAGTCGAGGCTGAAGACTGAGACATGGAGAATATATCTGGGTGTCATCAGCGTACTAATAACACCCCGCCCCATGTCTCCGGATGGTTTCTCCCAGCGGCTTCATATAAATGTTGAATAACATCGAGGACAGGATGGCGCCTTGGGGGACACTGCACTTAAACTCCTTACTAGCAGAGCTACTGTCCCCGAGCAACACCCTCTGGGATCTGCCCGAGAGGAAGGAATGGAACCACTGCAATGCAGTGCCTCCGATTCCTAACCCTCTCAGGCGATCCATGAGGATGTTGTGATCTATTGTGTAGAAGGCCGCTGAGAGGTCTAAGAGCATCAGCAGGGTCACTCGATGCTCAGACGAATGTCATCAGTCAAGGCAACCATGGCAGTCTCAACCCCAAATCCTGTTCTAAAGCCCATTTGAAATGGGTTTAGATAATCGGTTTCATCCAAGACAGCTTGGAGTTGAAGAGCCACCACCCTCTCGATCTCCTTGCTCAGGAAAGGTAGTAATGAAACCGGACTATAGCTGTACATATCCAGGGGGTCCAGGGAAGATTTTTTTCAGAAGCACTCTTCTTACTAGAAGAAGGCCTCCTTGATGTTTTAATACATTTAAAAGTTAACTTTTTCCATTGGCTATACCAGAACAGTATCTTTTGGAAGAATTGATCTCTGTTTGGTATATAATCTAATGTCTATGATCCACCAAAGTATTGTGCTTTACATTGCAGATCACATGCTACTATAAAATCATATAAAATTGGCAGGTGGTTTTGTCCAGCCCTTCACTCATTGTAACAAGATAATTCTGTTCCAAAGTTTTGATATTGAACAGATAAAATTACATGGCCCTGAACATGTATGTTTACATAAAAACACAGAGAGAAAAGCAGCATTATATTTATATTTGTATTTTTATATTTTATATTTTGTTCCTGAAGACACCAGAAAGCTAAGCAGGGTCAGCTTTGGTTAGTACTTGGATGGGAGACTGCCAATGAATACCAAGTGTTGTAAGCTATATTTCAGAGGAAGGAACTGGCCAAACCACCTCTGAGTATTCCTTGCTTAAGAAAACCCTATGAAATTCATGGGGATGCCATAAGCCAACAGGCAACGAGGCACGTGTATGTCTGTTTGCGCCTTCAAGTTGTGATGAATTTCATAGGGTTTACTTAGGCAAGGAATACTCAGAGGTGGTTTACACACACATTTTACTTGCTGTCTTGGGTGGATGTGCTTCATAAGGCACCTTATAAATATTTAAATAAATAAAAACACTGGTTATGATTGATATAAAATTATAACATCTGAAAGAAGCAGCACAAGGATAATCTATATGATTGATAAAATCATTGCCCTTGTAAAAAACAACCCCAGCTGGCAAGCCTAGGACACAGAACAAAATGCAGACCATGAGTTTGCTCTTGCATTGTTCGAGGAGTGTGTAAAGCATCTGTGCAACGGCTATACTCTCCTGTCCACCCAATCCTTCATCCTGTCATAATCTAATGAGGATCAAGGCAACTCACCACACTTCGACATTTGGTTCTATATGCCACACACAGAGTAACTCATGTTTATTATTAGTGCTTGTAGAGTCCAATGGACACTTCTAACATAGTGTGTGATTAATTTTAATCACATTAGATTAAGTAGTGACTACTTGTCATGAGGTATGAATATTCCCATCAGTACCAGAAGCAGTTTGCCTCTGTGTATGAATTGCTGGACTACACAAGTGTGTATATGTGCATGTGTTTGACCATGTGCTGTCACACTCATGTCTAGCTAATGGGCTTCTTATCAGTCTCTGGCTGCCAACTGTGGAAACAGGCTTTGGGTCTGATATAGCACAGCTCCTCTTTGATAATTACATTTATATCGCACATTTCCTCCAATAAGTCCAAGGCTCTCCTTTCCCCCATTTTATCCTCACAACAAACCTCTGATACAGGTCAAGTGGAGAGTGGAGGGCAGAGGAAGAAACTACCCCAAGATAACCTAATGAATTTTCTGGTATGGTGAGGATTTGAATCTGGATCTTCCAAGTCTCGGTCTAATTACTACACCACACCAACTCTTACGTTGTCATTTTATTTATTTATTTCATTTGTATGCCACCTCTCTCCCAGAAAGGGATCCAAGGCGGCTTATAGATAAAAACATTTTAAAAATTTCACAAACATTTAAAAATAATTTCACTAAAAACAGTATAAAATTACACAAAGATATACAGAAGTTTAAAAAGCATAAAAACACACACACCATATAAAATCTACCCTGACATGATTATATATTGAAAGCCTACTTGAATAAAACGTCTTAGCTTGCTGGTGGAAAGCAAGCAAGGAGGGGGCAAAATTTCCTTTCTCTGCTGCAAAACTTCTAGTCTGTCCATGGGCCAAAAATTTTAATTCCTCCACGCCATGCAATAATTTGAACTGGCAGATCAGAGAATGAGATGTAGGGCACTTTAGGAAGCAACTGAACACCTCAGTCTGTCATGCTAGCCCTGTTTAAGCATTATGAAACCAAGTAGCCTGGTCAAATACAGTAGGAAAGGGCATGCTAGCCCAACCATATGTTATGGCTTTTGTTGTCCTGTAAGCGTTAATAGAGAAGATCCTCCCCTATGCATACAGGCCCTTCACCTTGTTCAGAATGATGATTTTAGCCCAGTTTTATAATGCCCAAACAGGGTTACAATCTATAAATCTGTGCATAATACTAACCAGCTTTATTGGTTCTAAAGCAGACTATCATCAATTTATCTGAGCCTAATCACATCTGATATCCTTATGTGGGATTACCTGATCAATAAGTTGGAGGCAACTTGATTTGATGAGTGCAGTGCACTGATCTGAAATGGGTTATTCTTTGACATCACACAAAGAAAATATCCTGCCCAAGAAAGGTAAGCTGACCTAAAAAAAAGTGTGAATGTTACATGGAGTATTTATACTTGAGTGTAAAATGTTATAGAGAGTTTGAATGATATGAGGAAGGGTTTCATTCACTTTTTTCCTTGTGGAACTGGGGGTTCTTACGATCACTTTTCTTAGAATAATTGCTGTGGGATTTATGTTAATGCTGGAATGTTTAAAAATGACTGTAGGAATAGTGTGTGTATGCATTTTTCTTAAAGTGATTACTCCCTTGAATTCTGTATCCGCTCTAAGGCATCCCAAGATAGTTTTAATGTTCAGTTTCAACACCTGAAGCTGATGAGTTATATATTTTTAGTGGGAGATACTACCTTGCAATACCACAGCTGCTTAGGAGGGAAAATCCAACATCTGAACTCAGTTTGCAAACTAATACAAGATGAATATATCTGATAGAGATCTTTTACTGTATTTAAGAATTCACAGTAATATTCTCCATCTTACAGAGGAAGAACAAAGGCTAAGAGATAACATACTTTCCCAAGACCAGCCAGGGTATTTGTGACATTGGTAAATCTAGGCCCCATAATCCCAGTTCTTGCAACCAAGTGGCAGGTGGCGATGGTGGGTTACATCTTCAGTACCACAAAATACTGCAATTTAAATGTTGGGGAAAATTCAGTAGGCACTGTAAACTTGTCCCTCCACATTTGTGGCTTTGACTTTTGCAGATTTGATTATTAAGGGATTTTGTTAATATGTTCTCTCTAGGAATCTCTAGGTCCTCCAGCACAACTCTATAGTCAACTGTAGACAAAAGTCTCACTGAAGGACCTAAAGATTCCTAGAGAGAAGGTATTTGTATCCACTAGGTATTTGTAGCTCCTCCAGCGCAACTCTATGGTCAATGT